>OZ005652.1:234912855-235175355 GCA_963930645.1 Salticus scenicus
TGTATTTAAACATGCAGACATTTTCCGCGGAGCGGAAAATGTCTGCTTGTTTAAATACAGATAAAAAAATATTTTATTTCTATTTCTTTTAAAGTCTAATGTATAAATTTACAATATTAGTATATTTTTTTTTAATTTATAGCATATTCACAGTTTAGTTTTGTTTTTTTCGACAACAAGTTTTGATAGAGGGGCTTAGGCTTTGAAAATATTAACTGGCAGAAAATATCTGCATGTTTAAATACAGATTTAAAAAATATATTTTATTTCTATTTATTTTAAATTCTAATGTATAAATTTACAATATTAGCATATTTTTTTTTAATGTATAGCGTACTCACGAGTTAATTTTGGTTTTTTCGACAACAAGTTTTGATAGAGGGTCTTAGGCTTTGAAAATATTAACTGGTCTCTCTGCAAAGTCTAAACAATTAGCTTTGCTGGACAACCTTTGAATTTTTACCGACAAGGTTCTATATAAGCATTAGCTTGCCTGAAAGACAGTTTTTTCTGATAATTGTGTCAATATTAATTTTTGGATCGATGGGTTAAAATGCTCGAATAATATCGCTGGCGACTGTGTCTGAGACCTGTGTTTATCGTAAATATGAGACTCCAGCTATATTTGAGGTACTTGAGGGTGGGGTTTAGAAATACATCGGTTCGTAGAAAATAGGCAGACATGTTATTGTAGTCTACGTAGGCTTTTTATTTAAAATGTTTTACCGTACAATGGATGATTTGAATCTCGTCACGATTTTGGATGGATTTCTTTAGACCCGGTAGGCCAGCAAGGCTAAAATTTATATAAAGCCAAGCCAGGCTTTTCCAAACGGATGTCGTTGGCAGACAAAATGAGATGTGGGCACTTTAACGATTCTATATATAGGCCACATGAAAAAATTAATGTTGAATAAATGAATCCGTCAAGTTAAAGATACTGCTCCGTCCTTGAAGATGTATTCAAGGTCACACGAAAAAAAAAAAAAAAAAAAAAAAAAAAAAAAAAAAAAAATTTTTTTTTTTTTTTTTTTTTTTTTTTTAAGGTGCCACGCCCACCCTTGAAGCTTGTCTATATATACTATGGCTAACATGACTACACTCTCATTGTGTCTCGACATTTGCCTGCAACGGTCGTCTAGTCACTATGTCTCGTAATGTGTTTTGAGCAAGATGTACATTGATGGAGACTAGAGAGTTAAATTTTTCTATAAAAGCCTATGATCTATTCTGATTTCATGAAAACCTGCAATATCATGTCATTTGTCAGACAAAAGTCTATAAAATCTTGTTTTCAAAGCCAATTATGTATAAATAACGCTATCCCCATCCTATTTTAAAGAAAATGGGTTTAGACATCAGGAGCTAGTTTATGCATGACCTTACAGTAGAAGAAATAAATTCCACTCCCACCCATCCTAATAGATATACTATATATATACTATATATATAGACTGCAGCGCCATCTACAATGATTGGATAAAGAAATATAATTTTAGAGGCCAACTGAGAAAAATAACTTTAGCGGCCAACTGAGAAATATAACTTTAGCTGCCAACTGAGAAATATAACTTTAGCAGCCAGCTGAGAAATATAACTTAAGAATCCAACTTCATCAACCAACCAACCAACTGTAAAAAAAAAAAAAAAAAAAAAAAATTTTTTTTTTTTTTTTTTTTTTTTTTTTTTTTTTTTTTTTTGGTGGGCGTGGCTTCGCTATAAATTTCTCAGTGCAATCGTGCCTATATAAATGCGGGTTTGTGTTCTAAAAGATTCATTGGCATCATGTCTGTCCAAAATGAGTTTCGTGCTCTACTCCGTGAATGCGTTAGTCTCGCCTATCGTCAAGAAACCTCTGAAGTCTTGTTGAAATCTAATTTTGGCTGCTCTATTTTAAAAATGCTCACAGCGTATTTTCAGAATAACTCTATCCATTCGAAGGCTAAACTCGATACGCCCGAAAAGGCATTTAGAATGTTGAAAGGCCAATTGCAATGCATAGCATATTATGACTACGATAAAATGTCTCCTGATATTAAAAATCTGTTCGCTGAAGATATTGTGCTGCCTGGCCAATGCTGTTATCAAGTTTGGATTCTACAATGCTTAATTGTTACAGCATGCATTGTTGCAGATTGCTGGACAAATTGCAATGTGGATATGTTTGATGTGGCTTTTGAAACGCTGATAGACATGTTGAACACTTATGGCTATATTGCCTGCATTGAACGCGACCTAAATCGCAACTGCGATCCGTTTAGTAATCCGAGTGAAATTGTCTTGTTCGCTGGTCTAAATATATCCAATTAGAAAAAAATATCTTTATATTGGCTTAAGCATATATATATAGAATTCGCTGCATAATATCCTGTCAACAGTTTTTTTTATAAATCTGATTATAATTTTAGCCGCTTTCCCGTTTTCAAGGACAATTCGTATAAATAACTTTATCTCTTCCTGCTTTAAAGGACAAGGCCTCATCCTGTTTTCTTGGACTTATGTAACTCATATAAATAACTTTATCGCATCCTGTTTTAAAGGATATGCTTCTACTATAAAAGCCGGTGCTCAGCGCTTGTAATTTCAATTGCTCACTAGCTCTCAAGTCATGTGGATGAGATTATTTTTCCCAGGCCATATCGGCTTGAGGTCTGCCCTAGCCTCTGACGGAATGACTTACGTTTCGGCAGTAGATGTGGGTTTGCTGCTGCAGTTTAATGATATTTACGAATTTTCTCAGTATCGTGCCACCAAACATATAGATTCCTTTCCAGTTTTTGAAATAGAAGAAATGTTTAACTACGTGAGCCTGTTTTCCGACGTAGCAGAAATGCAGAGACTCTGGAGATATGGACGGGTCGCGGCTGATTTTCCTATGTCTTCAGAAGCTATATTTGATGTTCATATTAAAACGGAGGGGAATGCCAAATTGCAGGACTGGCTGCAACTATATACAGACCTTTTCCGAAATGATCTGTTGGACGGCCCTTCTGACAATTCTAAAAGATTGGCTACCTGTTGGAGGAGACGGAACGAATGCAAGGTCTGCTTGACAGAAGAGAGCCAGGTGGCATTCTTTGACTGTGGGCATGTGGTATGTTGCATGGCTTGTTCGGACAAACTGGAAAATTGTCCTGTTTGTCGAACAGCTATTTTGGAAAAGCGAAGAGTGTATGTGCAATAGTTATATACATGGAAATTTTAAAAAAACTTGGGTCAAACGAGGCTTCCTCATGTCTAGATTTGTCATTATGACTTATCTTGACGATGGAAGCCTCGTTTGACCCATTTTTTTTAAATCGATAGGCTACCAATATTGGATTTGTAAAAAAAATAACTTATAAATTTTATGAGATTCGATTAGAGTTATCCGTAAAATATTTTACCGTACAACGGACGAAAAGATTTACGAAGACATGATAACTAGATGACTGTTGTTGGCGAGACAAAATGAGATGTGGGTACGTTACCATTCTATATATAGGTCACGCGAAAGAACTAATATCGAATAAATAAACTTTGCTCCTTTAAGTTATGGATCTGTCCTTGAAGATATGTTCAAGGTCACACGAAAAAAAAAAAAAAAAAAAAAAAAAATTTTTTTTTTTTTTTTCAAGGTTGGTTCAAGGTCATTTAATCCACCCCTATATATACGCTGGCTGCCTTCAGGATTTATATCATTTTCTCATTCTACAATTGTTGTTAGACACCTGCCTGACATTTGCAATTTTTCATAATGGATTTCTCTGATCCCATTCAAAGCGTCTTTCATTACCTACTCAGAGACTGCGTTCATCTGGCAAACTGGGAAGCTACCGGCGAATATAGGATGGTCGACATCAGAAATGACTGGGACGATCCAGAATGGAAACCGAAAGAACACAAATTTGCCCTTTCTATTTTGAGAATGTTAGAAGACTATTTTCAGACACCGCCTTTACCTACTGGTATGAAGATCGAACAGATCGAAGAGGCCATTCCCAAGCTGAAAGAAAAATTAGTAGCCATACTCAATTCTGATAGCATATCTCTTAAAGTCCGAGGCCTTTTGCGCAACAAAAGCTTAACGTATCGTCGTTGGCGTGGTGCCGAATCTTATCAACCTTGGGTGCTGGAGTGTTTGATCGTTACTGGATGCTTTCTCGGAGAATGTTTTGCCAAATTTCGATACAACAACGGGGTATTTCATCTGGCATCCGTTGCCTTAATAGATATTATGGAAAAGAGTGGCTTGTTAAGTTGTATCAGAGCCGATTTGTTTAATAATAGGGATCCGTTTGGTAAACCTGGTATTAAGGTTAAATCAGTTTTGGACAAAGATTGGAGTATGTGGACATTTCAATTGGACAAAACACAGGAGAGAATATTGTACAAGAAGTCAGCTAAATGTTAAGTGACGAAAATAACGTAACGTAAAAATAACGTAACGTAAAAAATAACGTAACGTAAAAATAACGTAACGTAAAAATAACGTAACGTATAAAAATAACATATTAAAAATAACATATTAAAAATAACGTAACGTAAAAAATAACATATCGAAAAATAACGTAACGTATAAAAATAATATACTTGACACAAAACTAATATACTTGACACAAAACTAATATTGTATAAATAGCTCCGCCATATCTTATACATTGCTCCGTCAAGGTCACATTCAAGGACACATTAAAAAAAAAAAAAAAAAAAAAAAAAAAAAAAAAAAAATTTTTTTTTTTTTTTTTTTTTTCAGTGGGTGTGGCTTGGATTCATTCTGTATAAATAGCCGTACTCAACTCTTCTCGCATCAATCTGTCCCACTAAGACGCTCATCTATCTAACATTAGATCCTGCCGGTTTTAGAACGATCTCGTCCTGTTTCCGTGACTCGTTCAAATCTCATGTCTTCTACAGTCTGAAATTAAATTGCTACACATTTGGCTTAATAATTGTTTTTAAAATGAATAAGGTTAGACAACGACCGTTTCTAAATGAATGCTGTACCAATCTTAACGAATCCTGTCCCGCTATGACAACAACGGTTTCATAACCTATTGGTTCACCCATAGCGTACGTTAGTTTTGGCCAAGAGAAAAAATTTAAATTTTCAAGGGATAAGCCAGTCTATTACAATATGACGAGTGGCAGTTTCATGGTAATAAATATTTTTTTCGTGAAATATCGGAAGAACCCGCTTAACGTTCAGATAAAGGCATCCATTATAGGTAATAAACGGCGATATTTGTTTTCATATTTGAGCATACACAAATGTATAACGATTATACTAGGCTATTTGAATAGATAAAATTGCTATAATACTCTTAAAAAATAAAGCTTAGCTTATCAGCCAACTATATTGTAGACTCGATCATAGGTACGATAACTAAAAATTTATATATTTATGAAAAAAATATTTTATTTATCAGTAGTTAAACATACAGATATTAATTTTTTCAACCCTTCTTTTATAAAGTGTTGGGCTTCTCGTAGCACTGCATAACGAAAGACTTAAAGGCTATCATGTTGGGGATCTCAATAGTCATTTGACTATTTATGCATGACGCGTGTAAAAATTGTCTCGTTTTCAGAGGACTGGATTTCATGCTAGCGGACAGCTCCAAAAATGACAGATGATACGGATTGGACATAGGCATTTGACTTTGTATGAGAATACATGATACGCGTAAAAGTTATCTCGAAAACCGTTTTCAGAGGCATTTTCAAGAGGGGCGATAGACAGCCTAGATTTCATGCAAATCCTAGATGACAGTTGTCATTTGGAAATTGAAAAAATTATTTCCCGACGCGAAAAACGGCAAGAGTGCCAATTATAGCCAAAACAAGTTTTATTATGTAACCTGACGACCTATTATATTATGCAATTTCAACGAAAATATCATCTAAAAAAATAATTTAATTACCTTTCAACGTTTTTTTTCAAAACATAAGTCTCCTTTACCTAAAACAAAATTTTATAAAAAATGACTTTTAATCGAGTTTTGAAAACAGGAGTTACGTAACGACCAATAATATTTAACAAAAATATCATTTATTCATTGCATTTGAACGTTTTTTGTTCAGATCATATTTTTTCGTGTGACCTATATATATAGGATGGTTAACGTGCCCACATCTCATGTTGTCTGTCGCCATCTAAAATATCATATCTCCGTTTGAAACGTAGCCTTTGAAACGTTAGCTTTGCTGGCTGGGCTGTTTGAAGCGTAACCTTTGAAATGTAGCCTTTGAAACGTAGCCGTTTGAAACGTAGCCTTTGAAACTGCCTTGGCTCTATAAACGTAAACTTTGCTGTTTGAAATGTAGCATTTGAAATGTAGCCTTTGAAACTGGCTTGGTTCTATAAACGTAAGCTTTGCTGTTTGAAACGTAGCCGTTTGAAACGTTAGCTTTGCTGGCTGGGCCGTTTGAAACGTAGCCTTTGAAACTTTAGCTTTGCTGGCTGGGCCGTTTGAAACGTTAAAAAAATGTCTTTGTTTTCATATTGAAAGATGTTTATTTTTCCATGATCCTTTTGAAACAATGTCGTTGCGGCTGATTATTTTCATATTGAAAAATATATATTTTTCCATGAAAAGCCTGATCGTGTGGCTTACAAAATCAAACTGGCTTGGGTTTAAAACGACAAGTTCAAAACGACAGTAAAATAAAAAATATTCATGATCTGTTGATAAAAGATTAGACAAGAACAATATTTGTTACGAGGAAAGTTTAATGAAATTAAGCCATCTAAATCTAAATAACCTAGAAACTGTTTGTCGCCGATACATTTTATCATGGTTTCTGGCAAAATATTAAATAGATACAACTGTACCATGCGTAGGGATAAAGTTGAGTTTCCGTGTCCGCATTGCAAGGTTATTCTCATTTCGAAAGATTACCACGGCCATTGTTTATCCAAACACGGCATAAACGGCAGTCTGCGTTGCATTTGGTGTCCAGACAAGAAAAATTATGTAAAATTTAGTTCGAAACAAAAAAACGCTCATGCCGACCACATCATGGTATGCTGGAGAAATTTTCTGAATCGATTTACCAATCCCGCTCCAGAAGACGTGCCGCTACCCGAAAGATGCGCCTTTTTCAATTTCACTCCCATGTGCGAGAAAGAGAAGTTCTTCGGCCGTTTGAGAATTCTCGACGACGAAGCCTACGAGGCCGTTTCGCCCATAGATTTGGAACCTCCGACCGTACCTTTCGAAGACCGTACGCTGAACTTGGCTGCCTCTTGCGTGCAGAGATATCTCCGAGGAGACGAGATTTGGTATCACTTAATGGTTCGGGCTGTAGCTTTCGATAGTTTTCTGGAAGCCATGCGAAACGATTCAAATGTCACGCGGATGCTGCCTTTCTCATGTTGGTGCGACGGAGGCACGTACCCTGAGGATTTCTATAGACATCACAGACACATGATCGTCGTTTCCAAATCCAAGAAATATTTTCGAGACAAGGTGTGGAAAAATATTAAGGTCAAGTCCGAAGACAAACCGTTTAAGGGTTTCAAATGTAAAGCCAAAAAGCCTATAGAATCGGCATTGCACCTCGTCAATACGCTGGGCTATCTCAGCCATCGTCGATCCAGATGCAATTTCACGTTTACCGAAAACGAACCGTGGGACAATAACATGAATCATTTTTACATTATGGAGACGCTTCCGGCCGAATACAGGTTGGTGCTGGCGACGCTCTGGGAAGGCGGGCTCATGGAACTGCTTTCGCAGAAATACGGGCGTATGGATCCAAACAGGCTTCTTCGCGTTGCGATGGAGTTTGTCGATGCCAAGTGGCGTATCAAAGTCAGAAATTTACCAGGCGTGGTGTTGAATCTCGTGCTACCCGTTTCTAAAAGATTTCGATCGTCGGAACAGCCTACGGATAATTATTTGTATTTGAACGACGACAAGAAATTGTATTTCAAGCCCGGACGCCAAACTAAGAAAGACTACAAGATGTTTTACCACGTCGTCGCGGATGAATTGTGGGTTCCGAAAAGAATGCAGCAAGAGTGTTTCAAGTGCGCGAAACCCTTCATGTCCCGTTGCTGCGACTTGGAGAAGGAAATAACGACCCTGAAACGTAAGCTGGACGAGATCGAAAATGAAATGAGTAAGCGTCACAAGAAAGATATGGACGAGATGACTAAACGCTACGAACGAGAATTGGACGAGTGTAAAAAGAGGCTGGAAATCATCGTAAAGGTAAATGTACCGCTTCAGGGAGAATAGTTGTGGAAGAACCGTTTGAAAGATGTAGATAGGGACAGGATGATGGCCGAGATCTGAAAGCGAAAATTGCGATTCTGGAACTGGAGAATGTTGAGCTTAAAGGAAAATTTGGGAAATATATAAAAGAGGGCCTCAAAGAATCTTTAGCTAATAAGTAATTAAAAAAACATCTGATAAATTTTAGCACAAAAACGTGAAAAGGCCAGGATAAAATTGAAAAGCTAATCTTGATAAATGAATCTTGATGAACATGTATATATATCAACCAACCAACCAACCTTTAAAAAAAAAAAAAAAAAAAAAAAAATTTTTTTTTTTTTTTTTTTTTTAGGTGCCACGCCCACCCTTGAAGCTTGTCTATATATACTATGGCTAACATGACTACACTCTCATTGTGTCTCGACATTTGCCTGCAACGGTCATCTAGTCACTATGCCTCGTAATGTGTTTTCAGCAAGATGTACACATTGATGGACACTAGAGAGTTATATTTTTCTATAAAAGCCTATGATCTATTCTGATTTCATGAAAACCTGCAGTATCTTGTCATTTGTCAGACAAAAGTCTATAAAATCTTGTTTTCAAAGCCAATATTGTATAAATAACGCTATCCCCATCCTATTTTAAAGGAAATGGGTTTAGACATCAGGAGCTAGTTTATGCATGACCTTACAGTAGAAGAAATAAATTCCACTCCCACCCACCCTAATAGATATACTATATATATACTATATATATAGACTGCAGCGCCATCTACAATGATTGGCTAAAGAAATATAACTTTAGCGGCCAACTGAGAAATATAACTTTAGCGGCCAACTGAGAAATATAGCTTTAGCCGCCACCTGAGAAATATATCTTTAGCAGCCACCTGAGAAATATAACTTTAGCGGTCAACTTAGAAATATATTTTTAGAAACCAACTTCATCAACCAACCAACCAACTGTGAAAAAAAAAAAAAAAAAAAAAAAAAAAAAAAATTTTTTTTTTTTTTTTTTTTTTCAAAGCCTATATTTTTTTTGTGTCGCCTATATATAGAATGTTTAACATACCCACATCTCATTTTGTCTCGACTCCTGCCGACAACGGTCATCTAAATATCCGTTTGGAAAAGCCTGGCTTGGCTCTATATAAACTTTAGCCTTGCTGGCCTACCGGGTTTATAGAAATCATTGGGACCATTCCAGCGAAGTTGCCAGCTCTATTTTGAGATACCTACATTGGCTGGATCCATAAAAATTTAAGAGGCTTCGATAAAATTGAAACAGGCTGAGGGTTGTCACGACAAATGGTGCCATTGAATTGAATTGCAGAGGCCATGCTTAGCAGGAACGCATTGAGAATAGCAGCCCATATTGTAAAAATGAAACAAAATATTTTTTATATCTGTATTTAAACATGCAGACATTTCCGCGATACATTTTATTTCTATTTCTTTTAAATTCTAATGTCTAAATTTATAATATTAGCATATTATTTTTTTAATTTATAGAATACTCACGTTTTGTTTCCTCGACAACAAGTTTTGATAGAGGGGCTTTGAAAATATTATCTGGACTCTCTACATGCAACAATTTTATTTTCATTAATGAGGCTTGTTTGAGAATGTGACAAGAGGGTGTAAATGCTCGAATATTATCGCTGGCGACTGTCTCTTGTACCTGTGTTTATCGCAAAAACGATATGTACAGCTGGATTTGCGGTACTTGAGAGTATGAGCTACAAATAGATAGGACCTACGTAAAAATGTAGAAATATTATAGAGCTGGGCTTTTATTTAAAATGTATTACCGTACAACTTGAAGATTATTTGAAAAAAAACTATGGCTAATGTACCCACATCTAATTTTGTCTGCAGTCATCTAGTTATCCGTAAAATATTTTACCGTACAACGGATGAAAACATTTTACGAATAACTAGATGACTGTTGTTGGCTAACGTCGAGTCAAAATGAGATGTGGGTACGTTAGCAATTCTAAATATAGGTCACACGAAAAAAACTAATGTTGAATAAATGAATCCGTGAAGTTATAGACGCTGCTCCGTCCTTGAAGATGTGTTGAAGGTCACACAAAAAAAAAAAAAAAAAAAAAAAAAAAAAAAAAAAATTTTTTTTTTTTTGAGTGGGCGTGGCTTAGCACTATATAAGCATGCTGTCTTAGTCTATTTGTCCATACAAAGACATGTGGTAGCTATACATACTAATATAAACTCCTGTTCGCATACTTTTATTAGAGAAAATTGCATCAATTGTCGTACCGCCTCTCGTCGTATAGTGTTTGGGATTCGTTCGAAGATCTAAGTTCAGGACTTGTAACCCCTCCATAAAGTCTTTTCCGTCTTCTGAATTAAAATCTATATTAAAATCCCCTACCAGCACCGTTTTGAAATCTTCGTCCTCTTGCAGGAGAGCTTCTGCTATAACTTCGCCTTTTTGTTCGTCATTGGCTTGCGGACTTGCATATACCAAGACAAATCTTATATTATTGAGTATGTAACATACTAAAATTTGGACTCTGTCTTGGTTTATACTGAAGGTTTTTCTCGATAAATTTGATAATCCTTGTCGGATATAGGTTATAACGCCGCATTTCTTTCGAGGCTTTCTTGGATCATCATTGCTATGAATTACACCAGCCATTACAAATCCTGGAAATGCAAAGTAATCTGCGGGTAACGTTCCCGTTTCTGCTAGCATAATTATATCACTCTTCATGAAGCATGGATCGGCCAGTACGTCTTCGTAATGAGTGGATAATCCTTCAACATTATGGTACATAAACTGAATGCCAGCGAAATCTCCTCTTTCATGAAGAGAAATTAGCGGTCTTAATATAGCTAGTTCTTTTGCCACGGGATCGTTTTCAGATGGTGCCTCAGTCGTTACAAATTCGTCCTCTACATACAATCCGTCAGCTTTCGTCGCTTGTGATGACCCGACATAAACTAAACTTAGGCTCATATTTTTGCTAAGATGTACAGCACACTCGTTACACCTTGCGATTTATGAATGGCCTCAGATACAACGATGGGTCTCTAGCGACACTTAAAGCCAAATTTCTTATTCTATAGATATTTTTCCTCATTCGCTCAACGGGTTCAATCCAGGATGGATGCCATGACGCAGCATATATCTTATGAGCAGCTTATGAATTTAAGAACAGCTTGCGTGCGTCAAAACGAAATATATACGGTTGGTGAAGGGGTATAAAATAAACGAGCTTCAGGACGAAGTGATAACGCAGCTGAGATGAAGAATGCTTAATGCAGGCTTAGTCTTTGAAAATAATGACTGGATAGGTATTAGCAAAACCATTTAAATACTAAAGCCTAAATTAATTTCTTCAATCGGCAACAGGGTTACAACCCAAACTTATCTGCAAAATCATATAAATTTTCAGCGCCTAGAATCGACTTGACGAAAACATTTTACGGTTGACAGTATCTTGTCATTTGTCAGACAAAAGTTTATAAAAATCTTGTTTTCAAAGCCAATATTGTATAAATAACGCTATCCCCATCCTATTTTAAAGGAAATGGGTTTAGACATCAGGAGCTAGTTTATGCATGACCTTACAGTAGAAGAAATAAGTTCCACTCCCACCCACCCTAATAGATATACTATATATATACTATATATATAGACTGCAGCGCCATCTACAATGATTGGATAAAGAAATATAATTTTAGAGGCCAACTGAAAAATATAACTTTAGCGGCCAACTGAGAAATATAACTTTAGCAGCCAACTGAGAAATATAACTTTAGAAATATAACTTTAGAAACCAACTTCATCAACCAACCAACCAACCAACCAACCAACTGAAAAAAAAAAAAAAAAAAAAATTTTTTTTTTTTTTTTTTTTTTTGAGTGGGCGTGGCTTATCTTCATACTATATAAATAACGGCTGCCGTACTCAAATCATCATTCTGTTTCTGACCAGCTTCTCCTGCCTTGTCCTGTTTACCATTGAAACAACATTTGCTATATATACGCCTATCTTCTAAATTTTATACCATAACGCTTTGACAATGAGCCATCGCATTGAAATCGCTTTCCATTATCTACTTCGAGACTGTGTTCAGTTGGCAAACGATTTGGATACTGAAGATGAGATGTTGGTCGACGACGCGAATTACATGGATTTAAAATTTAGTCTGAGAGAACATAAATTCGGTCTTTCAATTTTGAGAATGCTTGAAGAATATTTTCAGATTCCGCCCCAGCATACTGGTATTACTGTTAAAAGGGTCGGAGACATTATTGTCGAGCTGAAGAAAAAATTAAATGATATTATCGAGTCAAATTCGATATCTCCTAGAGTCAGTAACTTGTTTCGCGATAAAACGTTAACAAATCATAGCTGGCGAGGTCGCGATTGCTATCAGCCTTGGGTAATGGAGTGTTTGATTGTTACCGGACAATTTCTTGGAGAATGTTTTAACAAATTTCCATACAAATGTGATAAGTATTTCAATTTGGCATATGAAGCGTTGATGGATATTTCGATGGATAATAATTTGCTAACTTATATCGCAGTGGATCTGTCTCTTGGGAGGGATCCGTTTGGCAAACCTGGGATTAAAGTAAAATCTATCTTGGACTTAGATGATTGGTGTTTCTTTACATTTCAGTTAAACGAAGAACAGGAGCAAAAATTGTACGAGAAGTGTCCTTAGTTAAAAATTACATTCTTTGAAAAAAAAAAAAAAAAAAAAAAATATTACTTTGAAAAAAAAAAAAATTTTTTTTTTTTTTTTTTTTTTGAGTGGGCGTGGTTTTGTTCAAGGCTATGTTTATAACCTATTTAAAGGGTCCGATATTCTTAACACTCAAACATTTTTACAAAACTCTACATGATGGCTGACAATACAAATTCCATAGATCCAATGATTCACATGTACTATAATGATTTGAAAATCAAAAATTATTGTTTCAAATGCATTTGTTGCGAGTTACATTTTTTTCCAACTGAATACGAAAAACATTCAAAAATTCATGGAATTAATGCGAAAACTTCTTGCGTATGGTGTAATGGAGACTACAATTGGGAATTCGGGAAAAAATCTCATAGCAAAACCGTGAGACATTTATTGACTTGTTTTCGAAAATTTATAGATAGTAGAATTGTTGATGGGAGTATAGACTTAAAGACAGATTTGGAGATAGACGAGCCGTATCCCGAAGAACTCATGGACGCCTGTCCGTTGTGCGCTGAGAACGATACTTTGCAGGGACAAATTGCCCGATTGCGGAGAGAGATGGTTAAATTAAAATCAAATTACGGAGAACAAATTGACGATTCGTTGATAAACAGAAACGCGTCTTGGAAAGAGAAATACCAAACTCTGAAAGCGGAGAGCGATAGAAACATATCGGATTTGCAAAGAGAAGTGTTGTCTCTGAAAGAACAGCTTGCGTGCGTCAAAACGAAATATAAATCAACGGTGACTGAGATGCTGGATAAAATAAACGAGCTTCAGGACAACGTGACAACAGCCGAAAATTAAAAAAAAATATTACTTTAAAAAAAAAAAAAAAAAAAAAAAAAAAAAAAAAAAAAAATTTTTTTTTTTTTTTTTTTTTTTTTTTAAAGTGGGTGTGTCTTGACTATATATACAATAGCTTTACTGGTTGGCTGTTATAAACTTGTGGACATGATAGCTAGAAGACTGTTGCTAACGGACCATGTAAGTATTATTTTTTTTACGTTCACGAAATTGAATAATTTTTTTAATGTCTTCGGTGTCTAGGTTGAGTTTCTAATGTCTACGTGACCAATAGCCTAGGTTGTAGTTCTAATATCTGCAGGACCCGTTTCTAATGGCTGATGTTGTATTTCTAACGTCTTCATTCTAAGAGTCTATGTTAAGTTTCTAACAGCCTAAGTAGAATTTCTAATGTCACCTAGTTTGAAGTTATAATGTCTACATGGCTCGTTTCTAATATCTTAAGTTGAATTTCTAATGAATTCTTTTAGTGCCAACATTGGATGCGTACCGATTGTAATTTTCAAGGGATATGGCTTAACTATAAGATAAATATGTATCTTGGTAAAATATACAGACTCGATAGCTAAATTTAAGGAATCTGAATTTAAAAATTTAATTTTTTCGTTTAAATTTTGCCGTGTAAAATTTAAATATTTTAAAGACTAAGTGTGGCAGCCATTACAATCTGATCTCTAATTTTCAAGGGATATGGCTTAGCTATAAGATAAATATGTATCTTGGTAAAATATAGCGACTCGATAGCTAAATTTAAGGGATCTGAATTTAAAAATTTAATTTTTTCGTTTAAAATTTGCATTTTTTTATGTAAAATTTAAAATTTTTAAAGACTAAGCTATATGTGGCAGTCATTACAATCTGATCTCTATAAAAAGATTTTCGAGAGACAGGATATTATGCAGGAAGGCATATTATGCCTCAGGATGCCCGGTTAAAATTACAATCGGATCTCTATAAAAAGATTTTTTCGAGAGACAGGATATTATGTAAGCCTTTCCTCAGGACCGGTTAAAATTATAATCAGATCTATAAAAAATTGTTCGAGAACTATTGAAAGGACCTCTAACGGCCTAAGCTGAATCTCTAATATCACCGTTTTAAAAGTCTATGTACAATTTCTAATGTCTGCCGTCGTAAGACTTAAACATTATCTAGTCGTGAAGAAATTGTCAGTGGATTTTATGAGGGCCAGAATCTAAAGATTTCTCTACGCCCGTTGGCAAGAATCATGTAGGATAGGAGCTCTAAAAGGGTTGGCAGATTTAGAAAGATTTAAAAAATACTATATGCCTGTTGGCCGATCTTCGATACACTATAGAGAGCCGATGATTGTGAAAGTGTTCAAGAGAGTGTAAATGCTCGAATATTATCGCTGGCGACTGTCTCTTGTACCTGTGTTTATCGCAAAAACAATACATTAGCTGAATTTGTGGTACTTGAGGGTGGGAGCTAAAAATAGATGGGGAAAAATGTAGACATTTTATAGAGGTCTATGCTAGCCGTAGCATTTAACAAGACTACCGATATCGATACATATTATTTTTTACCAAATACATGTATCCATTTAAAATTCTTACAATAGCCTTTCATCCATTAAACTGGCCAGTCCTACCAATATCGATACATATTATTTTTTTTCCAAATACGTGTATCCATTAAAAATCTTACAAATCTGAATTCTAACCTTTATCGTTTCCATTAAAAAAATCTTATGCACTGATCCGTTAAATCTTTCCAATATTGCCAAATCTTTAAAATTCCTAAAATTAGATTGAGATTTCGTGCTTGCATGACTCTGTTGGCGATACCAATAGGATGGCTAAACTCGATACGGCCGATTAGAATGTTGAGAAAGGATTTGAGAGAGGAATGTTTATATACTGCCAAGCCAGGCTTTTCCAAACGGACACATGATTAGATGACTGTTGTTGGCAGACAAAATGAGATGTTAGCCATTCTATATATAGGCTACACGAAAAAAACTAATGTTGAATAAATTAAGTTTGCTCCGTCAAGTTATTGATACTGCTCCGTCCTTGAAGATGCGTTCAAGGTCACACGAAAAAAAAAAAAAAAAAAAATATTTTTTTTTTTTTTTTTTTTTTTTTTGTGACCTTCAACACATCTTCAAGGACGGAGCAGTATCTATAACTTGACGGATTATTCAACATTAGTTTTTTTCCATGTAACCTATATATAGAATCGCTAACGTACCCACATCTCATTTTGTCTTGACGTCTGCAGATGACAGTCATCTAAATATCCGTTTGGAAAGCCTGGCTTGGCTCTATATAAACATTAGCATTGCTGGCCTACCAGATCTAAAGAAATCATTGGGTTCATCCAAAATTATTTTCGTGACTAAATTATAGGGTCTGGCAAGCCATCTGCATAATCATATAAATTTTCAGCCCCTATAATCGAGTATGAAATAAAATATTTTTTTTATCTGTATTTAAACATGCAGACATTTCCGCTTCGCGGAAATGTCTGCATGTTTAAATACAGATAAAAAAAATATTTTATTTCTATTTCTTTTTCCATGTAACCTATATATAGAGAATCGCTAACGTACCCACATCTCATTTTGTCTCGACCATTGCAGTAATCTAAATATCCGCTTGGAAAAGCCTGGCTTGGCTCTCTAAACATTAGCATTGCTGGCCTACCGGGTCTAAAGAAGTCATTGGGTCCGTCCATCCATGACCAGTATATCTAATCATGTTATCATGAAACTAGTTTATGAAACGACATGGCCATATCATTAGAATAGCTATCCAAAATTAGAATGGCCATCCAAAATTATTTTCGTGACTATTCGATCTCGTCCTGCGAAGTGTTGGATTTGCCAGCTCAGAATACCTATATCAATATTGGCTGGATCCATAAAAATTTAAAAGAGGCCTCGATAAAATTGAAAGAGGCTGGGAGATAAACATAGTAGATGAATTGCAGACCAGGAAAACCGAACACGTAGAGAGTAGCAACCCATATTCTAAAAATTTAAACGTAATTATGAAAATAGTATTAACGAGATGCCATTCGTTTGCCAATGACAAGAGTAGCGGTTTTAATTTATAGGATACTCACGGGTTTATTTTTTCGACAACACGTTTTGATAGAGGGACTTAGGCTTTGAAAATATTAGCTGGTCTCTCTCCAAGCAACAATTTTATTTTCTTAAATACGACTTAATTTTTTCGTTTTTACAGATTACCTTATGAAGGCTTAGTCTTTGAAAATATTGATTGGTGTTGTGGATCTATATAAGCATTAGCAAAATAATTTAAATTCTAATGCGTAAATTAATTTATTTATTTGGAGATTGGTAATTCCAGATTGCTTTCAAAGCCAATATTGTATAAATAACGCTATCCCATCCAATTTTAAAGGAAATGGGTTTAGACATCAGGAGCTAGTTTATGCATGACCTTACAGTAGAAGAAATAAATTCCACTCCCACCCACCCTAATAGATATACTATATATATACTATATATATATAGACTACAGCGCCATCTACAATGAATCTGATTGGATAAAGAAATATAAATTTAGCAACCAACTGAGAAATATAACTTTAGAAACCAATTGAGAAATATAACTTTAGAAACCAACCATCATATCAATCAACCAACCAACCAACTGTGAAAAAAAAAAAAAAAAAAAAATTTTTTTTTTTTTTTTTTTTTTTCACAGTTGGTTGGTTGGTTGATTGATATATATTTTGTATAAATAGCGGCTCCGTACTCAAGCTACATTCATTCTGTCTTCTAGCATATTTATTGAAAAAGCTTATTGGAACGTCTCTAGTTTATGTCTGGCAGATTAACAATACGCTATCCTATCCTGTTTCTAATCTATTCAAACTTTTTACGATGATTAAGTATCACGAGCCAAATTTATTCTGGCCTCTGTGGCTTAATGATTCTGTATACATATTTATTATGTCTTCCAAAGTCTCAAATAAGATTTCTACAATACAAGTTTAAAATATTTAC
This sequence comes from Salticus scenicus, assembly GCA_963930645.1. Lineage (NCBI taxonomy): Eukaryota > Metazoa > Arthropoda > Arachnida > Araneae > Salticidae > Salticus > Salticus scenicus. The sequence continues at coordinate 234,930,594 of OZ005652.1, forward strand.
TTATGTCTCCCAGAGCCCCATGTTAAATTTCTAACGTTACCACATTGAATTTGTAATGTCTGCATGGCCCGTTTCAAATATCTACCGTTTATGGCCTCCTCTCAAGCAAAATTCTCATGCGATTTTGTATGAATTGAAACGCGAACGCACATAGCCTTTGAAACGTAAAATAATGTAGTTTATGCTATGTCTGAAATACCTTAAAACGTTAAAATGAAAGGTCTTCTTGCGTGTTTGAGAATGCGACATGAAATATTTCAAGAGAGTGTGAATGCTCGAATAATATCGCTGTCGACTGTCTCTTGTACCTGTGTTTATCACAATAACTATACACTAGCTAAATTTGCGGTACTTGAGTGTGGGAGCTAAAAATAGATCGGACCGATGTAGAAATTTTATAGGACAGGCTTTTATTTAAAATGTTTTACCGACGACTTGAAGATTATTTGGACTCATGTTGAGTAAATGAATCCGTCAAATTCTAGAAATCATTAGGTCACCAGTATATCTAATCATGTTATCATGAAACTGGTTTATGAAACGACAAGGCCATATTATTAGAATGGATTTGAGAGAGGAATGTTTATATACAGCCAAGCCAGGCTTTTCCAAACGGATTAGATGACTGTTGTTGGCAGACAACATGAGATGTGGACATTCTATATATAGGCTACACGAAAAAAACTAATGTTGAATAAATTAAGTTTGCTCCGTGAAGTTATTGATACTGCTCCGTCCTTGAAGATGTGTTCAAGGTCACATGAAAAAAAAAAAAAAAAAAAATTATTATTATTATTATTATTTTTTTTTTTTCATGTGACCTTCAACGCATCTTCAAGGACGGATCTGTAACTTGACGGATTCATTTATACAACATTTGTTTTTCCATGTTACCTATATATAGAATTGCTAACGTACCCACATCTCATTTTGTCTCAACGTCTGCAGACGACAGTCATCTAAATATCCGTTTGGAAAAGCCTGGCTTGGCTCTCTAAACATTAGCATTGCTGGCCTATCGGGTCTAAAGAAATCATTGGGTCCGTCCATCCAAAATCGTGACCAGACTGCGGTATATCTAATAATGTTATCATGAAACTGATTTATGAAACGACATGGCCATATCATTAGAATAGCTATCCAAAATTAGAATGGCCACCCAAAATTATTTGCGTGACCATTCGATCTCGTCCTGCGAAGTGTTGGATTTGCCAGCTCAGTATACCTATACCAATATTAGCTGGAACCGTAAAAATTTAAAAAGAGGCCTCGATAAAATTTGAAACAGACTGGGAGATAAACGTAGCAATTGAATTGACCAGGAGATACCCATATTGTAAAAATTTAAACGTAATTATGAAAATAGTATTAACGAGATAATGAATTTGCCAATGACAAATGAAAAGCTTAGAGAGTAGCGGCCAGATGATGGCTAAACTCGATACGGCATAAAGGAAATGGGTTTAGACATCAGGAGCTGGTTTATGCATGACCTTACAGTAGAAGAAATAAATATGTATATAGACTACAGCGCCATCTACAATGAATTTGATTGGATAGAAAAACTAACTTTAAAAACCAACTGTGAAAAAAAAATACTCTCTAAAAAAAAAATACTCTCAAAAAAAAAAAAAAAAAAAAAAAAATTTTTTTTTTTTTTTTTTTTTTTTTTTTTTTTTTTAACGGTTGGTTGGTTGATTAGTTAATATATATTTTGTATAAATAGCGGCTACGTACTCAAGCTACATTCATTCTGTCTTCTCCTAGCACGTTTATTGAAAAAGCTTATTAGATAGTTTCTAGTTTATGTCTGACAAGTTTATAACAATACGCTATTTGGTCCTCACATTGAATTTGTAATGTCTGCATGGTCCGTTTCAAATATCTACCGTTCATGGCCTCCTCGGTTCTACCTCTCAAGCATAATTCTCATGCGATTTTGTACGAATTGAAACACGAACGCACATAGCCTTTGAAACGTAAGATAATGTAGTTTATTCTATGTAGACGATTCATTTCTTTCGCCTGAAATACCTTGAAACGTTAAAAAATTGTCTTTACCCATGATTGTTTTCATACTGATGTCCATGAAAAAGTCTGAAGGCTTGTTTGAGACATGAAAAAGTTCAAGAGAGTATAAATGCTCGAATATTATCGCTGGCGACTGTCTCTTGTACCTGTGTTTATCGCAAGAACGATAGACTAGCTAAATTTACGGTACTTGAGGGTGGGAGCTAAAAATAGATCGGACCGACGTAAAAAATGTAGAAATTTTATAGGATCGGCTTTTATTTAAAATGTTTTACTGACGACTTGAAGATTATTTGGACTCATGTTGAGTAAATGAATCCGTCAAATTCTAGAAATCATTAGGCCCATAGAAAATCGTGACCAATCATGCTATCATGAAACTGGTTTATGAAACGACAAGGCCATATTATTAGAATGTTCAACGTCTCTTTTGAGTGGGACAGTCATCTAGTTATCCGTAAAATGTTTTACCGTACAACGGAAGACTTGAAGATTTCGGGCATACCTTTAATCGCTACCGGATGGCTCTAATATTGGTATTGGCCGAATGGCTAACATATCATTGTAAAATGGCTAACGTATCCAAATAATCATTGTGTATGACCAGCAACAGTCTGGCTTCATGATAATATTCTATAAAAAACCATGACCTGATTTCATGAAAACGTGCAACATCTTGTCCAAACAATAGTCTATAAAAAATCTTGCTTTCAAAGCCAATATTGTATAAATTACGCTATCCCATCCTATTTTAAAGGAAATGGGTTTAGACATCAGGAGCTGGTTTATGCATGACCTTACAGAAGAAGAAATAAATTCCACTCCCACCCACCCTAATAGATATACTATATATATACTATATATATAGACTACAGCGCCATCTACAATGAATTTGATTGGATAAAGAAATATAAATTTAGTAGCCAAATGAGAAATATAACTTTAGAAACCAACTGAGAAATATAACTTTAGAAACAAACTTAATCAACCAACCAACTAACTGTGAAAAAAAAAAAAAAAAAAAAATTTTTTTTTTTTTTTTTTTTTTTTTTTTTAATGTGATCTTTATTACATCTTCAAGGACAGAGTGGTATTTTGTAACTTGACGGATTCATTTATACAACATTAGTTTTTCCGTGTAACCTATATATAGAATCGCTAACGTACCCACATCTCATTTTGTCTCGACGTCTGCCGACAACAGTCATCTAAATATCCGTTTGGAAAGCCTGGCTTGGCTCTATATAAACATTAGCATTGCTGGCCTACCAGGTTTAAAGAAATCCATCCAAAGTTATTTTCGTGACCAGGGTCTGGAACCTCAAGGCTTCCCAAAATTCATTTTAAATGAAACGTGGCACATTCGTCGTGTCGATCTTAAAACGTGAATCGCTTGGCCATCCAAGAGGCCTTAATAAAATTGAGTGCATCCCAAAACAGGTGCCATGACAAATCGATGTGTACGTTTGAAAACTGAATTTGTTACAGCAGATTTTCAGAATACCTATACCAATAGGATGTCTAAACTCGATACGCCGAAATAGCGATTAGAATGTTGGAAGACGAATTGAGGTACATAGTATATTTTATAACAGTTTTACAAGCCATCTGCATAATCATATAAATTTTCAGCACCTATAATTGAGTATGAAATAAAATATTTTTTTTATCTGTATTTAAACATGCAGACATTTCCGCGAAGCGGAAATGTCTGCATGTTTAAATACAGATAAAAAAAATATTTTATTTCATTTCTTTTAAATTCTAATGTCTAAATTTACAATATTAGGATATTTTTTAAAAATTTATAGAATACTCACAGGTTACATTTTGTTTTTTCGAAAACGATAGAGGGGCTTAAGCTTTGAAAATATTAAATGGAATCTCTCCAAGCAACAATTTTATTTTCTTAAATGTAACTTAATTTTTTCGTTTTTACAGATTACCTTATGAAGGCTCAGTCTTTGAAAATAATGACTGGATCTATATAAGCATTGGCAAAATCATTTAAATACTAATGTCTAAATTTACAATATTAGAATAAAATCTTGTAAACTGACAGGATACTCATGGGTTGGATTTGGTTTTCTCGACAACTTGAAGATTACTTGGAAAAGAACTAATGTTGAATAAATTAAATTAGCTTCGTCAAGTCCGTCCTTGAAGTTGCGTCAAGGTCACACGAAAAAAAAAAAAAAAAAAAAAAAAAAAAAAAAAAAAAAAAAAAATAATTTTTTTTTTTTATGTGTCCTTGAGCATATCTTCAAGGACGGACTTCATTTATTCGATATTAGTTTTTTTCGTTTGATCTATATATAGAATGGCTAACGTACCCACATTGTCTCGCCAACAACAGTCTAGTAAAATCTTTTAAATTCTAATGTCTAAATTTACAATATTAGCATAAAGTCTTGTAAATTAAATCTGCTGCGTCTTGCTGTAAAAATATACATTCTGTATGTCGATTCAAGTCATAGCTGCGATCTTCTTCTGTGGCTAATCTTTCAACATTTGATTTTTCCAACGTCGGCACTAATTTTCAAATACGCAGATCCGTTGTAATATTTAAGTCATTAGTTTTATCGTTTTCTGGAATCCATTCTTTGCGTTGTCTTCAAGATTTTGTATAGGATATATATTAACGAAACCATTAATGCCATATGAATTCTTTGTAAGCAAGAAACCTTAACAGGATGTGATAAAGTTATTTATAGGCTGTGATATTTTCACTGTCAGTACTTATAATATGCTCCGCCCACGTGACCCTATAAAAACTTATACGACCTTGAAAAAAAAAAAAAAAAAAAAATTTTTTTTTTTTTTTTTTTTTTTTTTTTTATGGTTGCGTGGGCGGAGCATTTTCTAAGCACTGACTTGGCTATATATAAACCCGTGTAAGCGACGTATTGTCGCAACTTGTTTCGGTCAGCCGACATTGCCACACCTTGTCATATTAAAGATGGCTGACAACGAAAATGTAAAAAATTCTAGTTTTAGCATTTTTCAAGCACGTAACGAAAGCGCAATGCAAAAGTTGAAATTAAAGGTGGAATCTGTCGAAAAAGAAAACGTAGAATTAAAAGAAAAGCTGGTACGTGTCCAAAGTGAACATAGATGTTTTTATGAATTTCTTTCTAATATACATGGTGAAATAAATGATTTGAAAGGGAATAAAAACACCTCAGAAAAGGAAATTATCAGCTTGAGGGAAGAAAATATCATCTTGAAAACAGATATTGAAGACTTAAAATTAGAAAGTGTCAACTTAAAATTAGATATTGCCAACATTGAAAGAGAGACAGGCAACATAAAATACAAAATTGCAGACTTAAAATTTAAAATTGCAACGCTTAAACGAAAATTGTTAGCATATTAAAAGGAGCATTTTCTAAGCACTGACAGTGAATGTCTTTTTTTTTAATTCTACCAATTTTATTTTTTTCAAGCCTTGTACAAATATGTAATGTCAAATATATTAACCGTGACTGGTGTCGTGAATTTATATAAGCATTAGCAAAATCATTTAAATTCTAACGTCTAAATTTACAACATTAGAATAAAATCTTGTAAATTTATAGGATACTCACGGGTTGGATTTGGTCTTTTCGACAACTTGAAGATTATTTGGAAAAGAACTAATGTTGAATAAATGAAGTTTGCTTCGTCAAGTACGTCCTTGAAGTTGCGTCAAGGTCACACGAAAAAAAAAAAAATTTTTTTTTTTTTTTTTAATGATTATGTGGGCGTGGCCTGGCTATATATAAGCGTCAGCTTTGCTGGCTGTTATACATTTTTCAATTCTAGGACCTTCCAATAACACCTTCCAATCTTCTACTACAAATTTTACAGTTCACCATATGAGTGCTTAGTCTTTGTAAATATTAACTGGACGCGTTTTAGAAGACCTTCTGCAAGATCCAGTCAACGTATAATATTTCTTTCCTCTCTGAGTTTATAAAATCGTGTCTCGGATTCCATTTTCACAACACAGACATGTGGCTTAAAGTCTCGTTTGCCAACAAAGTTTCTTTGCTCGCAGCCATAGCTTCAGACGGCAAAACATATTTTGGGGCTTTTGAAGTGGGTATAATGTTGAAATACGCACGTCCACGCAGTTTCGTAGTTCAGCACTCAAGAAAAGACTTGTCCAGTCTGATTCCGCAGGCCTCACATTTGACAAAGAGTTACAGACTCGTGTTTGATTTCGAAGAGATGATGGCGGTCATCCAAAAATCTAATCGAATGTCTCTCGAAGACTTGTTTATCATAAAAAACCTTTGGCATGAAGGAAGAATCAATGCCTCTTATCCAATGGTAATACCCTTCAATCGAAAAGATGCATTCAAAATCACGGTTCGCGAAGAAGGCGATACGAATCTCCAAGACTGGCTTCGAGGGTACTGCAAACGGGCTCATTCGATCATCGAACCCCCTCGCAGTCCAGATTCTGAAGATAAGGTCATGGATACTCAGGAAACGTCGAAAGATTTATCCATATGCGTTGGTGCTGAGGATTTTTCGACCCTCAAATCTAGTGCGATGCTGAACAACTCATTGGGTACATTCAAAAGAAAATGTGGTAAGCTGGAAAACGCTTATGCTATTCAAGCGGCCGATAAAACTATTCAATATAAAATTTTTAAATTTTTATCTCTGCAGCCTCACATTCCTCATTCTATTGGAGAAATTTATAAATCGGTTGGATGTGACAAAAAGACGGCTAACAGATGCTTATACGGCATGCAAAGATGTTATTTAGTTATAAAAACAAAAGAGAGCCATCCACCGTCATGGCAAATATTAAACGATAAACGTACTCATATCGTATAGGCATCGACTCTGTAGCAATGGACGCTGGAATTGTAAAAATTTAAATGTAATTATTAAAATAGTATCAGCGAGATACCATTCGTTTAGTAGCATGACGAATGAAACGTGAAAAGCAATTAGGAAAATAGTATTAACCAAATAGACTACAGATTAAGGAAGGTACAAATAAATAATTATATATAACCAACTGTAAAAAAAAAAAAAAAAAAAAAAAAAAAAAAATTTTCAAAGATTTTTTTTTTTTTTTTTTTTTTTTTTTTTTTAAGGTGGGTGTGGCTTTAATATATATATAGTATGGCTAACATACCCACACATCATTCTCTCTCGACATCTGCCAACAACAGTTTTCAAGTTATCATGTCTCCGTCTGTACTTTCAAATTTGTCAAAATTTTCTATCTGATATCTTACAGTAGATTTTCTGAAACGCGTAACAAAATAAAGTCAAATTGAAAATATCAAAGTCTAAACCCTGATTTGAAAATCTGTAAAACTTAGAATAAAAATTTGAAATTGTTTTTTTAAAGTTAGAAATTGACAATGTGAAGCTTAAGAAATGGATCATTAAAAATGTAACGGTATACTGTTTCTTCAAATATAGGATTGAGATGTGTTAAATCAGTTTACAAATAAAATATTAGTTTACATAAATTTGACGTTAATTTGAAACAATGAGTCGATATCTGCATCGTTTGGATATTTCCATTTTTAAATAGACAGTTTTATACGAAATGTATTTTGTTATTAATATTTTACCAACAAGAGTCGCTATTTTATAGATTTGATACTCTGAGCCCTAAGGTCATTTTTTCTAATTTTTGCGACTAAATACCTCATTTTTTATAATGCCAGAGTTGGTCTCAGAGGTTACATGGTACTCGATTAGAAAATATGTAGCGTTTTGTCTTTCAAATTAGAAAAAATGATTTTTGAAAAAGACATAAATATTTATGTTATCGTATACGATACCGTTTTAGTACTGGAACAGGTTTTAAATTTTCGTGGTCAAAACTAGGGTGTTGAATTCCCGTAAAATGTATATGACCAAAAGGGCTTCGAGCAGCGACTGCATAATGGTTAAAGCATGAATTAATGAATCGAGCACTGACTGCATAATTTTTAAAGCATATCTTAATGTATAGAGCGTTGAACAAATAAGGGGGGATATATGTAACAAAAGTCTCGAGCTTTGAACTAACAAATAGTTGGGCAAATTTGAGCAAAACAAAAAGCCTCGAGCATTGAACAAACAAATAGTTGGGCAAATTTGAGCAAAACAAAAAGCCTCGAGCATTGAACAAACAAAGGGCATATGTGTAACAAAAAGCCACGAGCAAGCGCGGCAGAATGTAGAGAGCAAAAAAGTATGTAGAAATATAATATAAGCAAAATTTGCATGGTCTAAATACATACAAAAACCTTCGAGCATCTATAGAGAGGCTATATTTTGTTTTTAAGTAAAATATTTAGTATATATATCGTTTCTTATATTAAGCCCTCAGATGGTAGTCTGTAAAACGTGTTGTTAAAAAAGTGTGTCTGAACTTGAAAAATTTTATAATAGCCAGCAAAGCTAATGATTATGTATAGCCAACCCAAGCCATAGGCATTTCTATAGCGGATCGAAGATATTGCAGCCATATTTAGGTTAAATATATAATGTAATGCAGATACAGGTCAGCCCGTTTCAATTTTATCATATTGCTCAAACACATTACGAGACATAATGACTAGACAACTGTTGCTGACAAATGTTGAGAGACAACAAGAGTGTGGAGACAAATAGATAATTATATATAGCTAGTCAAGTTTCAAGGTCACACGAAAAAAAAAAAAAAATATATATATATATATATATTTTTTTTTTTTTTTCGTGTGACCTTGAACCTTGACTGGCTATATATATGTTTTCCTGGAAAACGTTTATCAGTATATAAAGTCCAGAGCTCAGCGCTATCGAATCATTTGTGCTTTTAAGCGTTTCTATGATGTCTGCACCCAAGTCCGACGCATCTAAGCTTGAGTGTTCCATATGTCTGAGAATCATAAGACTGTTTAAACGAAAAGGTCTCAGATTGTCATGCAACCATACTTTTCACATGCAATGCATCATGGTTTGGTTTAAATTTTCGAAGCGTTGTCCCTATTGTAGAAACGAGGCAAGTGAAGCTGAAATCTACAATAAAAAATATTTAAGGTTTCTCGCTTACAAAGAATTCATATGGCATTAATGGTTTCGTTAATATATATCCTATACAAAATCTTGAAGACAACGCAAAGAATGGATTCCAGAAAACGATAAAACTAATGACTTAAATATTACAACGGATCTGCGTATTTGAAAATTAGTGCCGACGTTGGAAAAATCAAATGTTGAAAGATTAGCCACAGAAGAAGATCGCAGCTATGACTTGAATCGACATACAGAATGTATATTTTTACAGCAAGACGCAGCAGATTTAATTTACAAGACTTTATGCTAATATTGTAAATTTAGACATTAGAATTTAAAAGATTTTACTAGACTGTTGTTGGCGAGACAATGTGGGTACGTTAGCCATTCTATATATAGATCAAATGAAAAAAACTAATATCGAATAAATGAAGTCCGTCCTTGAAGATATGCTCAAGGACACATTAAAAAAAAAAAAAAAAAAAAAAAAAATATTATTTTTTTTTTTTTTTTTTTTTTTTTTTTTCGTGTGACCTTGACGCAACTTCAAGGACGGACTTGACGAAGCTAATTTAATTTATTCAACATTAGTTCTTTTCCAAATAATCTTCAAGTTGTCGAGAAAACCAAATCCAACCCATGAGTATCCTGTCAGTTTACAAGATTTTATTCTAATATTGTAAATTTAGACATTAGTATTTAAATGATTTTGCCAATGCTTATATAGATCCAGTCATTATTTTCAAAGACTGAGCCTTCATAAGGTAATCTGTAAAAACGAAAAAATTAAGTTACATTTAAGAAAATAAAATTGTTGCTTGGAGAGAGTCCATTTAATATTTTCAAAGCTTAAGCCCCTCTATCGTTTTCGAAAAAACAAAATGTAACCTGTGAGTATTCTATAAATTTTTAAAAAATATCCTAATATTGTAAATTTAGACATTAGAATTTAAAAGAAATGAAATAAAATATTTTTTTATCTGTATTTAAACATGCAGACATTTCCGCTTCGCGGAAATGTCTGCATGTTTAAATACAGATAAAAAAAATATTTTATTTCATACTCAATTATAGGTGCTGAAAATTTATATGATTATGCAGATGGCTTGTAAAACTGTTATAAAATATACTATGTACCTCAATTCGTCTTCCAACATTCTAATCGCTATTTCGGCGTATCGAGTTTAGACATCCTATTGGTATAGGTATTCTGAAAATCTGCTGTAACAAATTCAGTTTTCAAACGTACACATCGATTTGTCATGGCACCTGTTTTGGGATGCACTCAATTTTATTAAGGCCTCTTGGATGGCCAAGCGATTCACGTTTTAAGATCGACACGACGAATGTGCCACGTTTCATTTAAAATGAATTTTGGGAAGCCTTGAGGTTCCAGACCCTGGTCACGAAAATAACTTTGGATGGATTTCTTTAAACCTGGTAGGCCAGCAATGCTAATGTTTATATAGAGCCAAGCCAGGCTTTCCAAACGGATATTTAGATGACTGTTGTCGGCAGACGTCGAGACAAAATGAGATGTGGGTACGTTAGCGATTCTATATATAGGTTACACGGAAAAACTAATGTTGTATAAATGAATCCGTCAAGTTACAAAATACCACTCTGTCCTTGAAGATGTAATGAAGATCACATAAAAAAAAAAAAAAAAAAAAAAAAAAAAAATTTTTTTTTTTTTTTTTTTTTTTTTTTTTTTTTTTTCACAGTTAGTTGGTTGGTTGATTAAGTTTGTTTCTAAAGTTATATTTCTCAGTTGGTTTCTAAAGTTATATTTCTCATTTGGCTACTAAATTTATATTTCTTTATCCAATCAAATTCATTGTAGATGGCGCTGTAGTCTATATATATAGTATATATATAGTATATCTATTAGGGTGGGTGGGAGTGGAATTTATTTCTTCTTCTGTAAGGTCATGCATAAACCAGCTCCTGATGTCTAAACCCATTTCCTTTAAAATAGGATGGGATAGCGTAATTTATACAATATTGGCTTTGAAAGCAAGATTTTTTATAGACTATTGTTTGGACAAGATGTTGCACGTTTTCATGAAATCAGGTCATGGTTTTTTATAGAATATTATCATGAAGCCAGACTGTTGCTGGTCATACACAATGATTATTTGGATACGTTAGCCATTTTACAATGATATGTTAGCCATTCGGCCAATACCAATATTAGAGCCATCCGGTAGCGATTAAAGGTATGCCCGAAATCTTCAAGTCTTCCGTTGTACGGTAAAACATTTTACGGATAACTAGATGACTGTCCCACTCAAAAGAGACGTTGAACATTCTAATAATATGGCCTTGTCGTTTCATAAACCAGTTTCATGATAGCATGATTGGTCACGATTTTCTATGGGCCTAATGATTTCTAGAATTTGACGGATTCATTTACTCAACATGAGTCCAAATAATCTTCAAGTCGTCAGTAAAACATTTTAAATAAAAGCCGATCCTATAAAATTTCTACATTTTTTACGTCGGTCCGATCTATTTTTAGCTCCCACCCTCAAGTACCGTAAATTTAGCTAGTCTATCGTTCTTGCGATAAACACAGGTACAAGAGACAGTCGCCAGCGATAATATTCGAGCATTTATACTCTCTTGAACTTTTTCATGTCTCAAACAAGCCTTCAGACTTTTTCATGGACATCAGTATGAAAACAATCATGGGTAAAGACAATTTTTTAACGTTTCAAGGTATTTCAGGCGAAAGAAATGAATCGTCTACATAGAATAAACTACATTATCTTACGTTTCAAAGGCTATGTGCGTTCGTGTTTCAATTCGTACAAAATCGCATGAGAATTATGCTTGAGAGGTAGAACCGAGGAGGCCATGAACGGTAGATATTTGAAACGGACCATGCAGACATTACAAATTCAATGTGAGGACCAAATAGCGTATTGTTATAAACTTGTCAGACATAAACTAGAAACTATCTAATAAGCTTTTTCAATAAACGTGCTAGGAGAAGACAGAATGAATGTAGCTTGAGTACGTAGCCGCTATTTATACAAAATATATATTAACTAATCAACCAACCAACCGTTAAAAAAAAAAAAAAAAAAAAAAAAAAAATTTTTTTTTTTTTTTTTTTTTTGAGAGTATTTTTTTTTAGAGAGTATTTTTTTTTCACAGTTGGTTTTTAAAGTTAGTTTTTCTATCCAATCAAATTCATTGTAGATGGCGCTGTAGTCTATATACATATTTATTTCTTCTACTGTAAGGTCATGCATAAACCAGCTCCTGATGTCTAAACCCATTTCCTTTATGCCGTATCGAGTTTAGCCATCATCTGGCCGCTACTCTCTAAGCTTTTCATTTGTCATTGGCAAATTCATTATCTCGTTAATACTATTTTCATAATTACGTTTAAATTTTTACAATATGGGTATCTCCTGGTCAATTCAATTGCTACGTTTATCTCCCAGTCTGTTTCAAATTTTATCGAGGCCTCTTTTTAAATTTTTACGGTTCCAGCTAATATTGGTATAGGTATACTGAGCTGGCAAATCCAACACTTCGCAGGACGAGATCGAATGGTCACGCAAATAATTTTGGGTGGCCATTCTAATTTTGGATAGCTATTCTAATGATATGGCCATGTCGTTTCATAAATCAGTTTCATGATAACATTATTAGATATACCGCAGTCTGGTCACGATTTTGGATGGACGGACCCAATGATTTCTTTAGACCCGATAGGCCAGCAATGCTAATGTTTAGAGAGCCAAGCCAGGCTTTTCCAAACGGATATTTAGATGACTGTCGTCTGCAGACGTTGAGACAAAATGAGATGTGGGTACGTTAGCAATTCTATATATAGGTAACATGGAAAAACAAATGTTGTATAAATGAATCCGTCAAGTTACAGATCCGTCCTTGAAGATGCGTTGAAGGTCACATGAAAAAAAAAAAATAATAATAATAATAATAATTTTTTTTTTTTTTTTTTTTTCATGTGACCTTGAACACATCTTCAAGGACGGAGCAGTATCAATAACTTCACGGAGCAAACTTAATTTATTCAACATTAGTTTTTTTCGTGTAGCCTATATATAGAATGTCCACATCTCATGTTGTCTGCCAACAACAGTCATCTAATCCGTTTGGAAAAGCCTGGCTTGGCTGTATATAAACATTCCTCTCTCAAATCCATTCTAATAATATGGCCTTGTCGTTTCATAAACCAGTTTCATGATAACATGATTAGATATACTGGTGACCTAATGATTTCTAGAATTTGACGGATTCATTTACTCAACATGAGTCCAAATAATCTTCAAGTCGTCGGTAAAACATTTTAAATAAAAGCCTGTCCTATAAAATTTCTACATCGGTCCGATCTATTTTTAGCTCCCACACTCAAGTACCGCAAATTTAGCTAGTGTATAGTTATTGTGATAAACACAGGTACAAGAGACAGTCGACAGCGATATTATTCGAGCATTCACACTCTCTTGAAATATTTCATGTCGCATTCTCAAACACGCAAGAAGACCTTTCATTTTAACGTTTTAAGGTATTTCAGACATAGCATAAACTACATTATTTTACGTTTCAAAGGCTATGTGCGTTCGCGTTTCAATTCATACAAAATCGCATGAGAATTTTGCTTGAGAGGAGGCCATAAACGGTAGATATTTGAAACGGGCCATGCAGACATTACAAATTCAATGTGGTAACGTTAGAAATTTAACATGGGGCTCTGGGAGACATAAGTAAATATTTTAAACTTGTATTGTAGAAATCTTATTTGAGACTTTGGAAGACATAATAAATATGTATACAGAATCATTAAGCCACAGAGGCCAGAATAAATTTGGCTCGTGATACTTAATCATCGTAAAAAGTTTGAATAGATTAGAAACAGGATAGGATAGCGTATTGTTAATCTGCCAGACATAAACTAGAGACGTTCCAATAAGCTTTTTCAATAAATATGCTAGAAGACAGAATGAATGTAGCTTGAGTACGGAGCCGCTATTTATACAAAATATATATCAATCAACCAACCAACCAACTGTGAAAAAAAAAAAAAAAAAAAAAAAAATTTTTTTTTTTTTTTTTTTTCACAGTTGGTTGGTTGGTTGATTGATATGATGGTTGGTTTCTAAAGTTATATTTCTCAATTGGTTTCTAAAGTTATATTTCTCAGTTGGTTGCTAAATTTATATTTCTTTATCCAATCAGATTCATTGTAGATGGCGCTGTAGTCTATATATATATAGTATATATATAGTATATCTATTAGGGTGGGTGGGAGTGGAATTTATTTCTTCTACTGTAAGGTCATGCATAAACTAGCTCCTGATGTCTAAACCCATTTCCTTTAAAATTGGATGGGATAGCGTTATTTATACAATATTGGCTTTGAAAGCAATCTGGAATTACCAATCTCCAAATAAATAAATTAATTTACGCATTAGAATTTAAATTATTTTGCTAATGCTTATATAGATCCACAACACCAATCAATATTTTCAAAGACTAAGCCTTCATAAGGTAATCTGTAAAAACGAAAAAATTAAGTCGTATTTAAGAAAATAAAATTGTTGCTTGGAGAGAGACCAGCTAATATTTTCAAAGCCTAAGTCCCTCTATCAAAACGTGTTGTCGAAAAAATAAACCCGTGAGTATCCTATAAATTAAAACCGCTACTCTTGTCATTGGCAAACGAATGGCATCTCGTTAATACTATTTTCATAATTACGTTTAAATTTTTAGAATATGGGTTGCTACTCTCTACGTGTTCGGTTTTCCTGGTCTGCAATTCATCTACTATGTTTATCTCCCAGCCTCTTTCAATTTTATCGAGGCCTCTTTTAAATTTTTATGGATCCAGCCAATATTGATATAGGTATTCTGAGCTGGCAAATCCAACACTTCGCAGGACGAGATCGAATAGTCACGAAAATAATTTTGGATGGCCATTCTAATTTTGGATAGCTATTCTAATGATATGGCCATGTCGTTTCATAAACTAGTTTCATGATAACATGATTAGATATACTGGTCATGGATGGACGGACCCAATGACTTCTTTAGACCCGGTAGGCCAGCAATGCTAATGTTTAGAGAGCCAAGCCAGGCTTTTCCAAGCGGATATTTAGATTACTGCAATGGTCGAGACAAAATGAGATGTGGGTACGTTAGCGATTCTCTATATATAGGTTACATGGAAAAAGAAATAGAAATAAAATATTTTTTTTATCTGTATTTAAACATGCAGACATTTCCGCGAAGCGGAAATGTCTGCATGTTTAAATACAGATAAAAAAAATATTTTATTTCATACTCGATTATAGGGGCTGAAAATTTATATGATTATGCAGATGGCTTGCCAGACCCTATAATTTAGTCACGAAAATAATTTTGGATGAACCCAATGATTTCTTTAGATCTGGTAGGCCAGCAATGCTAATGTTTATATAGAGCCAAGCCAGGCTTTCCAAACGGATATTTAGATGACTGTCATCTGCAGACGTCAAGACAAAATGAGATGTGGGTACGTTAGCGATTCTATATATAGGTTACATGGAAAAAAACTAATGTTGAATAATCCGTCAAGTTATAGATACTGCTCCGTCCTTGAAGATGTGTTGAAGGTCACAAAAAAAAAAAAAATATATATATATATTTTTTTTTTTTTTTTTTTTTTCGTGTGACCTTGAACGCATCTTCAAGGACGGAGCAGTATCAATAACTTGACGGAGCAAACTTAATTTATTCAACATTAGTTTTTTTCGTGTAGCCTATATATAGAATGGCTAACATCTCATTTTGTCTGCCAACAACAGTCATCTAATCATGTGTCCGTTTGGAAAAGCCTGGCTTGGCAGTATATAAACATTCCTCTCTCAAATCCTTTCTCAACATTCTAATCGGCCGTATCGAGTTTAGCCATCCTATTGGTATCGCCAACAGAGTCATGCAAGCACGAAATCTCAATCTAATTTTAGGAATTTTAAAGATTTGGCAATATTGGAAAGATTTAACGGATCAGTGCATAAGATTTTTTTAATGGAAACGATAAAGTTTAGAATTCAGATTTGTAAGATTTTTAATGGATACACGTATTTGGAAAAAAAATAATATGTATCGATATTGGTAGGACTGGCCAGTTTAATGGATGAAAGTCTATTGTAAGAATTTTAAATGGATACATGTATTTGGTAAAAAATAATATGTATCGATATCGGTAGTCTTGTTAAATGCTACGGCTAGCATAGACCTCTATAAAATGTCTACATTTTTCCCCATCTATTTTTAGCTCCCACCCTCAAGTACCACAAATTCAGCTAATGTATTGTTTTTGCGATAAACACAGGTACAAGAGACAGTCGCCAGCGATAATATTCGAGCATTTACACTCTCTTGAACACTTTCACAATCATCGGCTCTCTATAGTGTATCGAAGATCGGCCAACAGGCATATAGTATTTTTTAAATCTTTCTAAATCTGCCAACCCTTTTAGAGCTCCTATCCTACATGATTCTTGCCAACGGGCGTAGAGAAATCTTTAGATTCTGGCCCTCATAAAATCCACTGACAATTTCTTCACGACTAGATAATGTTTAAGTCTTACGACGGCAGACATTAGAAATTGTACATAGACTTTTAAAACGGTGATATTAGAGATTCAGCTTAGGCCGTTAGAGGTCCTTTCAATAGTTCTCGAACAATTTTTTATAGATCTGATTATAATTTTAACCGGTCCTGAGGAAAGGCTTACATAATATCCTGTCTCTCGAAAAAATCTTTTTATAGAGATCCGATTGTAATTTTAACCGGGCATCCTGAGGCATAATATGCCTTCCTGCATAATATCCTGTCTCTCGAAAATCTTTTTATAGAGATCAGATTGTAATGACTGCCACATATAGCTTAGTCTTTAAAAATTTTAAATTTTACATAAAAAAATGCAAATTTTAAACGAAAAAATTAAATTTTTAAATTCAGATCCCTTAAATTTAGCTATCGAGTCGCTATATTTTACCAAGATACATATTTATCTTATAGCTAAGCCATATCCCTTGAAAATTAGAGATCAGATTGTAATGGCTGCCACACTTAGTCTTTAAAATATTTAAATTTTACACGGCAAAATTTAAACGAAAAAATTAAATTTTTAAATTCAGATTCCTTAAATTTAGCTATCGAGTCTGTATATTTTACCAAGATACATATTTATCTTATAGTTAAGCCATATCCCTTGAAAATTACAATCGGTACGCATCCAATGTTGGCACTAAAAGAATTCATTAGAAATTCAACTTAAGATATTAGAAACGAGCCATGTAGACATTATAACTTCAAACTAGGTGACATTAGAAATTCTACTTAGGCTGTTAGAAACTTAACATAGACTCTTAGAATGAAGACGTTAGAAATACAACATCAGCCATTAGAAACGGGTCCTGCAGATATTAGAACTACAACCTAGGCTATTGGTCACGTAGACATTAGAAACTCAACCTAGACACCGAAGACATTAAAAAAATTATTCAATTTCGTGAACGTAAAAAAAATAATACTTACATGGTCCGTTAGCAACAGTCTTCTAGCTATCATGTCCACAAGTTTATAACAGCCAACCAGTAAAGCTATTGTATATATAGTCAAGACACACCCACTTTAAAAAAAAAAAAAAAAAAAAAAAAAAAAAAAAATTTTTTTTTTTTTTTTTTTTTTTTTTTTAAAGTAATATTTTTTTTTAATTTTCGGCTGTTGTCACGTTGTCCTGAAGCTCGTTTATTTTATCCAGCATCTCAGTCACCGTTGATTTATATTTCGTTTTGACGCACGCAAGCTGTTCTTTCAGAGACAACACTTCTCTTTGCAAATCCGATATGTTTCTATCGCTCTCCGCTTTCAGAGTTTGGTATTTCTCTTTCCAAGACGCGTTTCTGTTTATCAACGAATCGTCAATTTGTTCTCCGTAATTTGATTTTAATTTAACCATCTCTCTCCGCAATCGGGCAATTTGTCCCTGCAAAGTATCGTTCTCAGCGCACAACGGACAGGCGTCCATGAGTTCTTCGGGATACGGCTCGTCTATCTCTAAATCTGTCTTTAAGTCTATACTCCCATCAACAATTCTACTATCTATAAATTTTCGAAAACAAGTCAATAAATGTCTCACGGTTTTGCTATGAGATTTTTTCCCGAATTCCCAATTGTAGTCTCCATTACACCATATGCAAGAAGTTTTCGCATTAATTCCATGAATTTTTGAATGTTTTTCGTATTCAGTTGGAAAAAAATGTAACTCGCAACAAATGCATTTGAAACAATAATTTTTGATTTTCAAATCATTATAGTACATGTGAATCATTGGATCTATGGAATTTGTATTGTCAGCCATCATGTAGAGTTTTGTAAAAATGTTTGAGTGTTAAGAATATCGGACCCTTTAAATAGGTTATAAACATAGCCTTGAACAAAACCACGCCCACTCAAAAAAAAAAAAAAAAAAAAAAAAATTTTTTTTTTTTTCAAAGTAATATTTTTTTTTTTTTTTTTTTTTTTCAAAGAATGTAATTTTTAACTAAGGACACTTCTCGTACAATTTTTGCTCCTGTTCTTCGTTTAACTGAAATGTAAAGAAACACCAATCATCTAAGTCCAAGATAGATTTTACTTTAATCCCAGGTTTGCCAAACGGATCCCTCCCAAGAGACAGATCCACTGCGATATAAGTTAGCAAATTATTATCCATCGAAATATCCATCAACGCTTCATATGCCAAATTGAAATACTTATCACATTTGTATGGAAATTTGTTAAAACATTCTCCAAGAAATTGTCCGGTAACAATCAAACACTCCATTACCCAAGGCTGATAGCAATCGCGACCTCGCCAGCTATGATTTGTTAACGTTTTATCGCGAAACAAGTTACTGACTCTAGGAGATATCGAATTTGACTCGATAATATCATTTAATTTTTTCTTCAGCTCGACAATAATGTCTCCGACCCTTTTAACAGTAATACCAGTATGCTGGGGCGGAATCTGAAAATATTCTTCAAGCATTCTCAAAATTGAAAGACCGAATTTATGTTCTCTCAGACTAAATTTTAAATCCATGTAATTCGCGTCGTCGACCAACATCTCATCTTCAGTATCCAAATCGTTTGCCAACTGAACACAGTCTCGAAGTAGATAATGGAAAGCGATTTCAATGCGATGGCTCATTGTCAAAGCGTTATGGTATAAAATTTAGAAGATAGGCGTATATATAGCAAATGTTGTTTCAATGGTAAACAGGACAAGGCAGGAGAAGCTGGTCAGAAACAGAATGATGATTTGAGTACGGCAGCCATTATTTATATAGTATGAAGATAAGCCACGCCCACTCAAAAAAAAAAAAAAAAAAAATTTTTTTTTTTTTTTTTTTTTTTTCAGTTGGTTGGTTGGTTGGTTGGTTGGTTGATGAAGTTGGTTTCTAAAGTTATATTTCTAAAGTTATATTTCTCAGTTGGCTGCTAAAGTTATATTTCTCAGTTGGCCGCTAAAGTTATATTTTTCAGTTGGCCTCTAAAATTATATTTCTTTATCCAATCATTGTAGATGGCGCTGCAGTCTATATATATAGTATATCTATTAGGGTGGGTGGGAGTGGAACTTATTTCTTCTACTGTAAGGTCATGCATAAACTAGCTCCTGATGTCTAAACCCATTTCCTTTAAAATAGGATGGGGATAGCGTTATTTATACAATATTGGCTTTGAAAACAAGATTTTTATAAACTTTTGTCTGACAAATGACAAGATACTGTCAACCGTAAAATGTTTTTGTCAAGTCGATTCTAGGCGCTGAAAATTTATATGATTTTGCAGATAAGTTTGGGTTGTAACCCTGTTGCCGATTGAAGAAATTAATTTAGGCTTTAGTATTTAAATGGTTTTGCTAATACCTATCCAGTCATTATTTTCAAAGACTAAGCCTGCATTAAGCATTCTTCATCTCAGCTGCGTTATCACTTCGTCCTGAAGCTCGTTTATTTTATACCCCTTCACCAACCGTATATATTTCGTTTTGACGCACGCAAGCTGTTCTTAAATTCATAAGCTGCTCATAAGATATATGCTGCGTCATGGCATCCATCCTGGATTGAACCCGTTGAGCGAATGAGGAAAAATATCTATAGAATAAGAAATTTGGCTTTAAGTGTCGCTAGAGACCCATCGTTGTATCTGAGGCCATTCATAAATCGCAAGGTGTAACGAGTGTGCTGTACATCTTAGCAAAAATATGAGCCTAAGTTTAGTTTATGTCGGGTCATCACAAGCGACGAAAGCTGACGGATTGTATGTAGAGGACGAATTTGTAACGACTGAGGCACCATCTGAAAACGATCCCGTGGCAAAAGAACTAGCTATATTAAGACCGCTAATTTCTCTTCATGAAAGAGGAGATTTCGCTGGCATTCAGTTTATGTACCATAATGTTGAAGGATTATCCACTCATTACGAAGACGTACTGGCCGATCCATGCTTCATGAAGAGTGATATAATTATGCTAGCAGAAACGGGAACGTTACCCGCAGATTACTTTGCATTTCCAGGATTTGTAATGGCTGGTGTAATTCATAGCAATGATGATCCAAGAAAGCCTCGAAAGAAATGCGGCGTTATAACCTATATCCGACAAGGATTATCAAATTTATCGAGAAAAACCCTCAGTATAAACCAAGACAGAGTCCAAATTTTAGTATGTTACATACTCAATAATATAAGATTTGTCTTGGTATATGCAAGTCCGCAAGCCAATGACGAACAAAAAGGCGAAGTTATAGCAGAAGCTCTCCTGCAAGAGGACGAAGATTTCAAAACGGTGCTGGTAGGGGATTTTAATATAGATTTTAATTCAGAAGACGGAAAAGACTTTATGGAGGGGTTACAAGTCCTGAACTTAGATCTTCGAACGAATCCCAAACACTATACGACGAGAGGCGGTACGACAATTGATGCAATTTTCTCTAATAAAAGTATGCGAACAGGAGTTTATATTAGTATGTATAGCTACCACATGTCTTTGTATGGACAAATAGACTAAGACAGCATGCTTATATAGTGCTAAGCCACGCCCACTCAAAAAAAAAAAAAAAAAAAAAAAAAAAAATTTTTTTTTTTTTTTTTTTTTGTGTGACCTTCAACACATCTTCAAGGACGGAGCAGCGTCTATAACTTCACGGATTCATTTATTCAACATTAGTTTTTTTCGTGTGACCTATATTTAGAATTGCTAACCTACCCACATCTCATTTTGACTCGACGTTAGCCAACAACAGTCATCTAGTTATTCGTAAAATGTTTTCATCCGTTGTACGGTAAAATATTTTACGGATAACTAGATGACTGCAGACAAAATTAGATGTGGGTACATTAGCCATAGTTTTTTTTCAAATAATCTTCAAGTTGTACGGTAATACATTTTAAATAAAAGCCCAGCTCTATAATATTTCTACATTTTTACGTAGGTCCTATCTATTTGTAGCTCATACTCTCAAGTACCGCAAATCCAGCTGTACATATCGTTTTTGCGATAAACACAGGTACAAGAGACAGTCGCCAGCGATAATATTCGAGCATTTACACCCTCTTGTCACATTCTCAAACAAGCCTCATTAATGAAAATAAAATTGTTGCATGTAGAGAGTCCAGATAATATTTTCAAAGCCCCTCTATCAAAACTTGTTGTCGAGGAAACAAAACGTGAGTATTCTATAAATTAAAAAAATAATATGCTAATATTATAAATTTAGACATTAGAATTTAAAAGAAATAGAAATAAAATGTATCGCGGAAATGTCTGCATGTTTAAATACAGATATAAAAAATATTTTGTTTCATTTTTACAATATGGGCTGCTATTCTCAATGCGTTCCTGCTAAGCATGGCCTCTGCAATTCAATTCAATGGCACCATTTGTCGTGACAACCCTCAGCCTGTTTCAATTTTATCGAAGCCTCTTAAATTTTTATGGATCCAGCCAATGTAGGTATCTCAAAATAGAGCTGGCAACTTCGCTGGAATGGTCCCAATGATTTCTATAAACCCGGTAGGCCAGCAAGGCTAAAGTTTATATAGAGCCAAGCCAGGCTTTTCCAAACGGATATTTAGATGACCGTTGTCGGCAGGAGTCGAGACAAAATGAGATGTGGGTATGTTAAACATTCTATATATAGGCGACACAAAAAAATATAGGCTTTGAAAAAAAAAAAAAAAAAAAAAAAAAAAAAAAAAAAAATTTTTTTTTTTTTTTTTTTTCACAGTTGGTTGGTTGGTTGATGAAGTTGGTTTCTAAAAATATATTTCTAAGTTGACCGCTAAAGTTATATTTCTCAGGTGGCTGCTAAAGATATAATTCTCAGGTGGCGGCTAAAGCTATATTTCTCAGTTGGCCGCTAAAGTTATATTTCTCAGTTGGCCGCTAAAGTTATATTTCTTTAGCCAATCATTGTAGATGGCGCTGCAGTCTATATATATAGTATATATATAGTATATCTATTAGGGTGGGTGGGAGTGGAATTTATTTCTTCTACTGTAAGGTCATGCATAAACTAGCTCCTGATGTCTAAACCCATTTCCTTTAAAATAGGATGGGGATAGCGTTATTTATACAATATTGGCTTTGAAAACAAGATTTTATAGACTTTTGTCTGACAAATGACAAGATACTGCAGGTTTTCATGAAATCAGAATAGATCATAGGCTTTTATAGAAAAATATAACTCTCTAGTGTCCATCAATGTGTACATCTTGCTGAAAACACATTACGAGGCATAGTGACTAGATGACCGTTGCAGGCAAATGTCGAGACACAATGAGAGTGTAGTCATGTTAGCCATAGTATATATAGACAAGCTTCAAGGGTGGGCGTGGCACCTAAAAAAAAAAAAAAAAAAAAAAAAAAAAAAAAAAAAAAAAATTTTTTTTTTTTTTTTTTTTTTTTTTTTTTTAAAGGTTGGTTGGTTGGTTGATATATATACATGTTCATCAAGATTCATTTATCAAGATTAGCTTTTCAATTTTATCCTGGCCTTTTCACGTTTTTGTGCTAAAATTTATCAGATGTTTTTTTAATTACTTATTAGCTAAAGATTCTTTGAGGCCCTCTTTTATATATTTCCCAAATTTTCCTTTAAGCTCAACATTCTCCAGTTCCAGAATCGCAATTTTCGCTTTCAGATCTCGGCCATCATCCTGTCCCTATCTACATCTTTCAAACGGTTCTTCCACAACTATTCTCCCTGAAGCGGTACATTTACCTTTACGATGATTTCCAGCCTCTTTTTACACTCGTCCAATTCTCGTTCGTAGCGTTTAGTCATCTCGTCCATATCTTTCTTGTGACGCTTACTCATTTCATTTTCGATCTCGTCCAGCTTACGTTTCAGGGTCGTTATTTCCTTCTCCAAGTCGCAGCAACGGGACATGAAGGGTTTCGCGCACTTGAAACACTCTTGCTGCATTCTTTTCGGAACCCACAATTCATCCGCGACGACGTGGTAAAACATCTTGTAGTCTTTTTTAGTTTGGCGTCCGGGCTTGAAATACAATTTCTTGCCGTCGTTCAAATACAAATAATTATCCGTAGGCTCTTCCGACGATCGAAATCTTTTAGAAACGGGTAGCACGAGATTCAACACCACGCCTGGTAAATTTCTGACTTTGATACGCCACTTGGCATCGACAAACTCCATCGCAACGCGAAGAAGCCTGTTTGGATCCATACGCCCGTATTTCTGCGAAAGCAGTTCCATGAGCCCGCCTTCCCAGAGCGTCGCCAGCACCAACCTGTATTCGGCCGGAAGCGTCTCCATAATGTAAAAATGATTCATGTTATTGTCCCACGGTTCGTTTTCGGTAAACGTGAAATTGCATCTGGATCGACGATGGCTGAGATAGCCCAGCGTATTGACGAGGTGCAATGCCGATTCTATAGGCTTTTTGGCTTTACATTTGAAACCCTTAAACGGTTTGTCTTCGGACTTGACCTTAATATTTTTCCACACCTTGTCTCGAAAATATTTCTTGGATTTGGAAACGACGATCATGTGTCTGTGATGTCTATAGAAATCCTCAGGGTACGTGCCTCCGTCGCACCAACATGAGAAAGGCAGCATCCGCGTGACATTTGAATCGTTTCGCATGGCTTCCAGAAAACTATCGAAAGCTACAGCCCGAACCATTAAGTGATACCAAATCTCGTCTCCTCGGAGATATCTCTGCACGCAAGAGGCAGCCAAGTTCAGCGTACGGTCTTCGAAAGGTACGGTCGGAGGTTCCAAATCTATGGGCGAAACGGCCTCGTAGGCTTCGTCGTCGAGAATTCTCAAACGGCCGAAGAACTTCTCTTTCTCGCACATGGGAGTGAAATTGAAAAAGGCGCATCTTTCGGGTAGCGGCACGTCTTCTGGAGCGGGATTGGTAAATCGATTCAGAAAATTTCTCCAGCATACCATGATGTGGTCGGCATGAGCGTTTTTTTGTTTCGAACTAAATTTTACATAATTTTTCTTGTCTGGACACCAAATGCAACGCAGACTGCCGTTTATGCCGTGTTTGGATAAACAATGGCCGTGGTAATCTTTCGAAATGAGAATAACCTTGCAATGCGGACACGGAAACTCAACTTTATCCCTACGCATGGTACAGTTGTATCTATTTAATATTTTGCCAGAAACCATGATAAAATGTATCGGCGACAAACAGTTTCTAGGTTATTTAGATTTAGATGGCTTAATTTCATTAAACTTTCCTCGTAACAAATATTGTTCTTGTCTAATCTTTATCAACAGATCATGAATATTTTTTATTTTACTGTCGTTTTGAACTTGTCGTTTTAAACCCAAGCCAGTTTGATTTTGTAAGCCACACGATCAGGCTTTTCATGGAAAAATATATATTTTTCAATATGAAAATAATCAGCCGCAACGACATTGTTTCAAAAGGATCATGGAAAAATAAACATCTTTCAATATGAAAACAAAGACATTTTTTTAACGTTTCAAACGGCCCAGCCAGCAAAGCTAAAGTTTCAAAGGCTACGTTTCAAACGGCCCAGCCAGCAAAGCTAACGTTTCAAACGGCTACGTTTCAAACAGCAAAGCTTACGTTTATAGAACCAAGCCAGTTTCAAAGGCTACATTTCAAATGCTACATTTCAAACAGCAAAGTTTACGTTTATAGAGCCAAGGCAGTTTCAAAGGCTACGTTTCAAACGGCTACGTTTCAAAGGCTACATTTCAAAGGTTACGCTTCAAACAGCCCAGCCAGCAAAGCTAACGTTTCAAAGGCTACATTTCAAAGGCTACGTTTCAAACGGAGATATGATATTTTAGATGGCGACAGACAACATGAGATGTGGGCACGTTAACCATCCTATATATATAGGTCACACGAAAAAATATGATCTGAACAAAAAACGTTCAAATGCAATGAATAAATGATATTTTTGTTAAATATTATTGGTCGTTACGTAACTCCTGTTTTCAAAACTCGATTAAAAGTCATTTTTTATAAAATTTTGTTTTAGGTAAAGGAGACTTATGTTTTGAAAAAAAACGTTGAAAGGTAATTAAATTATTTTTTTAGATGATATTTTCGTTGAAATTGCATAATATAATAGGTCGTCACGTTACATAATAAAACTTGTTTTGGCTATAATTGGCACTCTTGCCGTTTTTCGCGTCGGGAAAAAATTTTTTCAATTTCCAAATGACAACTGTCAGCTAGGATTTGCATGAAATCCAGGCTGTCTATCGCACCTCTTGAAACTGCCTCTGAAAACGGTTTCCGAGATAACTTTTACGCGTATCATGTATTCTCATACAAAGTCAAATGCCTATGTCCAATCCGTGTCATCTGTCATTTTTGGAGCTGTCCGCTAGCATGAAATCCAGTCCTCTGAAAACGAGACAATTTTTACACGCGTCATGCATAAATATTCAAATGACTATTGAGATCCCCAGCCTTTAAGTCTTTCGTTATGCAGTGCTACGAGAAGCCCAACACTTTATAAAAGAAGGGTTGAAAAAATTAATATCTGTATGTTTAACTACTGATAAATAAAATATTTTTTTCATAAATATATAAATTTTTAGTTATCGTACCTATGATCGAGTCTACAATATAGTTGGCTGATAAGCTAAGCTTTATTTTTTAAGAGTATTATAGCAATTTTATCTATTCAAATAGCCAAGTATTATAGTTATACATTTAGTGTATGCTCAAATATAAAAACAAATATCGCCGTTTATTACCTATAATGGATGCCTTTATCTAATTTTCTGAAGGTTAAACTTATGGATGTATTACCATGAAACTGCCACTCGTCATATTGTAATAGACTGGCTTATCCCTTGAAAATTTAAATTTTTTCTCTTGGCCAAAACTAACGTACGCTATGGGTGAACCAATAGGTTATGAAACCGTTGTTGTCATAGCGGGACAGGATTCGTTAAGATTGGTACAGCATTCATTTAGAAACGGTCGTTGCCTAACCTTATTCATTTTAAAAACAATTATTAAGCCAAATGTGTAGCAATTTAATTTCAGACTGTAGAAGACATGAGATTTGAACGAGTCACGGAAACAGGACGAGATCGTTCTAAAACCGGCAGGATCTAATGTTAGATAGATGAGCGTCTTAGTGGGACAGATTGATGCGAGAAGAGTTGAGTACGGCTATTTATACAGAATGAATCCAAGCCACGCCCACTGAAAAAAAAAAAAAAAAATTTTTTTTTTTTTTTTTTTTTTTTTTTTTTTTTTTTTTAATGTGTCCTTGAATGTGACCTTGACGGAGCAATGTATAAGATATGGCGGAGCTATTTATACAATATTAGTTTTGTGTCAAGTATATTAGTTTTGTGTCAAGTATATTATTTTTATACGTTACGTTATTTTTCGATATGTTATTTTTTACGTTACGTTATTTTTAATATGTTATTTTTAATATGTTATTTTTATACGTTACGTTATTTTTACGTTACGTTATTTTTTACGTTACGTTATTTTTACGTTACGTTATTTTTTACGTTACGTTATTTTTACGTTACGTTATTTTCGTCACTTAACATTTAGCTGACTTCTTGTACAATATTCTCTCCTGTGTTTTGTCCAATTGAAATGTCCACATACTCCAATCTTTGTCCAAAACTGATTTAACCTTAATACCAGGTTTACCAAACGGATCCCTATTATTAAACAGATCGGCTCTGATACAACTTAACAAGCCACTCTTTTCCATAATATCTATTAAGGCAACGGATGCCAGATCAAATACCCCGTTGTTGTATCGAAATTTGGCAAAACATTCTCCGAGAAAGCATCCAGTAACGATCAAACACTCCAGCACCCAAGGTTGATAAGATTCGGCACCACGCCAACGACGATACGTTAAGCTTTTGTTGCGCAAAAGGCCTCGGACTTTAAGAGATATGCTATCAGAATCGAGTATGGCTACTAATTTTTCTTTCAGCTTGGGAATGGCCTCTTCGATCTGTTCGATCTTCATACCAGTAGGTAAAGGCGGTGTCTGAAAATAGTCTTCTAACATTCTCAAAATAGAAAGGGCAAATTTGTGTTCTTTCGGTTTCCATTCTGGATCGTCCCAGTCATTTCTGATGTCGACCATCCTATATTCGCCGGTAGCTTCCCAGTTTGCCAGATGAACGCAGTCTCTGAGTAGGTAATGAAAGACGCTTTGAATGGGATCAGAGAAATCCATTATGAAAAATTGCAAATGTCAGTCCAACAACAATTGTAGAATGAGAAAATGATATAAATCCTGAAGGCAGCCAGCGTATATATAGGGGTGGATTAAATGACCTTGAACCAACCTTGAAAAAAAAAAAAAAAAAAAAAAAAAATTTTTTTTTTTTTTTTTTTTTTTTTCGTGTGACCTTGAACATATCTTCAAGGACAGATCCATAACTTAAAGGAGCAAAGTTTATTTATTCGATATTAGTTCTTTCGCCTGACCTATATATAGAATGGGTAACGTACCCACATCTCATTTTGTCTCGCCAACAACAGTCATCTAGTTATCATGTCTTCGTAAATCTTTTTGTCCGTTGTACGGTAAAACATTTTACGGATAATCTAATCGAATCTCATAAAATTTATAAGTTATTTTTTTTACAAATCCAATATTGGTAGCCTATCGATTTAAAAAAAATGGGTCAAACGAGGCTTCCATCGTTAAGATAAGTCATAATGACAAATCTAGACATGAGGAAGCCTCGTTTGACCCAAGTTTTTTAAAATTTCCATGTATATAACTATTGCACATACACTCTTCGCTTTTCCAAAATAGCTGTTCGACAAACAGGACAATTTTCCAGTTTGTCCGAACAAGCCATGCAACATACCACATGCCCACAGTCAAAGAATGCCACCTGGCTCTCTTCTGTCAAGCAGACCTTGCATTCGTTCCGTCTCCTCCAACAGGTAGCCAATCTTTTAGAATTGTCAGAAGGGCCGTCCAATAGATCATTTCGGAAAAGGTCTGTATATAGTTGCAGCCAGTCCTGCAATTTGGCATTCCCCTCCGTTTTAATATGAACATCAAATAAATCTTCCGAAGACATAGGAAAATCAGCCGCGACCCGTCCATATCTCCAGAGTCTCTGCATTTCTGCTACGTCGGAAAACAGGCTCACGTAGTTAAACATTTCTTCTATTTCAAAAACTGGAAAGGAATCTATATGTTTGGTGGCACGATACTGAGAAAATTCGTAAATATCATTAAACTGCAGCAGCAAACCCACATCTACTGCCGAAACGTAAGTCATTCCGTCAGAGGCTAGGGCAGACCTCAAGCCGATATGGCCTGGGAAAAATAATCTCATCCACATGACTTGAGAGCAAGTGAGCAATTGAAATTACAAGCGCTGAGCACCGGCTTTTATAGTAGAAGCATATCCTTTAAAACAGGATGCGATAAAGTTATTTATATGAGTTACATAAGTCCAAGAAAACAGGATGAGGCCTTGACCTTTAAAGCAGGATGAGATAAAGTTATTTATACGAGTTGCATAAGTCTTTGAAAACAGGATGCATGTAGGAAGCGGCTAAAATTATAATCAGATTTATAAAAAAAACTGTTGACAGGATATTATGCAGCGAATTCTATATATATGCTTAAGTCAATATAAAGATATTTTTTTCTAATTGGTTATTTTTAGACCGGCGAACAAGACAATTTCGCTCGGATTACTAAACGGATCGCAGTTGCGATTTAGGTCGCGTTCAATGCAGGCAATATAGCCATAAGTGTTCAACATGTCTATCAGCGTTTCAAAAGCCACATCAAACATATCCACATTGCAATTTGTCCAGCAATCTGCAACAATGCATGCTGTAACAATTAAGCATTGTAGAATCCAAACTTGATAACAGCATTGGCCAGGCAGCACAATATCTTCAGCGAACAGATTTTTAATATCAGGAGACATTTTATCGTAGTCATAATATGCTATGCATTGCAATTGGCCTTTCAACATTCTAAATGCCTTTTCGGGCGTATCGAGTTTAGCCTTCGAATGGATAGAGTTATTCTGAAAATACGCTGTGAGCATTTTTAAAATAGAGCAGCCAAAATTAGATTTCAACAAGACTTCAGAGGTTTTTTGACGATAGGCGAGACTAACGCATTCACGGAGTAGAGTACGAAACTCATTTTGGACAGACATGATGCCAATGAATCTTTTAGAACACAAACCCACATTTATATAGGCACGATCGCACTGAGAAATTTATAGCGAAGCCACACCCACCGAAAAAAAAAAAAAAAAAAAAAAAAAAAAAAAAATTTTTTTTTTTTTTTTTTTTTTTTTTTCACAGTTGGTTGGTTGGTTGATGAAGTTGGTTTCTAAAGTTATATTTCTCAGCTGGCTGCTAAAGTTATATTTCTCAGTTGGCCGCTAAAGTTATATTTCTCAGTTGGCCGCTAAAGTTATTTTTCTCAGTTGGCCTCTAAAATTATATTTCTTTATCCAATCATTGTAGATGGCGCTGCAGTCTATATATATAGTATATATATAGTATATCTATTAGGGTGGGTGGGAGTGGAATTTATTTCTTCTACTGTAAGGTCATGCATAAACTAGCTCCTGATGTCTAAACCCATTTCCTTTAAAATAGGATGGGATAGCGATATTTATACATTATTGGCTTTGAAAACAAGACTTTTGTCTGACAAATTACAAAATACTGCAGGTTTTCATGAAATCAGAATAGATCATAGGCTTTTATAGAAAAATTTAACTCTCTAGTCTCCATCAATGTACATCTTGCTCAAAACACATTACGAGACATAGTGACTAGACGACCGTTGCAGGCAAATGTCGAGACACAATGAGAGTGTAGTCATGTTAGCCATAGTATATATAGACAAGCTTAAGGGTGGGCGTGGCACCTTAAAAAAAAAAAAAAAAAAAAAAAAAAAAAAAAAAAAAATTTTTTTTTTTTTTTTTTTTTTCGTGTGACCTTGAATACATCTTCAAGGACGGAGCAGTATCTTTAACTTGACGGATTTATTCAACATTAGTTTTTTTCATGTGGCCTATATATAGAATCGTTAAAAAGCCCACATCTCATTTTGTCTGCCAACGACATCCGTTTGGAAAAGCCTGGCTTGGCTTTATATAAATTTTAGCCTTGCTGGCCTACCGGGTCTAAAGAAATCCATCCAAAATCGTGACGAGATTCAAATCATCCATTGTACGGTAAAACATTTTAAATAAAAAGCCTACGTAGACTACAATAACATGTCTGCCTATTTTCTACGAACCGATGTATTTTTAAACCCCACCCTCAAGTACCTCAAATCTAGCTGGAGTCTCATATTTACGATAAACACAGGTCTCAGACACAGTCGCCAGCGATATTATTCGAGCATTTTAACCCATCGATCCAAAAATTAATATTGACACAATTATCAGAAAAAACTGTCTTTCAGGCAAGCTAATGCTTATATAGAACCTTGTCGGTAAAAATTCAAAGGTTGTCCAGCAAAGCTAATTGTTTAGACTTTGCAGAGAGACCAGTTAATATTTTCAAAGCCTAAGACCCTCTATCAAAACTTGTTGTCGAAAAAACCAAAATTAACTCGTGAGTACGCTATACATTAAAAAAAAATATGCTAATATTGTAAATTTATACATTAGAATTTAAAATAAATAGAAATAAAATATTTTTTAAATCTGTATTTAAACATGCAGATATTTTCTGCCAGTTAATATTTTCAAAGCCTATGCCCCTCTATCAAAACTTGTTGTCGAAAAAAACAAAACTAAACTGTGAATATGCTATAAATTAAAAAAAATATATACTAATATTGTAAATTTATACATTAGACTTTAAAAGAAATAGAAATAAAATATTTTTTTATCTGTATTTAAACAAGCAGACATTTTCCGCTCCGCGGAAAATGTCTGCATGTTTAAATACAGATAAAAAAATATTTTATTTCATACTCAATTATTAGTATAGCTGAAAATATATATGTCTCTAATTTACACCGACCCCCAATCTATAAAGCTAACAAGGTAGCATTAAAAAAAAAACGTGTGACCTTGAAGCTCGTTGCCACAAAAAGCAAGTCGGAGCAAAATAGGAGAAGGTAGGAGCATGAATCGTAGCTACCCTATAGAAATGGATAGATTTTTTTTTTTTTTTTTTTTTTTTTTTTTTTTAATATTATATTTTATATTATATATTATATACTAAATATTATATACTAAATATTATATTATATTACATTATATTATATTATATTATATACATATTTATATACATATATACTTATATACATATATACTATTTATACTATATTATATTATATTATATTATATTATATACTTATATAATATTAATATAAATATAAATATAAATATAAGTATAAGATATGTAATAAATTTCTAAAGATATTAGTAGGGATAATTTTAAATATAAGTATAAG
The DNA here is from genome assembly GCA_963930645.1 of Salticus scenicus. Taxonomy (NCBI): domain Eukaryota; kingdom Metazoa; phylum Arthropoda; class Arachnida; order Araneae; family Salticidae; genus Salticus; species Salticus scenicus. The sequence continues at coordinate 234,962,630 of OZ005652.1, forward strand.
ATATGTAATAAATTTCTAAAGATATTAGTAGGGATAATTTAGGGAAAAAAATCAGAAAATTAGTATATACTGAAATTTGGTTTATCCCTACGTTTTCCCTAAAATACATTTACATAAGGATTTTCTGTAGGGAAAAATAAACCTTCTACATGACAAGCTCATCCTTATAAAATATCTTCTTAAAAATATAAATTTTCAGTGTCCATAATCGATTCTGATATTTTGAAAACCCTCAGTCCGTATCGAGTTTGGACATCCTCTTGGTTTAGGAAACAATACTTTAAGCCTTGGGTCTACGAAAATTATTTTGGATAGGCCCAATGATTTCTTTAGAATCCAAACAGCAAGGCTAATCGGTGTCAATCTTACACGATTAAAAATTTAATATCGATGTCTGATCAGTAGGTTAAACTACATTTAAGAAAAAAATCTTTGCGTCGACTTTGCAGAGAATCCTTTGATATTTTCCAAGGGTAAGCCCTTCGTTCAAACTTGTTATCGAAAAAACTAAAATTGACCCGTGAGTATCCTATAAATTTACAAGATTTCATACTAATGTTGTAAATTTAGGCCTTAGAATTTAAAATATTTTATTAATAATTATATAGATTCAGAGACGAAGCCATCCAGACAATATTTTCAGAGGCAAGGCCTTCATAAGGTAATCTGCGAAAACGAAAAATATTAAACTACATTTAAAAAAAAAATAACATAGTTACCTGGACTTTGCAGAGAGTCTTCAGACCAGCTATTTTCAAAACCCTTTCATCGTTGTCGCCACATATGTAGGAGTAATGTTAGAAAATGAGATTTGTCAGCTGCTTATATAGGCGCTATAAAGCTATCAAGGTCACAAGGTCACACGAAAAAAAAAAAAAAAAAAAAAAAAAATTTTTTTTTTTTTTTTTTTTTTTCACAGTTGGTTGGTTGGTTGATGAAGTTGGTTTCTAAAGTTATATTTCTAAAGTTATATTTCTAAAGTTATATTTCTCAGTTGGCTGCTAAAGTTATATTTCTCAGTTGGCCGCTAAAGCTATATTTCTCAGTTGGCTGCTAAAGCTATATTTCTTTAGCCAATCAAATTCATTGTAGATGGCGCTGCAGTCTATATATATAGTATATATATAGTATATCTATTAGGGTGGGTGGGAGTGGAATTTATTTCTTCTACTGTAAGGTCATGCATAAACTAGCTCCTGATGTCTAAACCCATTTCCTTTAAAATAGGATGGGGATAGCATTATTTATACAATATTGGCTTTGAACACAAGATTTTATAGACTTTTGTCTGACAAATGACAGGTTTTCATGAAATCAGAATAGATCATAGGTTTTTGTAGAAAAATTTAACTCTCTAGTGTACATCAATGTGTACATCTTACTCAAAACGCATTACGAGACATAGTGACTAGACGACCGTTGTAGGCAAATGTCGAGACACAATGAGAGTGTAGTCATGTTAGCCATAGTATATATAGACAAGCTTCAAGGGTGGGCGTGGCACCTGAAAAAAAAAAAAAAAAAAAAAAAAAAATTTTTTTTTTTTTTTTTTTCGTGTGACCTTGAACACATCTTCAAGGACGGAGCAGTATCTTTAACTTAACGGATTCATTTATGCAACATTAGTTTTTTGGTGTGGCCTATATATATATCATGTCTCCGTTTTAAAACATTTTAAATAAAATACCGGTATCCAGCATAATGTCTAATGAATCAGTATAATATGGCTAACGTATCCAAATCATCATTGCGTTTGTCCAGCAACCGTCTGGCTTCATGATAATCTATAAAAACCTATGACCTCATTCTGATTTCACTACAGCTCCTATGCCAAGTACCGCAAAGCTGGGTGAACCTACTTCTTTACGCATCTAAAGGTCTATCAGACAGTCACCAGCAATACTTTTCGAGCATATTTCACCCTTTCAGAAATTCAAACGATAGCTCCTATGCCAAGTACCGCAAAGCTGGGTGAACCTATTACTTTACGCATCTAAAGGTCTATCAGACAGTCACCAGCAATAATTTTCGAGCAACTTCACCCTTTCAGATTTAAATAATAAATTTTTAGAATTTAAATATTTTATATGTTTATGGAATCGTTAAGATTGGTACAGCATTCATTTAAAAACTGTCGTCGCCTAACCTTATCCATTTAAAAAAAAAAATTATTAAGCCTATTGTGTAGCCATTTAGTTTGAGACGGACATGATAAACGGATTTAATTTTGGATCTGCCCATCTCTAATTTGAGCCTTCTCACGTCAAAATTCCCAATCTTAGTTTTTCAAGAGTGCAATATCTACATTCAATTTGGATTGCAAGTCAAACATTTGTTTTAAATTTAGCATTTCAGCCTTTGCGTCGTTGTCCAAATTACGTACATACTCAGCCAAGACCGAAAAAGAATAGTCGCATGAAATTTAAGCTTTCGATTGCACCTCTTGGAATGGTCCCTGTCCGAGACATCTCATGTCAAAATCAGACGAGTCCAATAATAGACGCTGACGAGACATTAGAAATTAAAGCATGCAGTCATGTAAATTTTTACAATTAAGATTTAAAAATTACAGTTACGAACTATTCAAATTACAGCTCCTATGCCAAAGTACCGAAAATCTCAGCAACGTTGACGAGACATTAGAAATTTAAGCATGTAAATTTTTACAATTAAGATTTAAAGATTACAGTTATGATCTATTCAAACTACAGCTCCTATGCCAAGTACTGCAAATCTCAGCAACGTTGACGAGACATTAGAAATTTAAGCATGTAAATGTTTACAATTAAGATTTAAAGATTACAGTTACGAGGGTATTCAAACTACAGCTCCTATGCCAAGTACCGCAAATCTCAGCAACGTTGACGAGACATTAGAAATTTAAGCATGTAAATTTTTACAATTAGGATTTAAAGATTACAGTTACAATCTATTCAAACTACAGCTCCTATGCCAAGTACCGCAAATCTCAGCAACGTTGACGAGACATTAGAAATTTAAGCATGTAAATTTTTACAATTAAGATTTAAAGATTACAGTTACAAGGGTATTCTATTCAAACTACAGCTCCTATGCCAAGTACCGCAAAGCTGGGTGAACCTACTTCTTTACGGCATATAAAGGTCTATCAGACAGTCGCCAGATTTATTCTTCGAGCAACTCCACCCCGCCAGAATTGTTCACGTTCGGTTCGAATAATAAATATTTAGAATTTAAATATATTATTTAAATATTTTATTTTAATAATAAAATATTTATTATTTAAATATTTTATTTTAATAATAAAATATTTATTATTTAAATATTTTATTTGTTTATCGAATCGTTAAAAAATATATATTATTTGTTTATCGAATAGTTAAAAATATATTATTTGTTTATCGAATCGTTAAAAAAATATATTCAATATTGGTACAGCATTCATTTAAAAAATGCCCTTATTCAATATTGTAAATTTCTATCTCAGATTTAAAGACATTAACCAATCAACCAATCATGCTAAAGTATCTTAATGTTAGGAGCGTTTTAGTAGAAGGTTGATGCTAGAAGAGATTCAGACAGAATGAAGGAATGAAGGTTTGAGTACAGCTATTTATAAAGAATGAATCCGAGTCAATCAACCAATCAACCAACCTTTGAAAAAAAAAAAAAAATTTTTTTTTTTTTTTTTTTTTCAAGGTTGGTCGATTAGTTGATTAACTCTTGCTAACACATATATCATGCTAAAGTATATACACTATCATTGTCCAGCAATACTTATTTGTTTCAGCGTCTATAAATATCTTTACTGCATCCTGTTTCCGTGTTCAGTATCCTGTTTTCAATGCAAATGAGTTATGCAATATCCAGCGATAAATTATTCTATAAAAAGCCTTATCTCATCCTGTTTTCGTAGAAAATGAGTTATGCAATCCTTCAGATTGACTATATAAATATTTTATTCTTTAAATATTTAATTTAAATATATTATTTGTTTATCGAATCGTTAAAAAATATATTCAATATTGGTACGGCATTCATTTAAAAAAATGTCCTTATTCAATATTGTAAATTTCTATCTCAGAGTCAAAGACATTAGCTATCTCAGATTCAAAGGCATTAGTATCGTTTCAATATTGAAATATTAATATTATCTATCTCAGAGACCCCATTCAAAGTCTCAATTTTTACCCATCCAATATTGGCTTACTACCGTCGCAAAAAAATGGGCCGAACGAAGCGTCAACGACAGAAATCTGCCATGAGACGCTTCGTTCGGCCCATTTTTTTGCCCCCTCCAATTTAAATCTCTAAGGCATCAGTTTATACCAGCGAGATCGATTCCCCACGAAGACTTTGATTTTGGACGGAGGGGTGTCTGTCCAAGAAATAGTCTCAAATCTATCTTCGTGTAGGCGAGGGTCATCATCGTGGTCTCCATCATAGAACAGCTTGGTTCTTTCTATGAAATCCTTTAAGAATTCATCTATGAAGACATCAGAATTCCTCACGATCCGAATTCTGACTGCTTTATGGATGCATGCAGTTGGCACTATAGGATCTAAGATGTCAATCTTAGCAGATTTCATCATGGCCTCAAAACCCATGGTCGACAGCGCATCTCCGAAATGAATCTCTTCTATTGGATACACCCAGGTATTAGCTAAAGAGACAGGTATCCTGAACCTTTTGTAAACGAGGTCCCTCACCTTTAGCTTGGTAGTTTTTTTTACGTATGCGCTACCCTTACCCATCAGCTTGGCCACATCAGAGGCCCTGACGAACAAAAGTCCATCCGCAGAGACTACGAATAAGATTTTAGCATCCAGCTGTGGATGTTCAATTGTGAATAGCATGACTTAATGCAACAGAAGTCAAAATGATGCAGGCTCTTAGAGGCAGCTCGTATATATACCCGATTCGCGACCTAATTTTAGCAAGCTTTCTTAGAAAACGTGACCTTCTGATAAAATTCTTCTAGCTGTTGACAGGATATTATGTAATCCTTAGGACGCGATAAACTTATTTTTAGAATTAATTTGTCGTTTGAGCGGGATCTTGCATAATCTACAGGACGTACGTAAGAGGATGTGCGTCAGAGGATGTCGATAAGAAATTTAGATAGAAATAGAGATTGCTGCTAGTATAAATACAGGCTGCTGGACGAGACATTTCATTCTGACTGCTTGATATTCTAAAAGCTCCAAAATGATATTTCAAATTTTAGCTGAAGAGTTAAACGTGAAATTTACTTGTTTTTTGACTTTTGACGGTGAAATTTTTATCAAAGGCTCAGACGTAGCTCGTACCATGGGCTATCAAAATCCTTCTGGCGTTTTAAACTTATGCCATCTTACAGTGACTGACATCGCTCCCGAGGGCTTGAGCCTGCCTCCGTCTCTAGCCAAGACACGTATTTTTGGATTGGAAGATGCCAACACGCTGTTGGATATGCATCCAGGCGAATTTCAATCCTTATTTCAGGGGCCTATCGAGATTCTGTCGCCGATAGAATGTACTTTCAACATCAGAAGGCCCATACGTATCAAGATAGCATCCATTAGCTCTTCAAATGCTACCATGGAGAGTTTTATATCTGATTTGAAAATATCTATGGACTCTTACCTGCAATCTGTACCGATGGATAGCTATGTCTTCGGAGAGAGGTACGGAGACTTGGAGCTAGGGTATTTCCCCAAAAAAATTAAAGTTTTGGTGGGAAACAAACCCTACTTTTATAAATCCTCGTCTTAAGATCAAGACGAGGTGCAAAAAAATGGGTCGAGCGAAGCCTCTCATGACATAAGTCATTGAGGCTTCGCTCGGCCCATTTTTTTGCGATAGATAGAGTGCCAACATTGGATGCGTACCGATTTGAACTTGTAATTTTCAAGGGATATGGCTTAGCTATAAGATAATTTTATATCTTGATAAAATATACAGACTCTATAGACAAATTTAAGGTATCTGAGTTTAAAAATTTAATTGTTTCGTTTAAAATTTACTGTGTAAAATTTAAAATTTTTAAAGACTAAGTGTGGCGGTCATTATAATCTAATTTCTAAATTTTCAAGGGATATGGCTTAGCTATAAGATAAATATGAAACTTGGTAAAATATACAGACTCGATAGCTAAATTTAAGGGATCTGAGTTTAAAATTTTAATTTTTTCGTTTAAAATTTACATTTTTTTCGTGTAAAATTTAAAATTTTTAAAGACTAAGTGTGGCAGTCATTATAATCTGATCTCTAAATTTTCAAGGGATATGGCTTAGCTATAAGATAAATATGAAACTTGGTAAAATATACAGACTCGATAGCTAAATTTAAGGAATCTGAATTTTAAAATTTAATTTTTTTCATTTAAAATTTACATTTTTTATGTAAAATTTAAAATTTTTAAAGACTAAGTGTAGCCAAGCCAACATTGAATGCGTACCGATTGTAATTTTCAAGGGATATGGCTTAGCTATAAGATAAATATGAATCTTGGTCGATAGCTAAATTTAAGGGATCTGAGTTTAAAAATTTAATTTTTTCATTTAAAATTTATATGTAAAAATTAAAAATTTTAAAGGCTAAGTGTAGCCAAGCCAGTTATTATGATCTGATCTCTATAAAAAGATTTTCGAGAAACTATTGACAGGATGCTTGATAAGCGGCTCCGATTAAAATTACAATCAGATCTCTATAAAAAGATTTTTCGAGAAGTGTTGACAGGATATTATGTAAGCCTTTCCTCAGGATGCCCGGTTATAATCAGATCTCTATAAAAAGATTTTTCCAGAAGTATTGACAGGATATTATGCAAGCCTTTCCTCTTGATAAGCGGTTCGTAGAAAATTACAATCAGATCTGTTGATAAGACCGGGTATATATACGAGTGTCCAGCGAGAGCTCTTCAATTGCTAGTCGATCTCTCTACTAGCTGCTTAGATTCATTAGCTCTCTGTCAGTCATGTTTTTCCATGTAAAAAATTATGCTTATGGCGTTGCCTTTAAATGCCTAATGGCCACTGATGGCACCCTGTTTGTCCGGGCTGAGGACCTGGCTATTTATTCGAGGCACCCTCTAGATCTAAAATTTGCCGAAAAATATGCAGGCCTCACCGTCCGAGACGTAATGGACCCTAAAATCGATTTACCTAAATGGCTCGCTAAGACGAGAATCTTCTCCATTAGCGAAGCCAAACATCATTTGAAAGGGTTCATGGGTGAACAGGAATTTGATGAAATGTTCGATGGTTCGGCCATGGTGAAATACCAGGCTAACATGAAGCTCAGCTTCGAGAAAGCCATTGGTGTTCGATTTGTCGAAAGGTCCCGTACCAAGTTCGAAGACTTCCTTGCCGCATACCAACTACAGGTGAGGAAATTTTTTGAGCTTGAGTATGAGGACTATGACTTATACAAATTTCAAATGACCGGACCGTTGAAGATGACCATCAGTAGGTTATCTAATGAGCAATCCATAGAGAGCTTATGTTGATCTTTCAAATGAGAGTAAAAAAATGGGTCGAACGAGGTGTCTCATGGCAGAATTTCTGTCTTTGACACCTCGTTCGACCCATTTTTTTGCGATAGATATAGTGCCAATATTGGACGGGTTTAATTTGAGACTTTGATATTAAATTTATAAAAAAATCTATTTAAGCTAGTATCGAAGAGATTATCAGGATAGCATGAAGACTATTTAAACGTATAAACTATAATAAGCCAATATTGTAGAAATTAAATTTAAGACTCTGGAAAACGAGACAAAATGGTATCAATTTAAATGTATAGATAAAAATAACTAAGCCAACAGAGACATGACTGGACAATGACGGTTTGGATACGTAAGCGAGTTTATCTCTCTATATATATAGATGGTATGAAGCCACGCCCACAAGAAATCCAACGACCTTGAAAAAAAAAAAAAAAAAAAAAATTTTTTTTTTTTTTTTTTTTTTTTTCGTGTGACCTTGAACACATCTTCAAGGACGGAGCAGAATCTATAACTTAACGGAACTAACCTCATTTATTGAACATTAGTTTTTTTCGTGCGTCCTATATATAGAATGGCTAGCGTACCCACATCTCATTTTGTCTCGACGTCTGCCAACAACAGTCATCTGTAAAATATTTTGAATTTGTAATTTTCAAGGGATATGGCTTCTCTATAAGATAATTATGTATCTTGATAAAATATCTGTAGATAAATTTAAGAGATCTGAGTCTAAAATTTTCGTTTAAAATTTTAACTTTTTGTGTAAAATTTAAAAATTTTAATGGCTAAGCTAGAGATAGAGTACCAATATCGTAACGATTTGAAGGGATATGGCTTCTCTATAAGATAAATATGAATCTTGGTAAAATATACAGACTCTATAGATAAATTTAAGAGATCTGAGTTTATAAATTTAATTTTTTCGTTTAAAATTTTAATTTTTTGTGTAAAATTTAAAATTTTTAAGGGCTAAGCTAGATATGTAATATTTCACAGTTGGTTTCTAAAGTTATATTTTTTATCCAATCATTGTAGATGGCGCTGCAGTCTATATATATAGTATATATATAGTATATCTATTAGGGTGGGTGGGAGTGGAATTTATTTCTTCTACTGTAAGGTCATGCATAAACTAGCTCCTGATGTCTAAACCCGTTTCCTTTAAAATAGGATGGGATAGCGATATTTATACGATATTGGCTTTGAAAACAAGATTTTTATAGACTTTTGTCTGACAAATGACAAGATCTTGCAGGTTTTCATGAAATCAGAATAGATCATGGGTTTTTATAAAATATAATAACATAAAATATTTTTTTATCTGTATTTAAACAAGCAGACATTTCCGCGAAGCGGAAATGTCTGCATGTTTAAATACAGATAAAAAAATATTTTATTTCAAACTCAATGATGTCTCTTATGTAAAATGCCTTTAATAAACCGTACTTTTTCCGACAGCGGTACCATGATTTGTTTCAAGCCAAAAATGCGTGTCTTATCCTCTAGCAGTACGTTCCTCGATTGTATCCTGAACGAATCGCTCACGTAGCCTATACCTATATTAGAGCCATCCATTTTTTCGGTAGCGATTAAAGGTACGCCAAAATAAATTTGACTCGCGATACTTAATCATCGTAAAAAGTTTGAATAGATTAGAAACAGGCTAAGATAGCGTATTGTTAATCTGCCAGACATAAATTAGAAACGTTCCATGGCTAAGCTAGAGATAGCATATCGTTCTAAAGCCGGCAGGATCTAACAATGGATAGATTTACTGGGACAGAAGAAGACTGATTGGAGAAGAGTCGGCTATTTATATAGAATGAATTCAACCAACCAACCAACTGTTAAAAAAAAAAAAAAAAAAAAAAAATTTTTTTTTTTTTTTTTTTTTCACAGTTGGTTGGTTGGTTGATAATCTTCTCTATATATAGGATCGCTGACGTGCCACCTCCTCATTCTATCTAGATCTTTGCCAGCAACGGTCATATCTCTCATCTGTTAAAATTTTCAATTTTTCAACTAGGCATAGTGACTAGACGACCGTTGCTGGCAAATGTCGAGACACAATGAGGAGGTAGCAAGTCAGCGATCCTATATATAGAGGATATAATCAACCAACCAACTATGAAAAAAAAAAAAAAAAAAATTTTTTTTTTTTTTTTTTTTTTTTTTTTTTCAAAGAAATTTTTTTTTTTTTTTTTTTTTTTTTTAAAGAATTTTTTTTTTTTTTTTTTTCACAGTTGGTTGATTATCTCTTCTATATATAGGATCGCTGACTTGCCACCTCCTCATTCTATCTCGATCTTTGCCAGCAACGGTCATATCTCTCATCTGTTAAAATTTTTAGAAAATTAGTTTGTCGCTTGAAGCCTTCAAGATGATCCGATAAAATTCTTCTAGAACAAATCTGTTGGCAGGATATTATGTAAACCGTTTCCTCAAAAACAGGACGTGATAAGTTATTTATAGATGCGTCAAGCCTCTCTAATCTATAAAACGTCATCCTGTCGAGCCTTATATAGTATTACTGATGTCGTTTCTCAGAACCGCTTATCAGATCTCACGCATCCGCTTGCCAGAGTATAAATACGAGCCTCTCGCCTCAGCTTATTCATTCTGAGCCTCTGTTTTTCAAAATGGAAATGTTTTCTTTCGACTCTCTGACCGACGAGCGATTTGACTATGACTATGCCGTAAAGCCTGGATGGAATGTCTTGAATACGTCTCGTCTTTCTCTCGAGTTATTATGCAATTATAATCGAGACATGTCCATGCCAACTCCAAAACCAGTTTCCAGACCATCTCCAGTTTTCAAATCTAAACCCGTTCCAGTTTTCAAATCTAAACTCGTTCCAGTTCCAAGACCAGTTCCAGCTTCTAAATCTGTTCCAGTTCCAGTTCCAGTTCCAGCTTCTAAATCTGTTCCAGTTCCAGTTCCAGTTCCAGTTTCTAAATTTGTTCAAGTTCCAGTTCCAGTTCCAGTTTCTAAATTTGTTCAAGTTCCAGTTCAAGTTCAAGTTCAAGTTCAAGTTCCAGTTCCAGCTTCTAAATCTGTTCAAGTTCCAGTTCCAGTTCCAGCTTCTAAATCTGTTCAAGTTCCAGTTCCAGTTCCAGCTTCTAAATCTGTTCAAGTTCCAGTTCAAATTTCAATACCCATGTCAGAGATGATTTAATTTAAAGTACCAAGGCTATTAAGCCCGCTACCAAAATCTCCAGAGTCCAACGTAACAACTTATCGTGCCTGGAAGCCTCCACCGAAGATAGATTTCGTGGTACGGCCTAAATTAAAAACTGCTGGCTTTGAAGATCCAAGAATTCGAAGACGGCATGGCATAGTCGTTGTCAAATCGAACGTCAATTTGAGAGATGGAAAATGCCTATATTTTCTAGCCTTATAAATACAGAGGCTAGAAAATACTACAGTTGGGTTTAAACCCAAACGATTTATAAAAAAATCGGGCCGAACGAAGTGTCTCATGGCAGATTCCTGTCTTTGACACTTCGTTCGACCCGTTTTTTTTGTAACAATTATATTGCCAATATTGGATGCGTACCGATTTGTACTTTAAGATTTTGAACGGATACTTAAGATTTTGAATGGATACTTTTATAACTGAAATCTTGGAGATATAAATTTATATATAAACTATTATCAACCAACTTAAAAAAATTTCAAGATTGGCAAAAAAATATTATTTAGAAATCAAAAACTATAAAATCGAAATGATAAATTTTGAAAAATTTTCCAGATTGGTGAAAAATGGCAAAGTCCCAAAAAAATATCTTGAAAAAAATTATAGAAATATAAAATCAACCAAAGACACTTTAGCATGATATATATATATGTTAGCTAATGTCAATCAACCAATCAACCAACCTTGAAAAAAAAAAAAAAAAATTTTTTTTTTTTTTTTTTTTTTTTTTTTTTCAAGGTTGGTTGATTAGTTGATTGACTCTAGATAACCTATATATATCATGCTAAAGTATCTACACTATCATTGTCCAGCAATGCTTATTTGTTTCAGCGTCTATAAAAATCTTTACCGCATCCTGTTTCGTAGCAAATGAGTTATGCAATATCCTGTTTTCGCGTTCAGCGACAATAATTTTATAAATAGCCTTATCTTATCCTGTTTTCGTAGAAAATGAGTTATGCAACATCCTGCCTTCACTATATAAGCTCTGCCTTTCGATCGAATAGTCATTCTCTCTTCGGAGCTTGAACTGCTAACATGTATAAGCATCAATGCTCTGTGAAGAAACTTAAAGCGGCTAACGCTCTTCATAACCTTTTCGGAATGACTGAGCCTTTTCCAAATATTCTTTCGACTTCTGTCAAGAAGCTGAAGAAATATCCTCATTTCCAAACAATGATCGGAGAAGGCAAAATCCATATGTTCTGCCTACATCTGACACCTGATCATAATATTTCGTTTAAAAAACGTACTCTGACGGACAAGATCCTGAATACGATTCCAGCACTAGGCAGAGAGGCCCAGACAATCTATCCGTTGAGACCTCAAGACATAAAATGGATCACTGTTATGAACAGATTCAAAAGACCCCCCAGCGAAGCCAACAGAACCAACGCTGATATGAGAATTGGTTTCAAGTGCCCCCATAACCAATTTCTGGTGAAAGGTCATTTCACGTTTGGACAGAGAACCGTTGGGCAAGGATGCGCCCATATTATCCTGACGTTGGACGCACCATTGCTGTTCTATGTGAGACCCCCCAACGAGACACGAGTGAGAGCTGACAGCAGATATTTCTCAGGGGACAAGCTTCACTTCTACGAGAGGTTCATATTGATTGCTCGCTCAAGCTACAAGATACCTGCTGGCACTACCTATATTTTATTTACGACGCAAAAGAATTTCTTCAGTCTACATGTTGTGCGGGAGAGCTTGAAGCTGGGTTTCAAGGTAAAAAATCCGTTGGTAGAAAGAATCACGAAAATAGACGGAATGTATGAGGTATCTGTGCCAACACCTATGATACCTCATATGGATGATGATGATGACGAGCCACCCTCTGAATATATTCAAACAGCTCCAATCTCAGAGCCAGAACCATCCCAAGAACCAGAACCATCCCAAGAGCCAGAAACCGATTTGCCAGAAATCTATTTGCCGACGAACCCTCCTGTTGTGTTGGACAAAACAATAACCGTGGTCACTACAAATTATGCAGAACAATATAACTCTCAAATCTGGAAAGTATTGACAGATCCCCTTAAAAACAACTTCGTACGCACCTATGGGCCTGATCTACCTGGAATGGATATGAGAACTGCATCGGTAAAACGTAAGGCCGAAAAGAATCCCAAGCGTTTAAAGAAAGCTAAGCTCACTTTCAAGGACACTGCAACAAATACAGAGCCTGAAACTAGAGAACCAGAGCCTGCACCTATTGCAAATCCAGAGCCTGCACCTATTGAACATTCAATACCTGTTGTTGAAAATCCAGGGTTTCATAGTGAATGGCCTATTCAAAGCCCAGCGGTGCCTGAAGATCTTAATAATATAGTATGCTCTCCCATGCCAGATCAGCTACTACTAGACTCTATGATGAAAGATCTCCTGACACCTGGCACTCTAGAATATATAGTAAATGAGTCCGAACAGCCAAATTACATATCACTCTAAAAATATTAAAAATTTAAAAAATTTGGGTCAAACGAGGCTTCCTCATGTCAGATTTGTCATTATGACTTATCTTGACGATGGAAGCCTCGTTTGACCCATTTTTTTTAAATCTATCTCCTACCAATATTGGATTTGTAAAAAAAATAACTTATAAATTTTATGAGTAGACAAATGAAAATTGTCTAAGCCGTTCAACGGAATCGCTTAAAGCGGCTTCAGCTATGCCATCCTATCGATTGGACCTGCAAACGGGACAGCCAACATTATCCATAAAAATTTAACCTCGATAAAATTGAAACGGGACAAATGTAGCTTTTAAATTGAGATGCTGAGCCAGAAAAACTGAACGCGTAGAGATTAGCAGCTCATATTGTAAAAATTTAAACGTAATTATGAAAATAGTATTAACGAGATCCAATGATAGAGATCCAAAAAAACTTTAGTAACCAATCGTTTGGTCATGACAATTGAAAAGCGAATCTTGATGAACGAGGAAAAGATATATATATATCAACCAACCAACCAACCTTGAAAAAAAAAAAAAAAAAAAAAAAAAATTTTTTTTTTTTTTTTTTTTTTTTTTTTCACAGTTGGTTGGTTGGTTGATAATCTTATCTATATATAATATGGCTAACGTGACTACACTCTCATTGTGTCTCGACGTTTGCCAGCAACGGTCGTCTAGTCACTATGTCTCGTAATGTGTTTTCAACAAGATGTACATTGATGGACACTAGAGCGTTAGATTTTTCTATAAAAGCCTATGATCTATTCTGATTTCATGAAAACCTGTAGTATCTTGTCATTTGTCAGACAAAAGTCTTGTTTTCAAAGCCAAAAATGTATAAATATCGCTATCCCATCCTGTTTTAAAGGAAATGGGTTTAGACATCAGGAGCTAGTTTATGCATGACCTTACAGTAGAAGAAATAAATTCCACTCCCACCCACCCTAATAGATATACTATATATATACTATATATATAGACTACAGCGCCATCTACAATGATTGGCTAAAGAAATATAGCTTTAGAAGCCAACTGAGAAATATAGCTTTAGAAGCCAACTGAGAAATATAACTTTAGAAATATAACTTTAGAAATATAACTGTAGCAGTCAACTGAGAAATATAACTTTAGAAATATAACTTTAGAAACCAACCAACCAACCTTGAAAAAAAAAAAAAAAAAAAAAAAAAAAATTTTTTTTTTTTTTTTTTTTTTTTTTCAAAGGTTGGTTGGTTGGTTGGTTTGACTGGCTATATATAATTATCTATTTGCCTCCACACTCTCATTGTCTCTCAACATTTGTCAGCAACGGTTGTCTAGTTATTATTGCTCGTAATGACAAATATGATAAATTTGAACCTGTATCTGAAACAGGATTCCATCCAATCGTGTCCAAATGCTAGATCTTCCCATTTTAAATGAAACCTGTTAATTTTGATCGTGGCACAGTCGTCGTGTCGATCTTAAACTTGGTCCATCCAAAAAACCTTCATGAGTCAAGCTGAGTGCATCCCGAAACAAACTAATCAAAACCTGAAACAATTGTTGCGTAGAGAGAATCCGTAAAATTTAGCAAGAGGTCTCTATAAAATTTAAATTGCTGAGAGTTGTCACGACAAATGTAGCAATGAACGCTGGAAAATTTAAATGTAATTATGAAAATAGTATTAACCATTCGTTGATTAGCATGACAAATGAAAATTGAAACGTAATTAGGAAATTAGTATCAAGATTAGCTTTTCAATTTAATCCTGACCTTTTTCGAGTTTTGTCCAGATGCTATAAAATTGAAACAGGTGTATCTGAAACATTATTCAATCCAAATGCTAGGGCCTTCTCATTTTAAATGAAACCTGTTAATATTGATCGTCTTAAACGTGGGATCACTTGGCCATCCAAGAAACCCTCATGAAAATTGAAACCGGCTGAGTGCTATCCTGAAACAGGTGTCACGACAAATTGATATGTACGCTTGAAATCTGAAAGATATATAACCCGTCAAGGTCACACGAGTCAAGCTTCAAGGTCACACAAAAAAAAAAAAAAAAAAAAAAAAAAATATTTTTTCAAAGATTTTTTTTTTTTTTTTTTCATGTGACCTTGAACATAGACTATATATACCCTTGACAAATGAATTTATAAACTATTATCTTTTTTCCTTACTCAGTCTAATATAATTATGGCGGCTCGTGAAGCAATAAAAAAATATAGGAATCTTCTTACGTGGGATAAATTTGAGTTTAAATGTCCCCATTGTCAAGTCGTAATCTTACCCAAAAACTATGAAAAGCATTGTCATGAACGGCACAACATAAACCCTTTGGTGAAATGCGTTTGGTGTCCTGACAAGAAACGGCACACATTCGTATGGCGAAAGAAATACCTGGCGGCCGATCATCTTATAAACTGTTATTTGCAATTTAAAATTCGGATTGCCAAACCCTTACCCGAAGAAGATGATGTGTCCGTTCCAGATGGATATCCTTTCAACTTCAACCCTATGTGTGAGAAAAATGACTTTTTTGGACATGATCAAATTTTTCCAGACGGTAGCCGGGCCTACGAGCCTGTCTGGGAGATTGAGTTACCGATACCGCCCGTTTCTTTTCAAGACGATTCTCTGAATTTGGCAGCTGCATGCGTCCTGAAATATTTACAAAGCGACCTGATATTCATTCATGTGATGGTTCGAGCTACGGCCTACGAGAGTTTTCTCTATCATATGGACGAAGACAACGGTAATACACGGACTCTACCCTTTTCTTGTTGGTGCGACGGAGGGACCGAATCTGATCCTAAATTCAGGCATCATAGACATATGATAGTCGTATCTCCATCTCTTAAGTATTTTCAGAAATACGTATGGAATAAGATCCAACCCGATGACCGACCTTATTCTGGTTTCAAATGTATCTTGAGCAAAAATATAAAAACCGTCTGGCATTTAGTTAATACTCTGGGCTATCTCAGCAAGCGTAGGTCCAAGTGTAATTTTTCTTTCGAGAATTGTCTGGAAGCAGGCAATTTGAACCATTTTTATATCCAAGCGACGCTTCCTAAAGACTACAGGCTGGTCTTGGCTACGCTATGGGACAGGGGTATCATAAGAGTTCTCAATCAGAGATATCATGTCTGGGAACCGAAGAGATTGCTAGAAGGCCCTATGTCGTTCGTCGATGG
Source organism: Salticus scenicus (assembly GCA_963930645.1). Classification (NCBI taxonomy): domain Eukaryota; kingdom Metazoa; phylum Arthropoda; class Arachnida; order Araneae; family Salticidae; genus Salticus; species Salticus scenicus. Next base: position 234,978,936 of record OZ005652.1, read on the forward strand.
GAAATGGCGCATCAAAATCAAACATTTGCCAGAAATAATATTGGATATGGTGCTGCCCGTGTCCGAAAATCTCAAGTCTACGAGCGAACCCACGGAACGCTTCTTACATCTGATCGACGGCAAAAAGATGTATTTCAAGCCAGGCCAACGAACTGAACGCGATTACAAGTTATTTTTTGACATTGTGAAAGACGAATGGTGGGAGCCCTGCAAGTTGCAGCAGGCCTGTTTTATGTGCGCGAAACCTTATATGCAGATATGTGACGAGCTGAAAAAGAAAATTAGCGAGATGAAAACTCTTTACGAACAAGAGACGCAAGATTTCAGAAAGAAGCTAGAAGCCTTGCACGAAGACAATAGACGTTTGCACGAAGACAATAGACGTTTGCAGGAAGACAATAGACGTTTGCACGAAGACAATACGCGTTTGCACGAAATAATTTATAATTTACAAAACGACGAAATTGTGAGACTGAAAAAAGAAAACGACGCCACGAAAGCGAAAAATGCCAAACTGAAGTTAGAAAATAGCAGCTTAAAAATAAACATTAAACATTTCAAGACAGAAAATCTCAATCTGAAGGCAGAGAATGTCAGCTTAGCATCAAACGCTAAACGTCTGAAGACAGAAAATATTCAATTAAAAGATGCAAAGTCTAACTTGACAGGACTTGAGCTTAGACAACAATTATCTAAATAAGAATCCATATAGTTGTTGATAACAAATCGATCCGTTAGTCATTATTTATATAGTATGCAGCCATGCCCAAGGTCAAGGTCACATTAAAAAAAAAAAAAAAAAAAAAAAAAAAATATTATTATTATTATTTTTTTTTTTTTAATGTGACCTTGTGACCTTGATAGATTTATAGCGCCTATATAAGCAGCTGACAAATCTCATTTTCTAACATTATTCATTTAACTGTAATATAAGGGCATGGATAGCTATTTAGATCTCGTGTCAAAGGTTTTGAAAAAACCGCAATTGTCTGAGGGTATCAACGCAATTTTGCACAAAGACTGTTTAAATCTTATATCTAAAGATTGGGTGGCTCGTTTGAAAAATAACGTGACTTTTCAAGATTATGTCACCGACGCCAAACGGTTATGGAATCCATCTTATGTGACGCTGAATTATGAATATGAAGAATCCAAGCGCCCAAATTTTAAAGTTGCTGTCGTTGCATACTGTAAATTTATGAAACCTTATGGGGATAGAGGCGTTCTGAATCCCAAATTGAATTTATATATTATGGCTTCAGAGCCATTACGTTTAATTGCTCGTGCGATGACATCTGATCTCTCAGTTCAAATTTCTGACGATTTTAAATTTTCTTTTCAAGAATGTAGTGGTGTTTTGAATTGTCATGAATGCGGTAAACGTGCAAACGAATTCAAAGCAAAAGGTCATAAAATAGATCTAAGATCTCAACCATGCATACTGGACACCAGCGTATTTACTGGAACTGAAGTCGCGAATCGCTTTTATAGTATGATCGAACCCACGTTCACTGACACGTTTGTAGCCATCTTACAAATAAAAATTAATACGAGATACAGCTATAATACTCAAAATAATCAAAAATTTTTACGTATTGGTGGAAGTATTTTAGATTTCATCGGATTTCAGGAAAGAAAATTAATGGCTTCTAAAACAGCTAATATAGGATTCATAACAGAAATCGATAATCAACCTTCAACGAAGGCTAAGGAGGCTAAACCTTCAACGAAGACTAAGGTGGCTGAACCTTCAACAAAAACCGATGATGAGTTTGGCGATTATTTGGAAGGGATATTAAACGATTCAAAGATACCTTATGAACCTTTTGATTTGGAAAATACTATTGAGTTGGAAAATACTGAAATTAGTCACGATACCATTGATTCGAATGATGTAGACAATAAGAGAAATTCTAATGATTTAGACTCGGATTCAAAGAAAAGAAAAATAGATGAGGGTGAAAGTTATATATCCCAGTGGTATTTAAGTGACGATTAATAAATTACGTAACCCACATTTTAGTTTAGTGCGACAGTCCCATAAAAAAAAAAAAAAAAAAAAAAAAAAATTTTTTTTTTTTTTTTTTTTTTTTTTTTCAATGTGACCTTGAGCGTGGCTCGTCTATATATAGAACTGTTAACGTACCTTTCTTTTTCTTCAACGTTAGTCATTTCAAACTGACTGTGAAATTTTTCAAAGTCCACGAGGACCACAGGTTTCGTTTTGTCTCTCATAATTATATTTAAATTTTTATGGCCCAGCTCCTGTTTCAGATAACCCTCAGCCCGTTTCAATTTTATCTCCATTTTAAAATTTTACGTGCTAAGCGATATGTCTTCGTTTTCTTGCTAAGCGATATGTCTTCGTTTTGACCTGTTTCAGATACACCTGACTCAATTTTATCATGGCATAGCTGATCCACGTTTGACTGTGCCAAGCCGAATTGAATTCAATGTAAGGGGTCGCGTTAAAAGATACCATAGCGCTGAGAAACGTTCAAAATCTATTGCTGTCATCTTAAAAGATACCATAGAATGTAAGAGGGTTACGTTAAACGATACCGTACCGTAGCGTGGCGTAAAATATTATCAGCCAATGGAGGGTTGGCTGGGATAGAAAGACAAACGTTAAAAATATCTAGGGCTTAAATTTTCATTGAAATGAGACGTTTCAAAGTTTTAGTAAATTGGTAAAACATTTAGGGTTTAGTAAATTTTAATGTTAAAAGATACCATAGAATGGAAGAAGGATAAACGTTAAACATATCTAGGGGGCGTGGCTTAAATTTTCATTGAAATGAGACGTTTCAAAGTTTTAGTAAATTGGTAAAACATTTAGTAAATAATGTAAAATTTAATGTTAAATTTATGGAAAATTTAATTTGTCTAGGAAAGGGGATTATGTCCCTATCCATTGGGGTTTCACTTTTGGAAATTCAATTTTCTAATTGCCAGGAAAACTTTTCAAAGAGATTTTTCAATTCTGCCTGACCAACTGTAACAAATTGACAAGTTCAATCGGGTCCGTAAAATGTTGCTACCAACATTGGTATTGTAAAAAAATAACTTATAAAATTTTATCAGATTTGATAAGCTTATCTTGACGATGGCCCAGTTTTTTAAATGCTACCAATATTGTAAAAAAATAAGTTATAAAATTTATCAGATATAGTATTTATCAGGCAGTCTTTCGATTTTGACCGTTCAAAGGTATCGTGTAACATGAATTTGGCTTCAGCTATGCAAGAGGCTATGATAAAATTGAGTCAAGCTGACCTGAATCTGAAACAGGTTTTATTTGTCATGTCAAAATGAAGACATATCGCTTAGCAGGAACCTTGAAACCGGACGGCAGGCGTAAAAATTTAAACTGGCTAATATAAACATTGTTGCGTAGAGAGAAAATTTTAACAAGAGGTCTCTATGAAATTCATATTGCTGAGAGTTGTCACGACAAATGTAGCAATGGACGCTGTCAAATGTAATTATGCAAATAGTATTAACCATTCGTTGAGTAGCATGACCAATGAAATATAACAAATGAAACGTAATTAGGAAAATAGTATTAACCAAATGGACTACAGATTAAGGAAGGGACAAATAAATACTTATATACAGACAATCAAGTTTCAAGGTCACATGAAACAAGCTTCAAGGTCACACGAAAAAAAAAAAAAAAAATTTTTTTTTTTTTTTTTTTTTTTTTTTTTTGTGTGTGTGACCTTCAAGCTTGTTTCGTGTGACCTTGAAGCTTGTCTATATTTAATATGGCTAACATAACCATAACCTCATTGTGTCTCGACATTTGCCAGCAACGGTCGTCTAGTCACTATGCCTCGTAATGTATTTTAAGTAAGATGTACGTTTTCATGAAATCAGAATGATATCATGGGTTTTATAGAATATAATAAAATAAATTAAATAAAATATTAGAAATAAAATATATTTTTTATCTGTATTTATACATGCAGACATTTCCGCTTCGCGGAAATGTCTGCATGTTTAAATACAGATAAAAAATATATTTTATTTCATACTCAATTATAGGGTCTCGTAAAGAGTTTCATCTCGCTGATTTCGAGTTTCGGCTTGTATGTCGCAACAGTCTTGCTACAACCTGCACGTTTCCCACGATGCCAAATATCTTATAATTTAGTTCAGTTTGTTTGCCAAGCTCGAAATACGTCGTTCTACCGTTGATCAGATGCACTCAGTGGGTTCTTCACAAGACTTGAAATTTTTGGACACGGGCAGCACCCAATTCAATATTATTTCTGTTAAATGTTTAATTTGGATGCGCCACTAATAAACTCCATTGGGACCTTGATAAGCCAGCTTAAATATCTCTGATCTAAGAGTTTGGTTCGTCAAAGAGCCAATACTAGCTTATAATCGCTCGGCAGCGATATAAAAATGATTCCCACCCGCATCTTTGAAAGAACATTCGGACCGGTCCTAACGACCATGAGATAGAGTACCAATATTGTACCTATTCTAATTTGAAGGGATATGGCTTAGCTATAAGATAATTTTGTATCTTCATAAAATATACAGGCTCTATAGATAAATTTAAGAGATCTGATTTTAAAATTTTAATTTTTTCGCTTAAAATTTACATTTTTTGTGTAAAATTAAAAAATTTTAATGGCAAAGCTAGAGATAGAGTACCTATTCTAATTTTTAAGGGATATGGCTTCTCTATAAGATAAATATGTATCTTGGTAAAATATACAGACTCGATAGCTAAATTTAAGAGATCTGAGTTTAAAATTTTAATTCTATATCTTTTCTCTTGAGACATTTGAAACTTACCAGGTTTGATTTTACGCTTCTACCAAATTTGATTATGCCATTGCACAACAAAGCCAGGCATTCATTTTATGTTTATCAGACCTCTGATAGTCTTTAGCTAAAATTAAAACTTGCCTTTGCAAAGTGGACAACAGCCATGCAAATACGATATAACTGGAGACCAAAAATTAAACAGCCGTCATGTAGCAATCTAAAAAAATTATGCTGGATTGAAATTATTCAAGCTGCTTATATAAAGTTAATCTAAGCAAGATGACCTTGAAAATATAGTCAGTCAAGTTTCAAGGTCACATAAAAAAAAAAAAAAAAATATATATATATATACATATAATTTTTTTTTTTTTTTTTTTTTTTTTTTTTTTTTTTACAGTTGGTTGGTTGGTTGATAATCTTATCTATATATAATATGGCTAACGTGACTACACTCTCATTGTGTCTCGACGTTTGCCAGCAACGGTCGTCTAGTCACTATGTCTCGTAATGGGTTTTCAGCAAGATGTACATTGATGGACACTAGAGAGTTAGATTTTTCTATAAAAGCCTATGATCTATTCTGATTTCATGAAAACCTACAGTATTTTGTCATTTGTCAGACAAAAGTCTTGTTTTCAAAGCCAATAATGTATAAATATCGCTATCGAAGACCTGGCAATTGAAAACGGGGCATCGCTTAGCAGGAAAAATTTAAAATTTAAACGAGCTGGACCATAAACGTAACCATTGAATTGTAAATGCTGGGCCATGCTTAGCAGTAGCAGCCCACATTGTAAAAATAATATTTACGAGATACAATGACAAAGCGTAGAAAGACAAATGAAAAGCTTAAAAAGTCCGTGCCAGTCTATAGCATCATTTTAAATGAAACCATTGAGCCATCCAAGAGGCCTTGATAGAATCGGCTTACTGAACAAATCTATAGGTGAAATCTGAAAGACGTAGAGAGTAGCAGCCCATATTGTAAAAATTTAAAATTATAAAATTCAAAAGTGAATATGTAGGAAGGGTTAAGTTTCAAAGTCACATGACCAACAAACTAACTAACCAACAAACTTGAAATGAACCAACCAACCAACCTTGAAAAAAAAAAAAAAAAAAAAAAAAAAAAAAAAAAATTTTTTTTTTTTTTTTTTTTTTTTTTTTTTTTTTTCAGGTGCCACGCCCACCCTTGAAGCTTGTCTATATATAGTATGGCTAACGTGACTACACCCTCATTGTGTCTCGACATTTGCCAGCAACGGTCGTCTAGTCACTATGTCTCGTAATGTGTTTTCAGCAAGATGTACATTGATGAACACTAGAGTTAGATTTTTCTATAAAAGCCTATGATCTATTCTGATTTCATGAAAACCTGCAGTATTTTGTCATTTGTCAGACAAAAGTCTTGTTTTCAAAGCCAATAATGTATAAATATCGATATCCCATCCTGTTTTAAAGGAAATGGGTTTAGACATCAGGAGCTAGTTTATGCATGACCTTACAGCAGAAGAAATAAATTCCACTCCCACCCACCCTAATAGATATACTATATATATACTATATATATAGACTGCAGCGCCATCTACAATAATTGGCTAAAGAAATATAGCTTTAGCAGCCAACTTAGAAATATAACTGTAGCAGCCAACTGAGAAATATAACTTTAGAAATATAACTGTAGCAGTCAACTGAGAAATATAACTTTAGAAACCAACCAACCAACCTTGAAAAAAAAAAAAAAAAAAAAAAAAAAATTTTTTTTTTTTTTTTTTTTTTTTTTTTACAGTTGGTTGGTTGGTTGATATATATTTGTTTCCTCGTTCATCACTTTTCATTTATTAATATTAGCTTTTCAATTTCATCCTGGCCTTTTCATGTTTTTACCCAAATGCTAAGTTTCAAAAGTCTCGATAAACTTGAAACAGGTGTGTCTTCTCATTTTAAATGAAACATGTCTATCTTAAATGTGGATCGCTTGGCCATCCAAGAGGCCTTCATGAAAATTAAAACCGGCTGGGTGTATCTATGACAAAACGTAGCAATTAGATGTTTGAACTGAGTCCATAACCTTTTACAGTTTCCCTTTAAAATTTGTCTAAACTATAGTAGTCTCTTCAAAAGTATCGTTTAAACGTGGATCAGCTATGCAAGAGGTCATGATAAAACTGAGTCACGTTGCCTGTATCTGAAACAGGTCAAAACGAAGACATGGCAATTGAAAACGAGGCATCGCTTAGCAGGCAAAATTTAAACGAGCTGGACCATAAACGTAACCGTTGAACTCTGGGCCATGCTTAGCTGTAGCAGCCCATACTGTAAAAATAATATTTATGAGATCTAATGACAAAATGTAGAAAGACAAATGAAAAGCTTAAAAGTAGCGGCCCTGGGTCCAAATACTAGTCTATGGCATCATTTTAAAAGAAACCATTGAGCCATCCAAGAGGCCTTGATAGAATCGGCTGAGTGCTTACCGAACAAATCTATAGGTACGCTTGAAATCTGAAAGATGTAGAGAGTAGCAGCCCATATTGTAAAAATTTAAAATTATAAAATTCAAAAGTGGATATGTAGGAAGGGTTAAGTTTCAAAGTCACATGACGAACAAACTAACTAACCAACAAACTTGAAATGAATCAACCAACCAACCTTGAAAAAAAAAAAAAAAAAAAAAAAAAAAATTTTTTTTTTTTTTTTTTCAGGTGCCACGTCCACCCTTGAAGCTTGTCTATATATAATATGGCTAACGTGACTACACTCTCATTGTGTCTCGACGTTTGCCAGCAACAGTCGTCTAGTCACTATGTCTCGTAATGTGTTTTCAGCAAGATGTACATTGATGGACACTAGAGAGTTAGATTTTTCTATAAAAGCCTATGATTTATTCTGATTTCATGAAAACCTGCAGTATTTTGTAATTTGTCAGACAAAAGTCTTGTTTTCAAAGCCAATAATGTATAAATATCGCTATCCCATCCTATTTTAAAGGAAATGGGTTTAGACATCAGGAGCTAGTTTATGCATGACCTTACAGTAGAAGAAATAAATTATATATATATAAAAATAGATATACTATATATATATACTATATATATAGACTACAGCGCCATCTACAATGATTGGCTAAAGAAATATAGCTTTAGAAGCTATAAACGTAACCATTGAATTGTAAATGCTTAGCAGCCCATATTGTAAAAATAGTATTTATGAGATACAATGACAAAGCGTAGAAAGACAATTGAAAAGCTTAAAAGTAGCGGCCCTGTGTCCAAATACTAGTCAATGGCATCATTTTAAATGAAACCATTGAGCCATCCAAGAGGTCTTGATAGAATCGGCTGACTGAACAAATCTATAGCTACGCTTGAAATCTGAAAGACGTAGAGAGTAGCAGCCCATATTGTAAAAATTAAAAATTATAAAATTCAAAATTGAATATGTAGGAAGGGTTAAGTTTCAACAAACTAACTAAACATTAAACTTGAAATGAACCAACCAACCAACCTTGAAAAAAAAAAAAAAAAAAAAAAAAAAAAAAAAAATTTTTTTTTTTTTTTTTTTTTTTTTTTTTTTTTTTTTTTTTAAGGTTGGTTGGTTGGTTGATATATATATTTGTTCCTCGTTCATTACTTTTCATTTATAAAGATTAGCTTTTCAATTTCATCCTGACCCTTTTCATGTTTTTATCCAAATGCTAAGTTTCAAAAGTCTCACGCTTCAGCTGTGGTATCGATAAAATTGAAACAGGTGTGTCTAAATGCTAAGTCTTCTCATTTTAAATGAAACATGTTAATTTTGATCATGTCTATCTTAAACGTGTATCGCTTGGCCATCCAAGAGGCCTTCATGATACGCGAACCTTGAATTGCTTATAGCCTGTCATAAGATGGTCTACCAAATTTAATTTTGCCATTGCACCACCAAGCCAGGCATTTATTTTATGTCTATCAGACCTCTGATAATTTTTAGCTAAGATTAACAATTTTCCTTTGTAGTGCGGACAATAGAATGGAACGGCATCTCGATAGAGGGTGTTTCTATAACGTTTTAAATTATGCTTAGCTGCCATGCAAATACAATATAACTGGAGACCAAAAATTAAACAGCCGTCATGTAGCAATCTAAAAAATTTATGCTGGATTGAAATATTTCAAGCTGCTTAGATAGAGCTAATCTAAACAAGATGACCTTGAAAATATAGCCAGTCAAGTTTCAAGGTCACATTAAAAAAAAAAAAAAAAAAAAAAAAAAAAAATTTTTTTTTTTTTTTTTTTTTTTTTTTTTTTAATGTGACCTTGAATGTGACCTTGACGGAGCAATGTATAAGATATGACGGAGCTATTTATAAAATATTAGTTTTGTGTCAAGTATATTATTTTTATACGTTACGTTATTTTTCAATATGTTATTTTTTACGTTACGTTATTTTTGATATGTTATTTTTATACGTTACGTTATTTTTACGTTACGTTATTTTTTACGTTACGTTATTTTTACGTTACGTTATTTTTGCGTTACGTTATTTTTTACGTTACGTTATTTCATCTATATATTATTTTTTACGTTACGTTATTTTTTACGTTACGTTATTTTTTACGTTACGTTATTTACGTCACTTAACATTTAGCTGACTTCTTGTACAATATTCTCTCCTGTGTTTTGTCCAATTGAAATGTCCACATACTCCACTCGATTTGTCCTGTTTCAGATAGCGTTGCTTCTGTCTCTTGCTAAGCATGGCCCAGCATCTACAATTCAATGGTCATGACTGGCCAAACCCGTTTCAATTTTGAATTTTTACGCCTGCTAAGCGATACCCCGTTTTCAGGGGTCTTGCTAAACGATATGTCTTCGCTTTGACATGTTAATGGCTAGCGTACTTAAACCGTCATTCTATCTGAACGTCTTCTAGTCATACCTCTGTCTGAATAATGATATTTTATACATTTAAGCAAATGCCAATATATAGCCAAGTCCACGGTCAATCTTGAAATAGTATTTGTTTTTTTTAAGAGAGGTTCCAACAAGTTATAAATGAAGAGTCCAGGCAAGCAAATGTGTAAATTGTGTAGCCAAACCAGGCTCGTTGGAAATGAGTATTGGCAGCCTTGGATCCATAAAAATTGAAACGTAATTATGAAAATAGTATTAATCAAATGGACAACACATTATAGGAAGAGATAAATAAATAATTATATATAATCAGACAAGGTCACACGAGTCAAGCTTCAAGGTCACATGAAAAAAAAAAAAAAAAAAAAAAAAAAAATTTTTTTTTTTTTTTTTTTTTTTTTTTTTTTTTTTTTTTCAAGGTTGGTTGGTTGGTTCATTTCAAGTTTAATGTTTAGTTAGTTTGTTGAAACTTAACCCTTCCTACATATTCAATTTTGAATTTTATAATTTTTAATTTTTACAATATGGGCTGCTACTCTCTACGTCTTTCAGATTTCAAGCGTAGCTATAGATTTGTTCAGTCAGCCGATTCTATCAAGACCTCTTGGATGGCTCAATGGTTTCATTTAAAATGATGCCATTGACTAGTATTTGGACACAGGGCCGCTACTTTTAAGCTTTTCAATTGTCTTTCTACGCTTTGTCATTGTATCTCATAAATACTATTTTTACAATATGGGCTGCTAAGCATTTACAATTCAATGGTTACGTTTATAGCTTCTAAAGCTATATTTCTTTAGCCAATCATTGTAGATGGCGCTGTAGTCTATATATATAGTATATATATAGTATATCTATTAGGGTGGGTGGGAGTGGAATTTATTTCTTCTACTGTAAGGTCATGCATAAACTAGCTCCTGATGTCTAAACCCATTTCCTTTAAAATAGGATGGGATAGCGATATTTATACATTATTGGCTTTGAAAACAAGACTTTTGTCTGACAAATTACAAAATACTGCAGGTTTTCATGAAATCAGAATAAATCATAGGCTTTTATAGAAAAATTTAACTCTCTAGTGTCCATCAATGTACATCTTGCTGAAAACACATTACGAGACATAGTGACTAGACGACTGTTGCTGGCAAACGTCGAGACACAATGAGAGTGTAGTCACGTTAGCCATATTATATATAGACAAGCTTCAAGGGTGGGCGTGGCACCTGAAAAAAAAAAAAAAAAAAAAAAATTTTTTTTTTTTTTTTTTTTTTTTTTTTCAAGGTTGGTTGGTTGATTCATTTCAAGTTTGTTGGTTAGTTAGTTTGTTCGTCATGTGACTTTGAAACTTAACCCTTCCTACATATCCACTTTTGAATTTTATAATTTTAAATTTTTACAATATGGGCTGCTACTCTCTACATCTTTCAGATTTCAAGCGTACCTATAGATTTGTTCGGTAAGCACTCAGCCGATTCTATCAAGGCCTTTTGGATGGCTCAATGGTTTCTTTTAAAATGATGCCATAGACTAGTATTTGGACCCAGGGCCGCTACTTTTAAGCTTTTCATTTGTCTTTCTACATTTTGTCATTAGATCTCATAAATATTATTTTTACAGTATGGGCTGCTACAGCTAAGCATGGCCCAGAGTTCAACGGTTACGTTTATGGTCCAGCTCGTTTAAATTTTGCCTGCTAAGCGATGCCTCGTTTTCAATTGCCATGTCTTCGTTTTGACCTGTTTCAGATACAGGCAACGTGACTCAGTTTTATCATGACCTCTTGCATAGCTGATCCACGTTTAAACGATACTTTTGAAGAGACTACTATAGTTTAGACAAATTTTAAAGGGAAACTGTAAAAGGTTATGGACTCAGTTCAAACATCTAATTGCTACGTTTTGTCATAGATACACCCAGCCGGTTTTAATTTTCATGAAGGCCTCTTGGATGGCCAAGCGATCCACATTTAAGATAGACATGTTTCATTTAAAATGAGAAGACACACCTGTTTCAAGTTTATCGAGACTTTTGAAACTTAGCATTTGGGTAAAAACATGAAAAGGCCAGGATGAAATTGAAAAGCTAATATTAATAAATGAAAAGTGATGAACGAGGAAACAAATATATATCAACCAACCAACCAACCAACTGTAAAAAAAAAAAAAAAAAAAAAAAAAATTTTTTTTTTTTTTTTTTTTTTTTTTTTTCAAGGTTGGTTGGTTGGTTTCTAAAGTTATATTTCTCAGTTGACTGCTACAGTTATATTTCTAAAGTTATATTTCTCAGTTGGCTGCTACAGTTATATTTCTAAGTTGGCTGCTAAAGCTATATTTCTTTAGCCAATTATTGTAGATGGCGCTGCAGTCTATATATATAGTATATATATAGTATATCTATTAGGGTGGGTGGGAGTGGAATTTATTTCTTCTGCTGTAAGGTCATGCATAAACTAGCTCCTGATGTCTAAACCCATTTCCTTTAAAACAGGATGGGATATCGATATTTATACATTATTGGCTTTGAAAACAAGACTTTTGTCTGACAAATGACAAAATACTGCAGGTTTTCATGAAATCAGAATAGATCATAGGCTTTTATAGAAAAATCTAACGCTCTAGTGTCCATCAATGTACATCTTGTTGAAAACACATTACGAGACATAGTGACTAGACGACCGTTGCTGGCAAACGTCGAGACACAATGAGAGTGTAGTCACGTTAGCCATATTATATATAGATAAGATTATCAACCAACCAACCAACTGTGAAAAAAAAAAAAAAAAAAAAAAATTTTTTTTTTTTTTTTTCAAGGTTGGTTGGTTGGTTGATATATATATATCTTTTCCTCGTTCATCAAGATTCGCTTTTCAATTGTCATGACCAAACGATTGGTTACTAAAGTTTTTTTGGATCTCTATCATTGGATCTCGTTAATACTATTTTCATAATTACGTTTAAATTTTTACAATATGAGCTGCTAATCTCTACGCGTTCAGTTTTTCTGGCTCAGCATCTCAATTTAAAAGCTACATTTGTCCCGTTTCAATTTTATCGAGGTTAAATTTTTATGGATAATGTTGGCTGTCCCGTTTGCAGGTCCAATCGATAGGATGGCATAGCTGAAGCCGCTTTAAGCGATTCCGTTGAACGGCTTAGACAATTTTCATTTGTCTACTCATAAAATTTATAAGTTATTTTTTTTACAAATCCAATATTGGTAGGAGATAGATTTAAAAAAAATGGGTCAAACGAGGCTTCCATCGTCAAGATAAGTCATAATGACAAATCTGACATGAGGAAGCCTCGTTTGACCCAAATTTTTTAAATTTTTAATATTTTTAGAGTGATATGTAATTTGGCTGTTCGGACTCATTTACTATATATTCTAGAGTGCCAGGTGTCAGGAGATCTTTCATCATAGAGTCTAGTAGTAGCTGATCTGGCATGGGAGAGCATACTATATTATTAAGATCTTCAGGCACCGCTGGGCTTTGAATAGGCCATTCACTATGAAACCCTGGATTTTCAACAACAGGTATTGAATGTTCAATAGGTGCAGGCTCTGGATTTGCAATAGGTGCAGGCTCTGGTTCTCTAGTTTCAGGCTCTGTATTTGTTGCAGTGTCCTTGAAAGTGAGCTTAGCTTTCTTTAAACGCTTGGGATTCTTTTCGGCCTTACGTTTTACCGATGCAGTTCTCATATCCATTCCAGGTAGATCAGGCCCATAGGTGCGTACGAAGTTGTTTTTAAGGGGATCTGTCAATACTTTCCAGATTTGAGAGTTATATTGTTCTGCATAATTTGTAGTGACCACGGTTATTGTTTTGTCCAACACAACAGGAGGGTTCGTCGGCAAATAGATTTCTGGCAAATCGGTTTCTGGCTCTTGGGATGGTTCTGGTTCTTGGGATGGTTCTGGCTCTGAGATTGGAGCTGTTTGAATATATTCAGAGGGTGGCTCGTCATCATCATCATCCATATGAGGTATCATAGGTGTTGGCACAGATACCTCATACATTCCGTCTATTTTCGTGATTCTTTCTACCAACGGATTTTTTACCTTGAAACCCAGCTTCAAGCTCTCCCGCACAACATGTAGACTGAAGAAATTCTTTTGCGTCGTAAATAAAATATAGGTAGTGCCAGCAGGTATCTTGTAGCTTGAGCGAGCAATCAATATGAACCTCTCGTAGAAGTGAAGCTTGTCCCCTGAGAAATATCTGCTGTCAGCTCTCACTCGTGTCTCGTTGGGGGGTCTCACATAGAACAGCAATGGTGCGTCCAACGTCTGGATAATATGGGCGCATCCTTGCCCAACGGTTCTCTGTCCAAACGTGAAATGACCTTTCACCAGAAATTGGTTATGGGGGCACTTGAAACCAATTCTCATATCAGCGTTGGTTCTGTTGGCTTCGCTGGGGGGTCTTTTGAATCTGTTCATAACAGTGATCCATTTTATGTCTTGAGGTCTCAACGGATAGATTGTCTGGGCCTCTCTGCCTAGTGCTGGAATCGTATTCAGGATCTTGTCCGTCAGAGTACGTTTTTTAAACGAAATATTATGATCAGGTGTCAGATGTAGGCAGAACATATGGATTTTGCCTTCTCCGATCATTGTTTGGAAATGAGGATATTTCTTCAGCTTCTTGACAGAAGTCGAAAGAATATTTGGAAAAGGCTCAGTCATTCCGAAAAGGTTATGAAGAGCGTTAGCCGCTTTAAATTTCTTCACAGAGCATTGATGCTTATACATGTTAGCAATTCAAGCTCCGAAGAGAGAATGACTATTCGATCGAAAGGCAGAGCTTATATAGTGAAGGCAGGATGTTGCATAACTCATTTTCTACGAAAACAGGATAAGATAAGGCTATTTATAAAATTATTGTCGCTGAACGCGAAAACAGGATATTGCATAACTCATTTGCTACGAAACAGGATGCGGTAAAGATTTTTATAGACGCTGAAACAAATAAGCATTGCTGGACAATGATAGTGTAGATACTTTAGCATGATATATATAGGTTATCTAGAGTCAATCAACTAATCAACCAACCTTGAAAAAAAAAAAAAAAAAAAAAAAAAAATTTTTTTTTTTTTTTTTTTTTTTTCAAGGTTGGTTGATTGGTTGATTGACATTAGCTAACATATATATATATCATGCTAAAGTGTCTTTGGTTGATTTTATATTTCTATAATTTTTTTCAAGATATTTTTTTGGGACTTTGCCATTTTTCACCAATCTGGAAAATTTTTCAAAATTTATCATTTCGATTTTATAGTTTTTGATTTCTAAATAATATTTTTTTGCCAATCTTGAAATTTTTTTAAGTTGGTTGATAATAGTTTATATATAAATTTATATCTCCAAGATTTCAGTTATAAAAGTATCCATTCAAAATCTTAAGTATCCGTTCAAAATCTTAAAGTACAAATCGGTACGCATCCAATATTGGCAATATAATTGTTACAAAAAAAACGGGTCGAACGAAGTGTCAAAGACAGGAATCTGCCATGAGACACTTCGTTCGGCCCGATTTTTTTATAAATCGTTTGGGTTTAAACCCAACTGTAGTATTTTCTAGCCTCTGTATTTATAAGGCTGTAGCATTTTCCATCTCTCAAATTGACGTTCGATTTGACAACGACTATGCCATGCCGTCTTCGAATTCTTGGATCTTCAAAGCCAGCAGTTTTTAATTTAGGCCGTACCACGAAATCTATCTTCGGTGGAGGCTTCCAGGCACGATAAGTTGTTACGTTGGACTCTGGAGATTTTGGTAGCGGGCTTAATAGCCTTGGTACTTTAAAATAAATCATCTCTGACATGGGTATTGAAATTTGAACTGGAACTTGAACAGATTTAGAAGCTGGAACTGGAACTGGAACTTGAACTTGAACTCGAACTGGAACTTGAACAAATTTAGAAACTGGAACTGGAACTGGAACTTGAACAAATTTAGAAACTGGAACTGGAACTGGAACTGGAACAGATTTAGAAGCTGGAACTGGAACTGGAACTGGAACAGATTTAGAAGCTGGAACTGGTCTTGGAACTGGAACGAGTTTAGATTTGAAAACTGGAACGGGTTTAGATTTGAAAACTGGAGATGGTCTGGAAACTGGTTTTGGAGTTGGCATGGACATGTCTCGATTATAATTGCATAATAACTCGAGAGAAAGACGAGACGTATTCAAGACATTCCATCCAGGCTTTACGGCATAGTCATAGTCAAATCGCTCGTCGGTCAGAGAGTCGAAAGAAAACATTTCCATTTTGAAAAACAGAGGCTCAGAATGAATAAGCTGAGGCGAGAGGCTCGTATTTATACTCTGGCAAGCGGATGCGTGAGATCTGATAAGCGGTTCTGAGAAACGACATCAGTAATACTATATAAGGCTCGACAGGATGACGTTTTATAGATTAGAGAGGCTTGACGCATCTATAAATAACTTATCACGTCCTGTTTTTGAGGAAACGGTTTACATAATATCCTGCCAACAGATTTGTTCTAGAAGAATTTTATCGGATCATCTTGAAGGCTTCAAGCGACAAACTAATTTTCTAAAAATTTTAACAGATGAGAGATATGACCGTTGCTGGCAAAGATCGAGATAGAATGAGGAGGTGGCAAGTCAGCGATCCTATATATAGAAGAGATAATCAACCAACTGTGAAAAAAAAAAAAAAAAAAAAAAAAATTCTTTGAAAAAAAAAAAAAAAAAAAAAAAAAAAATTTTTTTTTTTTTTTTTTTTTCATAGTTGGTTGGTTGATTATATCCTCTATATATAGGATCGCTGACTTGCTACCTCCTCATTGTGTCTCGACATTTGCCAGCAACGGTCGTCTAGTCACTATGCCTAGTTGAAAAATTGAAAATTTTAACAGATGAGAGATATGACCGTTGCTGGCAAAGATCTAGATAGAATGAGGAGGTGGCACGTCAGCGATCCTATATATAGAGAAGATTATCAACCAACCAACCAACTGGGAAAAAAAAAAAAAAAAAAAAATTTTTTTTTTTTTTTTTTTTTTTTTCAAAGAATTTTTTTTATTTTTTTTTTTTATAGTTGGTTGGTTGATTATATCCTCTATATATAGGATCGCTGACTTGCTACCTCCTCATTGTGTCTCGACATTTGCCAGCAACGGTCGTCTAGTCACTATGCCTAGTTGAAAAATTGAAAATTTTAACAGATGAGAGATATGACCGTTGCTGGCAAAGATCTAGATAGAATGAGGAGGTGGCACGTCAGCGATCCTATATATAGAGAAGATTATCAACCAACCAACCAACTGTGAAAAAAAAAAAAAAAAAAAATTTTTTTTTTTTTTTTTTTTTTTTTTTTTTTAACAGTTGGTTGGTTGGTTGAATTCATTCTATATAAATAGCCGACTCTTCTCCAATCAGTCTTCTTCTGTCCCAGTAAATCTATCCATTGTTAGATCCTGCCGGATTTAGAACGATATGCTATCTCTAGCTTAGCCATGGAACGTTTCTAATTTATGTCTGGCAGATTAACAATACGCTATCTTAGCCTGTTTCTAATCTATTCAAACTTTTTACGATGATTAAGTATCGCGAGTCAAATTTATTTTGGCGTACCTTTAATCGCTACCGAAAAAATGGATGGCTCTAATATAGGTATAGGCTACGTGAGCGATTCGTTCAGGATACAATCGAGGAACGTACTGCTAGAGGATAAGACACGCATTTTTGGCTTGAAACAAATCATGGTACCGCTGTCGGAAAAAGTACGGTTTATTAAAGGCATTTTACATAAGAGACATCATTGAGTTTGAAATAAAATATTTTTTTATCTGTATTTAAACATGCAGACATTTCCGCGAAGCGGAAATGTCTGCTTGTTTAAATACAGATAAAAAAATATTTTATGTTATTATATTTTATAAAAACCCATGATCTATTCTGATTTCATGAAAACCTGCAAGATCTTGTCATTTGTCAGACAAAAGTCTATAAAAATCTTGTTTTCAAAGCCAATATCGTATAAATATCGCTATCCCATCCTATTTTAAAGGAAACGGGTTTAGACATCAGGAGCTAGTTTATGCATGACCTTACAGTAGAAGAAATAAATTCCACTCCCACCCACCCTAATAGATATACTATATATATACTATATATATAGACTGCAGCGCCATCTACAATGATTGGATAAAAAATATAACTTTAGAAACCAACTGTGAAATATTACATATCTAGCTTAGCCCTTAAAAATTTTAAATTTTACACAAAAAATTAAAATTTTAAACGAAAAAATTAAATTTATAAACTCAGATCTCTTAAATTTATCTATAGAGTCTGTATATTTTACCAAGATTCATATTTATCTTATAGAGAAGCCATATCCCTTCAAATCGTTACGATATTGGTACTCTATCTCTAGCTTAGCCATTAAAATTTTTAAATTTTACACAAAAAGTTAAAATTTTAAACGAAAATTTTAGACTCAGATCTCTTAAATTTATCTACAGATATTTTATCAAGATACATAATTATCTTATAGAGAAGCCATATCCCTTGAAAATTACAAATTCAAAATATTTTACAGATGACTGTTGTTGGCAGACGTCGAGACAAAATGAGATGTGGGTACGCTAGCCATTCTATATATAGGACGCACGAAAAAAACTAATGTTCAATAAATGAGGTTAGTTCCGTTAAGTTATAGATTCTGCTCCGTCCTTGAAGATGTGTTCAAGGTCACACGAAAAAAAAAAAAAAAAAATTTTTTTTTTTTTTTTTTTTTTTTTTTTTTCAAGGTCGTTGGATTTCTTGTGGGCGTGGCTTCATACCATCTATATATATAGAGAGATAAACTCGCTTACGTATCCAAACCGTCATTGTCCAGTCATGTCTCTGTTGGCTTAGTTATTTTTATCTATACATTTAAATTGATACCATTTTGTCTCGTTTTCCAGAGTCTTAAATTTAATTTCTACAATATTGGCTTATTATAGTTTATACGTTTAAATAGTCTTCATGCTATCCTGATAATCTCTTCGATACTAGCTTAAATAGATTTTTTTATAAATTTAATATCAAAGTCTCAAATTAAACCCGTCCAATATTGGCACTCTATCTATCGCAAAAAAATGGGTCGAACGAGGTGTCAAAGACAGAAATTCTGCCATGAGACACCTCGTTCGACCCATTTTTTTACTCTCATTTGAAAGATCAACATAAGCTCTCTATGGATTGCTCATTAGATAACCTACTGATAGTCATCTTCAACGGTCCGGTCATTTGAGATTTGTATAAGTCATAGTCCTCATACTCAAGCTCAAAAAATTTCCTCACCTGTAGTTGGTATGCGGCAAGGAAGTCTTCGAACTTGGTACGGGACCTTTCGACAAATCGAACACCAATGGCTTTCTCGAAGCTGAGCTTCATGTTAGCCTGGTATTTCACCATGGCCGAACCATCGAACATTTCATCAAATTCCTGTTCACCCATGAACCCTTTCAAATGATGTTTGGCTTCGCTAATGGAGAAGATTCTCGTCTTAGCGAGCCATTTAGGTAAATCGATTTTAGGGTCCATTACGTCTCGGACGGTGAGGCCTGCATATTTTTCGGCAAATTTTAGATCTAGAGGGTGCCTCGAATAAATAGCCAGGTCCTCAGCCCGGACAAACAGGGTGCCATCAGTGGCCATTAGGCATTTAAAGGCAACGCCATAAGCATAATTTTTTACATGGAAAAACATGACTGACAGAGAGCTAATGAATCTAAGCAGCTAGTAGAGAGATCGACTAGCAATTGAAGAGCTCTCGCTGGACACTCGTATATATACCCGGTCTTATCAACAGATCTGATTGTAATTTTCTACGAACCGCTTATCAAGAGGAAAGGCTTGCATAATATCCTGTCAATACTTCTGGAAAAATCTTTTTATAGAGATCTGATTATAACCGGGCATCCTGAGGAAAGGCTTACATAATATCCTGTCAACACTTCTCGAAAAATCTTTTTATAGAGATCTGATTGTAATTTTAATCGGAGCCGCTTATCAAGCATCCTGTCAATAGTTTCTCGAAAATCTTTTTATAGAGATCAGATCATAATAACTGGCTTGGCTACACTTAGCCTTTAAAATTTTTAATTTTTACATATAAATTTTAAATGAAAAAATTAAATTTTTAAACTCAGATCCCTTAAATTTAGCTATCGACCAAGATTCATATTTATCTTATAGCTAAGCCATATCCCTTGAAAATTACAATCGGTACGCATTCAATGTTGGCTTGGCTACACTTAGTCTTTAAAAATTTTAAATTTTACATAAAAAATGTAAATTTTAAATGAAAAAAATTAAATTTTAAAATTCAGATTCCTTAAATTTAGCTATCGAGTCTGTATATTTTACCAAGTTTCATATTTATCTTATAGCTAAGCCATATCCCTTGAAAATTTAGAGATCAGATTATAATGACTGCCACACTTAGTCTTTAAAAATTTTAAATTTTACACGAAAAAAATGTAAATTTTAAACGAAAAAATTAAAATTTTAAACTCAGATCCCTTAAATTTAGCTATCGAGTCTGTATATTTTACCAAGTTTCATATTTATCTTATAGCTAAGCCATATCCCTTGAAAATTTAGAAATTAGATTATAATGACCGCCACACTTAGTCTTTAAAAATTTTAAATTTTACACAGTAAATTTTAAACGAAACAATTAAATTTTTAAACTCAGATACCTTAAATTTGTCTATAGAGTCTGTATATTTTATCAAGATATAAAATTATCTTATAGCTAAGCCATATCCCTTGAAAATTACAAGTTCAAATCGGTACGCATCCAATGTTGGCACTCTATCTATCGCAAAAAAATGGGCCGAGCGAAGCCTCAATGACTTATGTCATGAGAGGCTTCGCTCGACCCATTTTTTTGCACCTCGTCTTGATCTTAAGACGAGGATTTATAAAAGTAGGGTTTGTTTCCCACCAAAACTTTAATTTTTTTGGGGAAATACCCTAGCTCCAAGTCTCCGTACCTCTCTCCGAAGACATAGCTATCCATCGGTACAGATTGCAGGTAAGAGTCCATAGATATTTTCAAATCAGATATAAAACTCTCCATGGTAGCATTTGAAGAGCTAATGGATGCTATCTTGATACGTATGGGCCTTCTGATGTTGAAAGTACATTCTATCGGCGACAGAATCTCGATAGGCCCCTGAAATAAGGATTGAAATTCGCCTGGATGCATATCCAACAGCGTGTTGGCATCTTCCAATCCAAAAATACGTGTCTTGGCTAGAGACGGAGGCAGGCTCAAGCCCTCGGGAGCGATGTCAGTCACTGTAGGATGGCATAAGTTTAAAACGCCAGAAGGATTTTGATAGCCCATGGTACGAGCTACGTCTGAGCCTTTGATAAAAATTTCACCGTCAAAAGTCAAAAAACAAGTAAATTTCACGTTTAACTCTTCAGCTAAAATTTGAAATATCATTTTGGAGCTTTTAGAATATCAAGCAGTCAGAATGAAATGTCTCGTCCAGCAGCCTGTATTTATACTAGCAGCAATCTCTATTTCTATCTAAATTTCTTATCGACATCCTCTGACGCACATCCTCTTACGCACGTCCTGTAGATTATGCAAGATCCCGCTCAAACGACAAATTAATTCTAAAAATAAGTTTATCGCGTCCTAAGGATTACATAATATCCTGTCAACAGCTAGAAGAATTTTATCAGAAGGTCACGTTTTCTAAGAAAGCTTGCTAAAATTAGGTCGCGAATCGGGTATATATACGAGCTGCCTCTAAGAGCCTGCATCATTTTGACTTCTGTTGCATTAAGTCATGCTATTCACAATTGAACATCCACAGCTGGATGCTAAAATCTTATTCGTAGTCTCTGCGGATGGACTTTTGTTCGTCAGGGCCTCTGATGTGGCCAAGCTGATGGGTAAGGGTAGCGCATACGTAAAAAAAACTACCAAGCTAAAGGTGAGGGACCTCGTTTACAAAAGGTTCAGGATACCTGTCTCTTTAGCTAATACCTGGGTGTATCCAATAGAAGAGATTCATTTCGGAGATGCGCTGTCGACCATGGGTTTTGAGGCCATGATGAAATCTGCTAAGATTGACATCTTAGATCCTATAGTGCCAACTGCATGCATCCATAAAGCAGTCAGAATTCGGATCGTGAGGAATTCTGATGTCTTCATAGATGAATTCTTAAAGGATTTCATAGAAAGAACCAAGCTGTTCTATGATGGAGACCACGATGATGACCCTCGCCTACACGAAGATAGATTTGAGACTATTTCTTGGACAGACACCCCTCCGTCCAAAATCAAAGTCTTCGTGGGGAATCGATCTCGCTGGTATAAACTGATGCCTTAGAGATTTAAATTGGAGGGGGCAAAAAAATGGGCCGAACGAAGCGTCTCATGGCAGATTTCTGTCGTTGACGCTTCGTTCGGCCCATTTTTTTGCGACGGTAGTAAGCCAATATTGGATGGGTAAAAATTGAGACTTTGAATGGGGTCTCTGAGATAGATAATATTAATATTTCAATATTGAAACGATACTAATGCCTTTGAATCTGAGATAGCTAATGTCTTTGACTCTGAGATAGAAATTTACAATATTGAATAAGGACATTTTTTTAAATGAATGCCGTACCAATATTGAATATATTTTTTAACGATTCGATAAACAAATAATATATTTAAATTAAATATTTAAAGAATAAAATATTTATATAGTCAATCTGAAGGATTGCATAACTCATTTTCTACGAAAACAGGATGAGATAAGGCTTTTTATAGAATAATTTATCGCTGGATATTGCATAACTCATTTGCATTGAAAACAGGATACTGAACACGGAAACAGGATGCAGTAAAGATATTTATAGACGCTGAAACAAATAAGTATTGCTGGACAATGATAGTGTATATACTTTAGCATGATATATGTGTTAGCAAGAGTTAATCAACTAATCGACCAACCTTGAAAAAAAAAAAAAAAAAAAAAAAATTTTTTTTTTTTTTTTTTTTTTTTTTTCCCAAGGTTTTTTTTTTTTTTTTTTTTTTTTTTCAAAGGTTGGTTGATTGGTTGATTGACTCGGATTCATTCTTTATAAATAGCTGTACTCAAACCTTCATTCCTTCATTCTGTCTGAATCTCTTCTAGCATCAACCTTCTACTAAAACGCTCCTAACATTAAGATACTTTAGCATGATTGGTTGATTGGTTAATGTCTTTAAATCTGAGATAGAAATTTACAATATTGAATAAGGGCATTTTTTAAATGAATGCTGTACCAATATTGAATATATTTTTTTAACGATTCTATAAACAAATAATATATTTTTAACTATTCGATAAACAAATAATATATATTTTTTAACGATTCGATAAACAAATAAAATATTTAAATAATAAATATTTTATTATTAAAATAAAATATTTAAATAATAAATATTTTATTATTAAAATAAAATATTTAAATAATATATTTAAATTCTAAATATTTATTATTCGAACCGAACGTGAACAATTCTGGCGGGGTGGAGTTGCTCGAAGAATAAATCTGGCGACTGTATATTTCGTATGGAAGAATTACTTGCATCAGAAATTGGTGAATTAATGAGATTGATTATTTCCTTTTTATTAGAAAAACATTTAGAAAAAGAAATATGCATTAAAAAGAGCACAATCTGTATCGGTTTAAACAGTAATTCAAGCATAAACAAATAAAACGGAAGAACTGTAGCCTCAATTTGTTTTCGTGCAGGTGTTTGCTTATTATGTTTCCGTAAGAACTGCATACGATTTTTTGTTGCTTACTTGTACAGTACCTCTTGCATTCTAAAGTTTTGCAATTATTCCTGCTTATTTGTATAATCCTTTTACGAATGCACTTTATTCTATGAATGGATGTATTATATGAGATATATTTTAAGCTAAAAACTATTAATGTAATACAGTAAATATAAAATGAAAATAGTCCTTTTTTTAATTATTAAAAGGTTACAAGGATATATTGAAGTTGTTTAAAAACTGTTTAAGAAAAAAAAAAAAAAAACTATTTACTATTTCTGGTAAAAATAATAAATCGAAAATTTGTAGATCGTATAATTACTTAATTTCCTTTCTTTTCTACATGCTGTTTCAAGAATACGAGTCATTTTCACGACTTTATTTTTCCTTAATAATAACGCATATAATATTTCATGAAAATGAAATGAATCGAAGAAGTTTTCAGTCACATGCCCATTTAAGGGTTCGTAGATATCTTTCATGAACATGAAATACGTAGGGTTTTTTTTTTTTTTTTTTTTTTTTCCTAAGAAATGCCATTTTTCATTTGGTTCTCAGCTCTACATTAATACAAGATTATAGTACCTAAATGCTATTTAAAATTAAAATATTCGAGATATCTGGAGATTAAACAATTGAAACTATCGCGAAAGCTTAGAAATTACCATATATGGTAGGTGCGCCAGTGATTGGATGCTCCAGTAATTGACATCTATCCCAAAATCTATATAGATATAATCGTTCTTACTGACTGACTGACTGAGTGAGGGGGTGATTCATCATCGCCCAGACCAAACACCTGCACCTAGAAGCATGAAATTTTGTGACAATGTTCTTTCTATGGCGTACGCATCCACTAAGAAGCGATTCTACAAATTTCGCCCCCCTCAAGGGGAGGGGGAGGGGGGCGAAACGTGATTTCACAAAATCCTTCATATCGCAAACAAAAAAACAGATATCCGTAAAATTTTTGCTTTAAAATATAGCTAATACAAATGTCTAAAAACCGATTTCTGGAATTTTAGAAATTCGGTCCCCAAGGGGGGAGGGGGCGAAACGTGATTTCACATGCGTTAAACGTGATTTCAGACAATCCTATATATCTCAAACAAAAAAACATATATACGTGAAATTTTTGCTCTAAAATATAGCTAATGAAAGTATCTAAAAACCAATTTCTGGAATTTTAGAAATTCAGCCCTAAGGTGGGCAGCAAGGGCTATGGGGCAAAAACAAATAGAAATACATTTATGCCGTTCAAAATTGGTACATATAGGTTTTAAAGGCCTGCAAGTCGAATGGGGATATTTTCGAAAGTGTAAAGTTATTAGGAGGGGCGAGAAGGGGGAGGGGAGAGGGGGGGGGGGCAAAAAAATAAAAATAGAGTTAGATCGTTCAATAGAGGTACATAGATGTTTTCGATACTTACAAATCGATTGCGGATATTTTCAAATTTTTAAAATTATTAGGAGGGTTGGGAGGGTGGGTGGGAAGGGGGGGCTATGGGCAAAAACAAATAGAAATACAGTTAGGCCGTTCAAAATTGGTACAGATAGGTTTTAGAGGCCTGCAAGTCGAATGGGGATATTTTCGAAAGTATAAAGTTGTTAGGAGGGCCAGGAAGGGGGGAGCTGAGGGTAAAAAAAAATAGAGTTAGATCATTCAAAATTTGTATATAGAGGTTTTCGATACCTACAAATGGATTGCGGATATTTTCGAATTTTTTAAATTATTGGAGGGCGTGGAAGGGGGGGAGGGGAGCGAAGGGGCAAAAAAAATAAAAATAGAGATAGATCTTTCAAAACTGGTGCACGAAGATTTTTGTTACTTACAAATCGATTGCGCATATTTTCGAATATGTAAAATTATTAGGATAGACGGGAGGGGTGGGCGAAGGGGGAAAATAATAGAAATAAGAGTTAGAGCATTTTGGGAATTTTTTCCGGAGGCGGTGAGAACCCGGTGCTATATTTTTCCTAATCAGATTTTGTTTCTCTTTTTATCATGTGATAAAAATTAATGGAAATTTGAGAATTCAGTAATTATAGTGATTCATTTAAAAATAGGGACCAGCGAAGCGGGCGTTGCTTGCTAGTATTTAATAAATAAGAAAAATAAGAAAATTATATATGTTATATATACGAATTTTAACATTTTATGTCAAACACTGGAATATAGGGTGTGAGGAATTGGTGATCATCATTCCTCAAAGATTAAATTAAGTATCTTAAGTAGTAAATAAGAATTGCACAAGACTCAAAGTTAAATACAAATAAAATTTATTTGAGCTTAAGTTCAAGGAGGATGTTTGGGCTAAAGTCAATATAAAAATCTTAAATGATTTTAGAAAGATCGCTTCAATAAATAATTTAAATAAATTCAGAAAGAAATCTCACCCACAGTAGATAACTTAGTAAGATGATTGCTCTCGCTGATCCACAACATTTTACTAACGTAGGCTAAAGGCGAAAGGATCCCTGAATCCGTCTAACTCTACACTATAAATTAGCACCTTCAAAACCAACACACATTCACTGAGTTAAGAACATAATCACAAAAGATCACTTAAGAAAACTCTATTCTTCTTCGCCTCTACCACCACACTTCTCTTACTTCACCAAACACATTCATATTTACATTTAATCTTCAACAACTCCACTCACTTCATTTAACAACTCTAAAACCTCTCCGTATTAACTCACGCTTCACAACTTGCTTTCTTCGCTGCAGCGCTATGCTGACGTGAACTCCAACTAATCCGGTCGCTTCCCAGGCGGAAAACTTTTCCATTCACTGTATCCAACACCACCACACACCAACATACATGAAACTAATTCCAACAGCACTAGATCTGAACTATCAAACAATAACTCAATCCAGGCGCTAAGCCCTAAATTTTAGCATAATTAGACGTCGGACAAAACTCCACTACACACCACCTTTACAAGGGTGCTAATAACTGGTAAAATGAATAACTAGCAGCGTCGAACACTGGAACATAGGTGTCAATTACTAATAAAAGGAAAAACTGGCAGTGTAAATTACTGGAACATTAAGTGGGTGTCAAATAAAAATTCATAAAAAAAATAATTATTATCAAATGTATATATTTTAACATGTTCTGAATGTCTTTCATGCAATAGGTATTAACTTAAGATTTCTAAAAAATATTTTCTGATGACTGGAACATTAAAAACATAAGAGATTGCTCTAAAAGTGTCAATCATTTGTGCACTTACCCTATTTTTTTTTTTTTTTTTTTTTTTTTTAACATTTTAGTCCACATTACCAATCGGTTGACAATTACTGTTATTGGTTATCGGTTACAGTTACGGTTATCGGTTTACGCTTACGGTTATCGGCTGTCAGTTATGGTTGACAGTAATCAGTTGACAATGAGTTCACACCTTTTTTTTTTTTTTTTTTTTCCAGATCGAACATGGATATGTAAATACTTGTGATTTTTTGTTCGTGGTAAGTGTTTTCATTTACAAGGAGCTGCATTTAAGAGCATAAAAGTATTTTCCAAATAGAGGTAAACAAATTTAAAATGAGTCTAAACATAAAAAGTCGTAAATGAAAAATAGGAACCTGAACCTTATTCAGAACTTTAAAAAAAACAGAGACTCTCACACACTGTTTCGTACTTGGGGGTTCGTACATTGTCCAAGAATGAAAGGCGAATCTTGTAGAGGCTGGAAACTTTATTTACCGAAAATTCAAGAATATTACCATGTCTATACACCAAGTATCAACTTCAATTTCACCAGTAAACGCATCTTAAATAACAGCTGTCAACTGCAAATTCACAGTACAAACTGTTTCAGAGCACTAACATACAGCAATCGACTGCAATCCAAAGATGCTCTGGGCTCTTTCAGCAGCATTGACGAAAACTAAACTGAGACTGACTCATTTCGTGTAAAGCAATTCTGTAAATACTCACTTAGAGAAATGTAGAAAATTCCAGAAACATCGCAGCCAATGAAGTTAGAGCTTCCATATTTAGTATATCGATAATAAGGATCTTCCCGCCAATGTCGCCAAAAAAGTTGCCAAATCTGGCGCCAAAACATTCCCTGCCTTAATAAAGCTTTATAACGTGTTTTTAACAGAAAATAAATTAATGTGAAAACAAGCTAGAACATTTTATCCATTAACATTTTCTTTGAATGAATTTACACAAAAATAACTCCGAATTATTTTTATGTACGTAAGCTGCGTCATTGAGGCAGCTTACTTGCCACAACCATATAGAGAAATGTTACCAGTTGTAAATGCGTAACATTCCACGTTATACCTCTGTTACACAGCAATAGCTGATAACATTTCTCAATATAATTGAAGAAAAATAATTTCCGTTAATAATTTTGTGTATTCTTATATAAAACTTTTTACAGTGAAGCTTTATTCATAGAGTTCCAAACTCAAGTCTTGAGATTTTATTAAAATAATATTATAAAAATGTTAATTATTATAATATTATAATTATAATAATTAAGTACATTTATATTTTACTCTATAATGTACAGTGTATAAAATAAAACAAGAAATTTTAAGACCATTTAATTTATTGCTGAATCATGTTGTGTCTTCCCCAACTATGGGTTGAAGACGCCATACATTTTTTTTCTGTATAGTTGCAAGGTTAAGGCTGTTTCTTTTTGCATTGTGTGTATAATAGAATAAGGAACTCACTTAAATTGATAATATCTCATTTAAAATATTACATTCTTTTATGAACGTTAAATATGAACAACCAAATATTATAAAGGGCTTTACTCACAAAGTTAAGTGTTCACGAAATCCAAAATAATGGTGATTAAGAGCAATAAATTAAGGTCAATTTGCAATCCACATGCTCACTGGTGTAAGACTCTGCACACATGTTAGTCATATTGCATGTTAGTCATATGTTAGTCATATACATGTTAGTCTGTTTGACATATAAAAGTACTAGGAACAAACTTGCGTCTTCATCCAAGTTACCTTATATTGTATTAAATTCCATTTACATGTATTCATTTCTTTCTATTTGTAACAGGTTTAATTTATTAAAGTACAATTCAAAGAATTAATGACTGTAGATCGTTATGTAAATTAAATTATTTTATGTGGCACCACTACAAAATATTTGTAGATGATATATATACTATTCCTCAAAAGCAAATTTCGGTATCAGGAGCAGTGCTAACCAGTTGGATGCCCTCTGCGAAATTTTTTAAAAACTCACCACTCAAATAATAGCATATTACGTTTTTTTTAAAAAATTAGCTTTCAGAAAGATCTGATTTAATGACAGAAAACTGATATAAAACTTATAAAAAAAAAATACTGGTATCTAAAAATCGTAATACTTTGCACTTATGCTTGAGTAAGAATAATATTTTTAAAAAATGTTGGGCTCTTTCGCAAAACTGAAATAATAATTTTCAAAGAATTATATTATGCCCTTGTGCATTGCAGCTTTCAAGCTGCACTCATGGCAACATTTTATCACTTGAGGAAGGATAGGAATTCTATTGATGCCAATTGATGATAAGTTTGAATGAAAAAAAAAAAACATGTTTTTCCATTTTTGGCGTTTTTTATTAAAAGTTCTTTTATTCTATATCAACAAAATTCAAGAGAAAAGCAAACACACAATCATTAGTCTGTCACAATTCAAATATATTTATTCAACAAGAGCTTAAACACCTCGGTTATTTATACAACAAAAGAATAAGTCCTTTTTATAATAATTATACTTTTATTTTTGAGTAAAATTTAAACACACACAAATTCTATTTACAAATGATTAAACTCACACTATAAAAAGAATTACAGCATTTCGAAATAACAATTCGGCAGCAATATTCTGTATAATATAAATTTGTAGAAAAATAAGAAAATGGCAAATTTGAAAATAAAATATGCAACGTTAACTTATAAAGTTAAAAAGAAAATAATTAAACGGCGCCTTCATTTCGATTGCGGGGCTTCCAACAAGGCAAATTTGCACTAACGTACAGTTTGGTCCCACTGAAAGTGAATTTAAAAAAAGTAATATATTATTTTTTTTTCAAATAAGGGTTTCTTCAAATATTTTGCAGGAGGGCTACTAAGTTATTTTGCCATTCATACAGAATTTTCCTACTGAAAAATGGCATATATATCATTTACAAGGGATCAGGTCGATTTCCCGACACTCACTTTCCCGACAAGTCAGTTTCCCGACGCCACTTTCCCGACAGGCACGGTTTCCCGACAGCTCACTTTCCCGACAGGTACGTTTCCCCGACAATTCACTTTCTCGACAGGTACGTTTTCCCGACAGCTCACTTTCCCGACAGGTACGTTTTCCCGACAGCTCACTTTCCCGACAGGTACGGTTTCCGGACAACTCACTTTCCGGACAGGTCCGTTTTCCCGACAACTCACTTTCCCGACAGGTACGTTTTCCCGACAGCTCACTTTCCCGACAGGTACGTTTTCCCGACAGCTCAATTTCCCGACAGCTCACTTTCCCGACAACTCACTTTCCCGACAACTCACTTTCATGACAGTTCACTTTCCCTACAGGTACGTTTTCCCAACAACTCACTTTCCCGACAGATGCGTTTTACACAGAGTTTTCTTTCCAGACAGCTAACTTTCCTGACAACTCATTTGCCGGAAACTCAATTTATCATTATTTTATTTGTTTTTTATTTTACTCTTTTTAACTATGAATTCTACTACAATGTAATATATATTAATATGTTAAAAAACTTTGTTAATCAGTGTTCTACATAAATTTTGCTACAGTGTTATTAAATTTGAAGAAATATTTTTACTATGATTTTTTTAACTCTGATTCTTATTTGTTTGTGTGTCCAGTTCAAATATTGCAATCGATTTTTAACTAACTTTCCGACAAGCCAGACATTTGAAACTTTCAGAATAGCTCAGAACATGGTGACAATGCATTTTTTAATACTTTTAGCTAACTGTTTTAGGTTTCTGCTGCCTTCGGCAGTGTTTATAGGATTCAACAGAATTTTTTTTAAACTATCTTGCCGACGAGCTAGATATCTGAAACTTTTAGAATAGCTCAAAACAAGGTAACAATGCGTTTTTAATACTTTTAGCCAACAATTTCGGGTACTTGCTGCCATCGGTAGCGTGTATATGACTCAACACAAAATTTATTTAATTAACTTTCTGACCTGCTAGACATTTGAAACTTAGAAGCTAAAATAGCTCAAAATAAGATAACAATCCATTTTTTAATACGTTCCGTCAATTGTTTCGGGTCCCTGTAGCCTTCGGTAACGTTTATATGGTTCAAAAATCATATAACTTCCGACTAGCTAGACATTTAAACATTTGAAACTTTCAGAATAGCTCAGAACACGGTGACATTGCATTTTTTAAATACTTTTACTCAATTGTTTCGGGTCCTCGCTGCCTTAGGTAGAGTTTATATGATTCAACAATCTTATAACTTCCCGACTAGCTAGACATTTGAAACTTTCCGAATAGCTCAGAACATGGTGATAATGCATTTTTTAATACTTTTAGCCAAATGTTTTGGGTCCCTGCTGCATTCAGCAGCGTTTATGTTATTCAACAAAAAATTTATTTAGCTAACTTCTCGACTAGGCAGGCATATGACACTTTCAGAATAGCTCACAACTCAATGACATTGCGTTTTTTTAATACTTTTAGCTAATTATTTCTAGTTCCCGCAGACTTTGGGAGCGTTTATCTAATTCAACAGAACATTTTAAAAACATGGTATATAAAAAGTTCTTTTTACCTTGTAATTATTTTAATTTCCATTTTTCGTCTTTTACGGCAGTCCCTTGAAAGACGTGTAAACGGTGCTTTAATTTCAAATGTATAAAATTTTTGCCGCCTCCCCATTCACCTCTGAAAAAGTTACAGGATGGATGGGGAGGCGGCATTTTTTTTTTTAAATACATTTATTTATTTATTTTAATCAATATACAGCTAGAGCCTTAAAAATCCATGTGTTGATGTTTTGGAGTGTGACGAATCGATTGCGCATACTTACAAATGTGCAAAGTTACTGGCAAATCTGATAAGGACGCCGCAATCTCCAGCGAGGACTTTCCAACGGTCAGAATTTTCAAGTGTTCTTTGTATCGTGGGTGAACAGGTTGTTTCACGATATGAAACGGATGAAGGCTCACAGTCACCATCACACGAGGAATTGCTACGGTCCGATATTTAAAAGGTGTTTGTACGGCGATCAAACAGGCTGTTGTAGGTTCTGAAACTGTTAAAGAGAGGGCGCCACCGAATGGGATTTTAATTCGGACAGTTTTTCAAGCATCGCGAAACGGCTAGTGCCGAAAACAACTGCTTTTCAAATAAAAGTGTGTTTGTAAAGTTTTTAATTCTTATTTTACGACCGAATGAATCATAAATGCAATTCATCAACCTAACCTATTTGATTGTTATTCAATTCTAGGCATATTTGAAAACGAATAGATCTTACACTAATTTGAAAGTTAGGGCATCTTTCGGATTTTTATTTACGGAAATTTTTCGTTTCTCTGTCCTTCACTTTTATCTTCTCTTTTCCATGCGTTGCTATGGTAGGGAATTATTGACTTTTGAACAATTTTTGAAGATTTGATCATGAGAAACGGCAGTTTTGCGAGTGACGCAAGCGGAAGGACAAACGGAACGCTGTGAACTCATATATACGGTACTATGACATCAAAGAGGTTTGTAAAAGCCGACACTTAATATCTCAACAAATATGCCATATTTTGTTCTAATCTTTTCAAAATAGTCTTTTATTTTCGGTCTTAATCTATCCTGAAATTTTTACATTTCAACGTACAGTATGTTTCGAAATCTGAAATCTCAAAAGCTAAATGGGGAAAAACGATGGTGTAATGGAATAAAATCCTGAAAAAAATTTCTAAAACGGCACGAATGATTTTATTTTAATTAATGTATGTTGTTAATGGGATCTTTCTGAATCTAGTAATGTCTTCGTTTTTTTTTTTTTTTTTGTTTTTTTTTTTTTGTTCAGGAAATTCTTATTTTTTATAAAAGTTGTTTTAAAAATAGAAATATATTACTCCGCCAATTCCATGCTTTTCTTCGGCCAAAATGCCGTGATGCGGTTTTTACTTCTTACTTGCAAGACTTGAGTTGCTCACGTTTGTCAGCCAACCAACGTGAATGCAATCAATATATATATATATATATATATTTATTTATTTATTTTTTTTTTTTTGAAGAAAATATTTTTAATTTTAAAATTTCCCATTTCGTCAAAAAGATAGTATTTAGATAATATTTAAAATAAAAGAAGTATTTTGTAATTATAGATATTCTATTTCATCGTTATTCATAAAAAAAATTAAAAAAAATTTAAAGCGAAAAAGTTTAAATCCCTCATGCACACGAATTTATACAATGGTCCATGATCTTTGGAGTGCATGCGTACATCATCCAGATCCAAAAGTTTCGGCGCTCGCCAGACGCTAGTTGTTTACACTGTATCCCCTTCGCTTGTGTTTATTTTTTTAAAGCCTCGGTCGAACGCGGATATTAACCAAAATTTCTAAAATTTCCTTAACCCTGTGTATGTACTTGTATAACCCCACAGATTTTGTGCAGAAAGTGTTTGGTCAAATACTTATGTCTGCAGACAGTTTTCAATTTTATCTGGCTGTATGAACAATGAAATGGTTTCATATTTCAGTGATGAGCTGCTAAATTAGCGTGTAATTTGATAAATAGCCTTTAAAGAAAGCCAGAAAATTGAATTATTATGTTTTACGGAGAAATAATTTTGCATTATGGAAAATATTTTTTAAATATTTATAATTAGCAGTAAAATAATTTCATATTTCAATATTAGACCGCAAAATGACATATTTCAATGTAAATAATTTTGAAAAAATGGTTGAGTTTCATCGATTTGCAGCAAAATAAGAATATTTCTGAAATATTGCTTCATCAAACATATATTTGGACTGTTAGCGGCAAAATGCTTGTACATTTCAAAACCAGGTTACAAAATTATTGCATATTTTGGTAAACCTCTTTGAATAAAGAACTTTTTTTTTTTGATTGGCAAAGAAATAATCATGAATTTTTACAATTATTTGTGTTATTAAACATAAAATTTGGCAGTTTGTGGAAAATGGTTCTGCATTTCAATAATAGGCCACAAAATTATCATGGATTTAAGAAATAGATTAGGGGAAAAAATATATATATTATATTGATTAGAGTGATGAAATAAACTCTTATTTCTCAAATTAATTATCATGAAGCATAAAGTTTCTCAATAAGTGGCAATATGATGCCACGTTCAAAAACTCAAAACACGGTGACAAATGTGTAAATACACAAAAAACAAGCGATGACTATTTAGCTTAAGACATAAATTATTTACCATATGTCTATGAAGAATTCATTTCCATTCCTGAGCAGCTTTCTTGGATTTGGTAAAATATTATAGTAAAGCACTTCCTCTAACAATAAAAAAGAATATTATCGCTTAAACATTTGCAGCCCTGTATAACGTTTCAAGATTATGTACCAATGAAATAGTGCGCCTAAACACAATCCTACAGTAATAATACACACAGCACAACCTGAATTACGCTTCCACCAATTTTCGACTATTGTCGCACTATAATATAGTTATTTGTGTAGCGCTGTAAACGAACAGTGAAGGAAATCTCCACCATATTCTGCATGAAACATGTTTTTACATATATAAAAAATGTATATTAATTTCATTTGGCTTAGTGTAGCCTATAGACGTTAAACTCTACTTTCCTGGAATTTCCCCGATAGACGTAATGTATTTGAATATTCTTGGGTGTCCCTGTACACTAACCATTTACTTCCTCTCAACGAAAAGCTTAGTGTAGCAGCCCTATATGATACACATTTAAAATAAAATGTTTGGACTTTCTACTACTATTTGTTCTTGAGATATGCTGATAGCAGACACACAGACAGACCAACCACTAAAAACATGATTTTTGGATTCAGGGGACCTCAAAACGTGAAAATATAGCAAAAACTCACATTCGAAAATTTGACCCTATAACAATACTTTCTCTACCTTATAGGTAAAAGAAAGTAAAAAATAAATCGCACATTTAGCACCATTTTTCTGAACAAATAAATAATTAAATAAAAATAAAACGCACTTCAAATTTTTATATTTGGCTACCAAAATCTCTTAATTTCATGCATTTAGAAATAAATACTGGTTCAGATATATGTTACAAATGTACCCACTTTTGATTCAAATTCGGAAATTAATGTTTTTTTTTTTTTTTTTTTGTTTCTTTAGAAAAACTTATTTCCATATGGCAGACATATATTAAAGAATACAAATTTTGATTAGAAGAGTAATATTTTTATTTTATTTATTTATTTATATTTATTTTTTGAAATTTGATTAAAAAAGTAAAGTATTATTTAAAATTCATCTATATATATAAAAATGAATGTTTGTCTGTATGTTATTTATAAAATCGTAAACGGCTTGACCGATTTCGATCATTCTTTTTTTGTTTTTTTCCTTATATAGGTCAGGGATGGTTTAGGAAAAACAAAATTGAAAAAATCTTTAAAATTAATTAAAATATGAAAATAATAAACTTATTGACTTAATATAAGCCATTTAAATTTTTAATTGTTGCCAAAAAATGTTTACGAGATATATTTATTTATTGTTTTCAGCATAAAATGAAATATGCTTTCATGCGAAAAATAATAAATTACTAAATGTTAAATTGGTCGATGAGAAAATGACACATTATAATTTAAAAATAAAATAGTAATATTACAAATCTAACGTATTTCTTCTGAATTTTATTTCACAGCATTTTTTTTATATACCTCAACTTCAGATTTTTTTTTTTCTTTTTTTTTTTTTTTTTTGTATGGCGGATGAAACACGCTTGGCATAAAAGTTAATTCAGCATTATGGTAAAGGTATTTTCTTATTGATAATTCTTGACAATTTTTTATAATTTTGATGCTGAAGAAGATCGGACATTTTTCGCCAAGGAAAAGATAGAAAGAAATACGCAAGCGAAGTGATGACGTCACTGGCCGTTCGTGGATGCAAGAAAAATATTTCCTATGTTAAACGCCAATTGGATTTTTTGTAAAAAATTATTAAAAATCGAGGAAAAATATTTCCCGATTTTAATCCGCATATTTAGGTATAGATATGTATTAGTTATCATGTCCATACATTAGATTAAGTTATTTTTGTTGTAAAAATGACAAAATTTGAATTTTTAATTTCAAAACTCTAGAAAAAAAAAATGGCAAACTTCCATATTCGATTGAAAACACAAACATTTAATTTCAAAGGATGATATTAACACAATAAATATCCAACTAATATACTGATCAAAAGGGAAATGATAAATATTCTATCATAATTTGAAGTCAAATTTGTTTTCAAATGTCTAAATAAAGTATCTGATATAAGTTACTAATATGTTGTAGCGGAATAGATTTGATATCGGTCATCCTTGGTAGAAAAATAAAATATCGCCAAATTATTTGGCGAACATAATTTAATTCCTTTCAAAAACCATGGTTATTTTAACAACTTATTTTAAGACGGTAATGAATAATATGAAACAATATTTCGTACAATGCATTTTACGAAAATATACATCTGGCATGTATATTTTCGTATTACGTTTTTGATCACCAAATACAATAAGCGCCAAGAACGACAGAGTTTTGAATTTAAAATTAAAATTTTGTCAATTTGACAGCAAAATAACTCAATCTAACACATGCACATGATAACTAATACATATGTGTACCCAAATATGGGGATTATAATCGGGAAATAATTTTCTTCGATTTTTAATCATTTTTTACAAAAAATCCAATGGGCGATTGACATAGGAAATCATTTTCTTGCATCCACGGACGGTCAGTGACGTCACACTTCGCTTGCGTATAGGAACAATAATCGCATAAATTATATTTTGGTCTAAAACGGCAACAAAAATTTAAAAGTCGCCAAGGGCTGTAAGGCTGTACCATGATCAAGTTTACATACTAATTTATTTATTTTTCTATATACCAACTACTATTAACTAAGCATGAAGTATATATAACCACAAAATAATAATTGTCTCATGCGATAGAAGTTGCCGATCATAGCATATTGTAATATTATATGTGGCTTGAAATTGCTGTCATTCTATGGTTGATTGATTAAATCAAATAAATATAGAAAAATAACTTGAGAGCAAATATTATGTACATCACATATAATGTTGTTCATATGTAACTGGGATTCAGATATAAAAGAGCTACTTCAAATTTTTCGATACTGTCCGTATCGAAACTGTTATGTATGATAAGCAACCAAATGGAAGCCCACGGGTAAGCCATTGTCGCAGGCAACAGGGACAGGCACCGGAGATTGCAAGGACGAACAAGGCGCTTCCTAAGGCAGCGGGAACCCAAAGCAAACTTTTGACCGATTTCAGTTTTTTTTTTTTTTTTTTTTTTTCCATAAAGCATATAGAAAAGAGTTTGCCAGCGAAGCGGGCAAAGCTGTCCAAAATTGTTTAAGAACTAAAATATTATTCAACAATTCGTCGGGAAATGAAAAAAAAAAAAAAAAAAAAAAAAAAAAAATCATTTATTTGTAAAAAAAAAAAAAAATTGAAACTCATAAATATTATATGAATTTCACCACATAGTTAAAATTTTAATTAACCAGTCACCAAATTATTATTAGAACCAGATTAATATTGTGCAATAGTGAACTAAAATCATACAACGAAAGGTTTCGAAATAAAATTCATAATTGACGACCCAGTTTTTATACTTCCACAACGCAGTACTGTTTTAGTACAGAATCCCTATGGACGAATTTTAAATTTTTATCGCAATGTTGGCGATAACTTTTTATTTATTTATTTTGCCATTTTATTTTGGCTTTCAATGAGTTACAAATTTTTTTGAGTGTACTTTATCAGACTCTGTTTTGCACAGCACCACAATGATAAGGTTTCATTTCATTACATATTATGATCAAACCGTCAGTTCCCGCACATACACATCAAAATTTCCACGTGAACGAAGTCGCGGGTAACAGCTAGTTTTGAATAATAATGAAATCGAATTACGCATTCAGCATTATTTTTATTATTTTTTAATCCGTCCTCTTTCTTATTAAGAAAAATCTGTAAACAAGCGAAATACCGAGAAAGTCAGCTGTTCGGAAACCGTACCTGTCGGGAAAGTGATCTGTCGGAAAAGTGAGTTGTCGGTAAAGAGAGCTGTCGGGTAAATGAGTTATCGGGAAAGTGAGTTGTCGGAAAAGTGAGTTGTTGGGAAAGTGAGCTGTCGGGAAAGTGAGTTGCCGGGAAAACGTACCTGTCGGGAAAGTGAGTTGTCGGGAAAACGTACCTGTCGGGAAAGTGGGTTGTCGGGAAACCGTACCTGTCGGGAAAGTGAGTTGTCGGGAAAACGTACCTGTCGGGAAAGTGAGTTGTCGGGAAAACGTACCTGTCGGGAAAGAGAGTTGTCGGGATACCGTAGCTGTCGGGAAAATGAGTTGTCGGGAATCTGAGATGTCGGGAAAGTGGCGTCGGCAAACTGACTTGTCGGGATACCGAGTGTCGGGAAATCGTACCAGACCCATTTACAAATCTGTTGTAGTGTTGCCGCATAAAATAATTTGATTCACATAACGAAATCAGTACCTCACTGAATTGTACGTACTTTAACGAACTATAGCTTTTAGAAATAGAAAAAAAATAAGCATGTAATTGAATCTTACTACAATATAATATGTGAGAGAAAACCGTACGTATCATTATGCACATGTTTAACAGAACCATAAAGATGACAAACATTATGTGTATTTTAGTTTTCTAAAGGGTTAGTTGGATTTGAAAATTTGAAAAAATCATTTTTTTTTTTCTCTTATTAAATAGTACAATATGTCTGTAATATTCTCCTAAAATTTTAAATCGATTGGAGTAAAATTCTAGGAAATAGAGCCTTCGGAAGTTGGCAGAGTGAACACCCTTTCATCATTCAAACACGATTATGATCCATTACCAAGTGACGTTTCTTCAGCTATCAAGCCCATTTATGAAGAACTCAGCAAAGAAGAGCTTTTGGAGCGGTGTGTTGGTGGCTTTACACAGAATAATAATGAAAGTTTGAACCAGTTAATTTAGAAAATTACTTCAAAAATACTTCCTGCTGGTTCAAAAATATCCGAGATTGCTGTATATTTTTTGCTGCTGGCACTTTCAATGAAGGAATCTCAGCTTTATTACTTTTTTTGAACGCCATGGATTTAAAACTTGGCCGAAACAGCCAAGAGTATGCCCGAAAAGAGGATGAGAATCGCATACTCATAGTCGAAAAACAAGCTGACGCTGGGACTAGAGAAGCAAGAATTTGTCACAGGCAAGAGCAAAAGGATGCCTTGGATATTGTCGATGCATCAGGTTCCTTACTTTATGGTGCCGGAATCGACGGTTCAATGGAAGCTGAATATATTAAGCTTTAATTAACTTTAAAATACTTTCACTAACTCAATAAATAATACTCTGTGTGTTTTATCGTTCATGAAAATGCACAGTCGTTCATTCTTTATCGATTAATTG
Organism: Salticus scenicus; assembly: GCA_963930645.1. Taxonomy (NCBI): domain Eukaryota; kingdom Metazoa; phylum Arthropoda; class Arachnida; order Araneae; family Salticidae; genus Salticus; species Salticus scenicus. The sequence continues at coordinate 235,018,066 of OZ005652.1, forward strand.
ATGTTTGCAAACCTTTTTCTTTTAATTAATTATTTTTTTTGGCATTATCCTATTCTCCTGTTTGTGTTAAAAGTTTTACATGTGGCTACTATGCTTTTTTCTAGTTTTTTCTCTGGTTTTCATGAAGAATTAATTTAATATTTTAATTAATTCCTCATTCAATATGGTTTTGCTGCTTCAATCGGGGCTGAAACAATAAAAATTGCTATAATTAGCTATATTGTTTTACGAAATCGATGCAGCTTTCACTGCTTTATGCAGTACATGACCCCTGAAGATTTTATACTTCAAATTTTAAGCATTTTTATCCAATTATTATTTCTGTGGTCCTTTATTTACTTTCTCCATCATTAAGTTTAAGGGTCCTTTTTTTTCTTTTTTTCATTATTATTATTATTAATGTCGGCGTAAGTAATTCAAATTGTTTTTGACTCTTATTTGTTTCTTATCTGTATCGCAACATTTTTGTGTAAGTCTTACCTATATGTTACAATCAGTTCTATTTTTGTTGTGTTGGTATTGTTTTGTATCTATTAATTGCTAAATATTAAGATTAAATTTTATTACGATAACTATCAATTGTATATATATATTCTGCGTCTTATTTTAATTTAAAACTTAATCGCGTTTTTCTCGAAACTCTATTTTTGAAGTTGGTTGTCATGATTTCTCAAAAAGTAATGAATCGATCTAATTCAACTTTTGCATACTTCTTCAAAATAACATTATCTACTGCTTGAATGATGGATTTATTTATTTTTTATCACAACTAATTTTACAAGGCAATGTGCGGTGCAAATTTTACCAGCACGAGCTATATACATATACTAACAGAAAATATCTTTTTTTTTTTATTAATCAGATGAGCCTTTTTTTTTTTATTAATTAATTATTATTATTATTTTTTTTTTTCAGATGTCCTGAGTTATCCTAACAACGCCGAGAGAACTTTTTTCTGAGGGATCAATGGAAATGAGGTCCCAATGGCTGAATTTGTTAAATTTTTAAATGAAAATTAATCTCACGAAGTACTTGTCAAATATGTATCTTTGATATGTTAAATTGTTTTAATAAAATATTTCATTTGATAAATTAGAAAAAAATTAGTAAAAATATTCTTTTTTTTTTTTTTAACCTTTGAAACCCACCAAACCCCCTAAATGACGTTTTGGATTTAAAACATTTTATAAATGCATATTAAATACCCTTACATTTACATTTTTTCCCCTAGAGCAAAGCGAATCGATTAGATAATCATAGTATTGGTATTAAATTGTTGTAAGTAGATTTTATAAGTTAAACCTAAATCAAGTTAATTGTATGCAAATTTAAGGGCAAACTTTTAGATTTGAGATTTCTTGTTTACTGGATTGAATTATTACTATCCCATTTTATATTTTGGAACATAATATAAAATTATTTTTCTGAATGGTTTACCAATCAAGCAATTTCTTTTAAGGGGTAACAAGCTTTCACTTGATATTGACACAAAAAACACAGCAAAGTGCCCGAAACAGGAAAAGTTACATCTTATCTATAATAGAAAAAAAAAAGAAATCGAATTAAGAAAAACTTAGCTTTAAAGCAAAATTGGGCTTGAAAAGCAAAGCACAGCCTCTCAAAGGAAACAAAATACCGATTGTAACACCCCCCCCCCCCCCCATAAAAAATATTAAAAGTCGGCGCCGATGTTTATTCACGTTAACCGCTACTTTATAAAATGATACAGAAGAAAGTTTTGTGATGTCCAAAGCATACTGCAGGTTTTTTTATGGTTTCTATTTTAATTTTGGATAACAAATAAACTTTTTCAATACATTTACCTGCAGAACATAAGGGTGAAATTAAAAATATTTCGAGATTTACTTCCGGGAAGGGGATTTTTTTTTTTTTTTTTTTTTTTTTTTTTTTCCCAGGAGATGTTTTTTCCTCTGGAAATTTCTCGAGGGAGGTTCTTTCCAGGGTATGTACTTTCTAAGCAACGTTCTTTCCTGAGAATTTTTTTTCCCAGAGATCATTTTGCGGAGGGCATTTTTTTTTTTTTTTCAGTTTTTGCAAGGGAAGTTTTTATTGTAGAACTTATGGAAGAATGTAAAACTTAAAAGTATGATTAAAATTCAAAATTTGTATTATGTAGCCATCACAGAACTTTATTCTATATCATTCTATAATAATAATTCCACCCACAAATTAACATAGATAAATATTTAATTTTAGTTTCTCCCTATAAACCTTTTACTTTTGCAGATTGGTAAAATTTTAATCAACAAATATTGAGATGGAACTACATGGAAAAACGCGGAAAATGAATAATAACAGCGTCATCTATCAGCCAATATATACCAAAATTAAATGACCTCTTTTTAAAAAAATATATAATAATATATGTTATATAGTTATAACATATATTATTTTGTACATTAATACCATATAAAAGCTGAGTTATAGTCTTCCTGTAGACAGGGAAATTTGAAACTTAGCAGCATTCTCTGTCAACCAATATGCACTTACACTGAACCAGCATAGAATTTTACATACATCACGTTTTGTACTATTTACTCCATAGAAGCTAAGATATAGCCATTCCGCAAATAGGAGTGGTTACAGCATATAAGCACTTCCGTTTGAGTGATATACACCCAAAATAAATCAACATTCTTTTCCGTAATGTTAAAGCGTTAATTAAATTGTATTCTTATTTCTTCCCATTTATTTTTTCAGTAAAAAAACTATTTAAACTTATAGTAATTCATAATGCAGTCGATACAAAATTTGTTAAGTGATAACTCATTATTTTAATCGAGAAATAATTAATTTAACAACTTTCCACTAAGACTATTTAATCTAAACAGTTTAAAAGTACTTATAATAAATGACATGAAAACAGATCTTCCCTCCCTGATATTTTCGTCTTAAGTTTAATCCTTTCTAACAAGAGATCTTCGTTGTCAAATATCATGTTTAGAATATCATTAATAATTAGTACGACATTCTAAGCAAATTTAATTTGGTGCTTATCTACCTTAACATAATCGGTAACCTAATTAATCATTCTAGGAAGGATTACAGATTTTTCTTTATTAAATAATCATCATTAAGTGAAAATTTTATAAGTCAATCAAAAGTTTAATAAAAACTTTATTAATTACATAAATAAAATTGTAGTAATATATATGTAATAAAAATATTTTATTTCCAGTTTTTTTTTTTTTTTTTTTTTTTAATAAATGGTACGGTTTTGCATGGCAAGCTTTTGAAAAATAACGTTGTCAAGTTGTTGAAAATATATTAAAGACAAGATTAAACGTAAAACATTACTACATTTATTCTTCTACGTTACAACAACTTTCTTTGATAGTCTACTTTTAGCACATTAGTAATTTAAAAAATAATTTGGTGTGTCACTCACACGACTTTCTCTTACCCTGCATTTCAATACTATAAATATAGATTGCAGATAAAGTCGTAAGATCAATAAGATAAGATAATAATGTTCAATTTACTTTTAATACAAAACAGGTTTAGGAACAGTTATATTTCACACATTGTTCTGTTTGTTTGGGAATACCGACCCCACCACCCCCCGTTCAATTATAATGCTTACATTTATTAGAAGGAGAGGGGGAAAAAAAGCTGTTATTAATTTTCCTTCAAACTTACAAATCTTGACTAAATATTCCAAATCATGATTAAATAATATTTTTGTTTCATATTTTATTTATAATATGGATATGATTTTATTTTCCCTTTCTTTTTGTGTAGCCCTATATCTTGTCTATAAACTGTATGCACTTCACAATGTGTAATTAAATTTAGTTCCATGTGATAAACACCTAACATAAAATGAAATAAATGTCCAGACATCTCCAAGTATAGCTCGAACGTATCTAAATAATTTTGGTAGCTCTGTAAACGAATGATGAATGATTTCCATACCATAATCTACACAAAACATGCTTTATGCAAATAAAACATATGTTGATTCCATTTTGCTTAGAGCAGTCTATATATGTTATATTGTACTTTCCCCAGGAATTCCTTCCATAGATGTCATGTATTTGAATTCTTTTGAACTTTTCTGTACGCGAACCATTTGCTTGATCTCAACGAAAAGTTTAGTGTAGCATCACTATACGATACAGATTTAGAATCCCGAGTTTAGAGTTCCCGCTGCTGTTTGTCCGTTATATATGATGATTATTTATATTATTTATTTATGTTATACTTATACGCTAGAGCGTAAATGTAGAGCTAAGAGTAATTGTAAAAGTATATTACGAATATTCAGACATATTCATAATCGATATATAATATCTAAACTTCAGAATACGATTAAAGCATTTTAAAATTATGCATTAATTAGAATTTTTTCCCGAAAAGGGGTATTTTTTACTCCTGTAATTACATTGAATATATTTGAATTACATTATTTCTAAAGTTATTGATAATTTCTAAAATTATTAAACAAACAAACAAAAAAATCCATTCTATCCCTCTTTATACATACAAAAATTACACGCGTAATAAAAATCTAAGTAGAATAAAAGTAAAAAAAAAAAAAAATAGAAGCAAACTGGATTGAAACAAATCACTTATTTCATACCAACTTAACATCATTTAATAAATAAACTTTCATTTGGAAAAGTATTTTTAATTTTGTAACATAAATAAGATTTTTTGAAATGGTCTTTAATGTAGTCATTAACAATCAATCTTATTATTAATAAAACCAATTTAGTATAATTCTAACTTATTAAATAATGAGATACTAATATTCATATGTTTTTATAAAGTTATGTATTGCTACAGACAACTGTAACAACTATCAGCCTTTGCCTGCCTAGCGTTCGATATTTTCAAATAAAAGTTTTTTCAGAGTATTACATCATTCTTGATTGATTCTGCAGCGAATTGAAATTGTTTGCATCGGGCTACACAATATTTTTAAAACACCGTCTTTTACATATTAACACCAATAAAAATCGTGTAAAAGTTCAAAAAGCTAAAAGCAATCTCTTCCATTATGCTATTTTAATATTTTTAATATTAGTAATTTATTTTTTATTTATTATAATTATTTTACCTATTTTTACTTTCTTCTACATTCAATAGAAGAAAGTATTGGCTTCGTAAAAAATTTAGACTTCCGGTTTTCGACAGATTTACATGTTTTGAGAGGTCAAGAACACGATTTGCCCATTTTTAGAAAATGTATGTCTGTCCGTCTCTCTCTCTCTCTCTCTCTCTCTCTCTCTCTCTCTCTCTCTCTCTGTGTGTGTGTGACAAAAATATTGGCCGGAACTACTGTTTAGAATTGTATATAGTTACATGTATTATATAGTTAGTGCCTATCAACTTTTGGTGTCACTGTTTAACAGGTGGCGCTGCTTTACAGTGATTTCCGCAATTTAATGGGAGACTATATCTCAGGTTTTATCGCATATAATCAAACAAAACTTGAAATGTGAGAAGGCCATTATGAGATATTATTCTGATTCAATCTGAATGATTATAGGTCAGGACATGGCGCTGTTATACATCGATTTCCGCAATTTAATGGAAGGATATATCTCACGGAATGGCATATAAATTTATATGTAGATGCACCTTGACATATATTTGTGCCTATCATTTTTTGATGTCCACAGCTCAAAGGGTGGCTCTGCTACACAGCGATTTCTGAAATTTAATGGAAGGCTATATCTCAGGTTCGATTGTGTAACATCGAACAATACTTGGTATGTGAGAAGGGCATTTTGAGATATTATGTTGATTCAAGTTGGTTGCTTACAGTCCAATAGGTGGCGCTGCTATACTGGAAGTTGCCTCGATAACTGGAAGGCTGTATCTCAACTTGTATGGCATGTAACTGTACGAAACTTGATATGGAAGATAACCATTACAGAAACGCAATTTTAAGATGTTATTTATAGACAATAAAATTTTCTTTCTTTATGTATTTAGTGTTAGTTTTCTTTAAGATGAAAATCATTTGCATTTATCATATAAGATAATTTTAATAAATAATAATTTTAATAATATACTTACACTTATTGAATTTGTATAGGAAAATATAGAAGAAAGTCTTGTGGTGGGCACAGCATACTAGTTTTAATATTCTTCTAATTTAGCTGAATGTTTTGAGCATAATTCTGTTATTTATCACGGGGACCGAGAAAAATCACAAAATTGCCAGCTGGTTGTTTTTGCCTAATATTATATCTTTTCTTTTACATTGTCTTTCCAAATTACATAATTTGTTTCAAACTGGGGATAAAATTTATTTATTCTCGATATATTTTTGCAATTCTGATTTCATGTTTTTATACTGAACCATCCTTCTTCTCATTTCTTTTATTCATTCCTTCAAACCAAGGCTAAAATTTATTTTCTTTACATCAATTCATAATTGTAGCTATTATATTCGTTGTACAATATTTTAACTGTTATGTGAGCTTTGTACCTTGGAACCTTGGCCTTTTTATTTTATTTTATATTTTTATAAAGATAATTATATTGTTAGTTAATATATATTATTATGAACATAAATGAAAAGATTATCTAACTAACCCCCTTCCATACACACACTTCTACCTATAAAAGTTAATCAAATTTCACTTAACACTGTGTTATGAAATCTAAATATTTTTACTTTCCGAACATTACAGTGAGGAAAGTATTGTAATCATGTCAAAAATCCGAATTCGAGATTTTGATGTTTCTATACGTTTTGAGGTCCCCTGAGTCCGTTTTCACTATTTTTACGATGATGTATGTATGTGTGTGTGTATGTGTGTATGTGTGTATGTGTGTGTGTGTGTATGTGTGTATGTCTGTGGGTGAACACGCTAGCGTCTGAACGCTTTGTTCGAATAACCTGAAATTTGGTACGTATATTGTAAGTCACCATAGTACGAACCCTATAGATTTTGGTGAATCTAGCACTTATAGTTTTTTTACAGGGACACAAAGAAAAATTCTTTATCATTATGGCCTATGGGAGCAAAATCTTAAAAGTGCGATAGCATCTAAACGCCTCATTCAATTGAGCAAAAAATTTATATACATATTATAGGTCGCAAGTACTCAATCTGTATAGATTTTGGTGAATCTAGCACTTATAGTTTTTTTACAGGGACACAAAGAAAAATTCTTTATCATTATGGCCTATGGGAGCAAAATCTTAAAAGTGCGATAGCATCTAAACGCCTTATTCAATTGAGCAAAAAATTTATATACATATTATAGGTCACAAGTACACAATCTGTATAGATTTTGGAGAATCTAGCACTTACAGTTTTTTTACAGGGACACAAGGAAAAATTCTTTATCATTATGGCCTATGGGACTAAATTTTTAAAAGTACGATAGCATCTAAGCGGCTTATTGAATTGAGGTGAAACTTTATATGAGTATTATAAATCACTGTTGCAATAACTATAAGCATTTTGGTGAATCTAGCATTTATAGGTTTTTACAGGGACACAACGAAAAATTCTTTATCATTATGATCTATGGGCTCAAAGTTCAGTAGCGTTCAATAAAACATCGTGTAATAGATGGAGAAAAATACTCAAACACTCTATTATGGTTTTCTCTCTTTTGTTTGTTTAACAACTCCTCTTTCTTTACTTTATCTACAAAACTGTTAATTACTCAATGTTCGGAAAGTCGAGTGGAGTCACTCCAGATTTTTTAGCTTGCCTAATCAAAAGAACTTTTAAAATATTTTGTCGAGCATAGATCTAATTTAAGCTACCCGTAGTTCTCAAGTTTTTTTTTTTTTTTTTTTGTTTTGTTTTTCCGTTCACATAAGTTAACATAAAAATGTTCATTCTCGTCATATTTTTCTACAGTTCAAAAAATTATGCTCAAATTTACAAAGAGCAAAAAAAGGCGACTTATGTACGTAGTCAAAATTAAAGTTTTCTTAATTATCTATTTTAAATAAATATATCGATAGAGTAATATGTATAATATGTTGAGCGTTTTCGAATACAATTTTTATTAAACAAATATTTTGATAAAACTTTCTTCTTAAAAGAGAAAAAATGTCATTTATAAAATTAACCTTAATACATACATAATATATATTAGGTTTACCGGAAAGTTCTGTGCTTTTCAATTAATAAAATGATATCGGTAATTTTTATTTAACAATATTTATATGGTACTTTATCAATTATCATAGTAAACGTTACCCAAGAATCTCTCAGGAGCTCACATGACACAAATTCAATTTCCTTCAAAGAGAAACGTTTTTCTTGATAAAATTGTCTTAAGCGGGAAAAAATCTGTATTAAAAAATATATTATTTTTTTTTTTTTAAATTATTATTTTAAAGATTAAGGGTCCCAGGGCCCCTATTTTTATGTAGTAATATAATATCTGAAAATCCCAACTTATCTCGATAAAAAAGCAATTTCGTTCAAACCAAATAATTACAAAAGTGTGGCGCATCCAAATGGTCTATCAGGACAAACACTTGATTTTTTCAAATGGAAACTTTTTTCTACGATACATTTCTATATAATAAACCATACCTTTTCTTTAAACAATGCTTTTCCTAATACGATATTCTGAAGAAAAAGCCTATTTATAATTTTTAAAAAATGGAGTTTGTATAATGTGGGGTCCTAGGGCTCGTGGGGGCCCACATACATTACTTCATCTAATACATCATTTGAATAAGTGACATTTTTGTAACCATTGTATCCAACAAAATTGCTTATTTATTAAGGTACTTTAGAATTTTTAAGTTTTTTCTTACAACATTCCTCTAAACAATATTCTAAGAAGAAAACTTTTGATTTTTGTTTGAGAAAACTTAATTTGTATCACGTGGGGCCCAGGAACCCCTCATGATACTTCATGTAATAGATCATTCGAATGCACGAAACTTTTGAAATTAATGCGTTCAGAGAATTTTCTTTTTATTGAGATATTTTGGGATTTCCAAATTTTTTATTATAATCTAAAAAATAGGGGCCCCAGGGGCCCCCTATACTGCAAAATATGAAAGCAGTACATGATTTGAAACAGATTTTTTCCGCTTAACACGATTCTGCAAAGAAAAAATATGGTTTGTTTAAAAAAAAAAAAAATGAATTTTGGTCACGTGGGGCCACCAGGGGCCTCCGTGACCCACTTGTGAAACCTCATGTGGTAGATTATCTAAATCCATGAAATTTTAAAATGAATGTTTTATCGTAAAAGTATCGTTATGTAAAAAGCAGTATTTTAAACAGATTTTTCCGCTTAGCACGATTCTGTGAAGGAAAAGTATGGTTACTATTTTAAAAAATGAAGTTTGTGTCACGTGGGGCTCCCAGGGGCCCTCGGGACCCAATTTTGATACCTCATGTGGTAGATTATCTAACTACATGAAATTTTAAAATGAATGCTTTCAGCAAATTTGCTTTCCTTTCGAGATATTTTGGTGTATCCATACTTATGAAACACCCTGTATCTATACATATAAAAGAGTACTTCCACTCACTCACTCACTGACTCATCAATGCATGGCAAAATCTACTGGAGCCACTGACTCGAAACTGGGTCAGATTACAGAACATATAGTGTAAGCACCCCCTAAGAAGCGATTTTGCGAAATTCGCCCCCCCCCCCCCCAAGGGGGTGTAGGGGGCAAGATGTGATTTCACAAAAACCTTCATATTTCAAAGAAAAAAACAGATATCCGTCAAATTTTTGCTTTAAAATACAGCTAATTTAATTATCTGAACACAAATTTCTGGAATTTTAGAAGTTCGGTCCCCAAGGGGGGAAAGGGGGCAAAACATGATTTCACATGCGCAAAACCTGGTTTCACATACTCCTATATATCTCAAACAGAAAAACAGATATATGTGAAATTTTTGCTCTAATATATAGCTAATGCAAATACCTAAAAATTAATTTCTGGAATTTTCGAAATTCAGCCCCCAAGAGGGGAGGACAGGGGGCAAAACGTGATTTGAAATAATCCTTTATATTGCAAACAGAAAAACATATATGTGTAAGATATTTTTGCTCTAAAATATAGCTCCCATAAATACATAAAAACTAATTTCTTTAATTTTAGAAATTCGTCCCAGGTGGGGCGGGAAAGGGGGGGCAATGTGTTAAAAAAAATAGAAATATAGTTAGACCGTTCAAAATTGGTACAGATAGGTTTTAGAGACCTGCAAGTCAAATGAGGATATTTTTGAAAGTGTAAAGTTATTAGGAGGATCAGAAAGGTGTGCGTGTGTGAGAGGGGGGGGGCAAAAATTAAAAATAGAGTTACACCGTTCAAAATTGGTACACAAAGGTTTTTGATACCTACAAATGGATTGCGGATATTTTCGAATTTGTAAAGTTATTAGGAGGGGCGGGAGGAGGGGACGGATGAGCAAAAAATAAAAATAGAGTTAGGTCGTTCAAAATTGGTACATAGAGGCTTTTGATACTTACAAATCGATTGCGTATATTTTCGAATTTGTAAAATTATTAGGATAGACGGGAAGGGGAGGTGAAAGGGAACAATATAAGAGTTAGAGCGCTGAAAATTAGTGTCGTTGTGTTTTGAGGCCCGATAAATCGATTGCGGATATTTTCAAAAGGACAGAATTATTACGAAAGGCGGGAAGGGATCGGGCGCAGGGGTAAAAATAAAGGAATTCAGATAAAATGTTGGAAATTAGTATTATTTGGTTTAAAAGCCCGAGAGAACGACTGCGAGTATTTTTTAAAGTCTAAAATAATTAGGAGGGGCGGGAACGGTAGGTGAAGGAGCTTGCGAGCCTTGCGCTCTCTATGCACTGCCGCAGGCAGTGATGGCCCGAACCGATTATTCAACTGATGGGAGATTTTTTTTTCATTTATGTCTTTTCCTTACCATAATATAGTGATTCATTAAGAGTGTTAAACATAAATGCGCGCGCGAAGCGCACAATTGGCTGCGCTGCCAAGTGCACTGGGGACCCATTGCGACATTTTTTCCAATCACATTTTTTTCTCTCTTTTTTTTTTTTTTTTTCTTTCGCATGATAAAAATTGATGCAATTTTGAGAATTCATTAATTATAGTGATTAATTTAAAAGCAGTGACCAGGGAAGCGGGCGTAGCCTGCTAGTATATATATATATATATATATATATATATATATAATAGAATCTATCATTCTAAGGAAACTGAAATGTCTTTTGCTCCATGTATCTCGCCGAAATATTAAAAATGTTATAAATTATTATTTATAAGCAATTAATTCTTCTAATCCTAAACAACCGAATCCTAAACAACCGAATCCTAAACAACACCAATATCTAGAAATTATATGCAAAAATAATTTTTTTACTGTATAAAGAGTATTTATTCCGTCGTTTAAATTTTCAAGTTGCACTTTGTTAGTTTCGTATAAAAAATGTTAACAGAATGACATTGCAAGTAAAAATATCTGAAATTTTAAATTTCTGAGCGAAAACATATCATTCTTGCAATTTTCTAACGTAAATGGATTATCTTATTTTAAGGTGCTATTATTTTTTTTCCTTTAATGTCTTTTAAAGTTTTTCTATTAAGTGGGTATTATTCATCTAAGATTAAAATAAAGTGTTCTACTCTCCGAAATCTTTAAAGTTATAAATTTCAAGAAGCTTAGTATAATAACATAAGTTGGTATCATACTTTTTTATACAATAAACTATACGTTACATGTACTGCCATTACAATATATATATATATATATATATATATATATATATATATATATAATCTTTTTTCTATTTTAAAACTTAAAATAATGTTATTCACTTAAGCGTGAAAATGAAGTTGTCTCTTGTGTTAAACAGAAGCGAACCGAAATACTTTTTTCTTAAATTTCGAAATATTTTCTGCTCTGACAATAGCGATTTGTCGAGTGTGTAACCTCGAAGTGGCATTTTACTCTTTCCTTATTTTACAAAATGTCTTATTACATTTAAAACAAATGTGATAGGACATAAAACTACTCCATTCTCTTCATTTACAGCTGTGTAAGTTACATTTTATTTAACTTTTATTTCAGTGTCAAACATATTCCAACAAATTAAAATCGAAATAATATAATATATATATATATATATATATATATATATATATATATATATATATATATTAGTTTTATAAAAAAATGCATTTTAGTTAAATATCTATAATATATTTATTTATAGAAAATCATATGAAGAAGTTAAACATTAATGGTTTCTGTTTGAAAAATGTACTTTTAAATGAAAAGTAGTACTTTTAAATGCATAATAGATTGGTTTTGTTTAATAGGTGTTACACTGTAAAAAAATAACGTTAGTTCTTAATATGCTAACAAAAATGGTGCCAACCCATTCTGCTGTTAAATAGGCCAATTTACACGGGAACATCTATAAAAAGAGAGTCTTTTACAACTGTTTCTATTGTAATATATATATATATATACATTAACACCAGAATGTGCTGGCACTCTTTTTTTTGCAGCACATTCTACTGTAAAAACTAAAATTTTCTTTTTACCCCCAGTGATGATCTAATGGTTTCAATTTTCTAATACCATGAAGTACTGCCTTTGGATAATATTAATTATACGAGAGACTGATTTTTCTTGGAATCGATGATTAAAGGTCAGCAAACTATATTTTATATATTTGGATATCCGGAAATCAATCTACAAATGCTATTGCATTATTATAGAGAAGCAGCCTAGTTTATATCCACAATCCACATTCGTTTTCGCAACATACTTTAATTAAAATATATTATTTCCAGATTTCCTACCATTTCCAATCAAGTGTTGCTGAAAGAATTTTGACAGTATGAATTAAACTGGAATAAATTTGATAATTACAGTATACTGTGGAGAGTTACCGTGGTTTATGTCTTCATTTCATTAATAAAAAACTTAACTATCTACATATTTTGTCAAAATGATTTTCTTGAGTTCTAGAGAAATCATCAAGTGGGATTTTTTTATCTGTACGATTATCTTAAATATGTTATAATATTTCCCAACTTGCAAATAAGATATTAATAATTTTAATAAAAGACAGTTTGTTTTAAACATCATTCAAACAAAGTTTGTATCAAAAAAAGGCTCGATAAATCGAAAGTATAGCAAATAATACAGTAGACATAATTATGTTGAGCAAAAAATTCCATCTTGTATGTTTAGTACTTTCTTTTATAAATGCTATTGTATGGGTTATATTTTTCCCCACAATTAATGCCTGATAAAATTTATAATAATTTGTTTTGTTTGAATTATTTTAAGTAATTTCTTCTTTATACCAACTGAACTAAACATTTTTCTATTGCCGATTTTAACCCATTAACGCCCGAATTAGTTTTGCAAAGTATTTTTAGCTGATTATTTCGTTTCTAAATAAATTTAGACAGTAAAATATATTAACTTAAACAATTCTTCTGATAGTTTTAGATTTAAAGCCATTTTTAGATTTAAGCCAAATTTAAGCTCAATTATTGACGTTTAGTGTTCTACCGAGAAAACTTCGAGATAGAAAAACTTTAAGATAACAGATTAATTTCCTATTATATGTTGACAAAGATCTCAAAAGTAATGTATTATAATATATATTATTATTCAACTTGATTTAAGTTAGTATACCTGCGCAAAAAGCAAATATATGTGCGGCGAATGAAAAATCCTAAAATGACTATCCAAATTATGAAGCAATAATTAATAGTTGGCACATAAAGCTTTCAGGGATCATTTAGAGTGATGCTAGAAACTGTCACTAAAAAGCAGAAATCATTCCAAGAAACCAAAAAAAGTATACGTGCCATTTTATTAGCTGTACTCAAATGAGGACACTGGGAGCTAACAGGTAAAGTATCACACATTCAATTATTTCAAAAGTAATCTTATAGCAGTTTTCAGCAAAATTTTACATCATTCTTTACTTTTTTGAATTCATGCTTCTTAAATAAAAATAGTTATTTTACGTATGCGCTTTATGTAAACTAGTTAGTATTATAATAACTGTTTTGCGTGGTCATTTCAAATGCAGAGTGATCATAAAATAACTGTCATTGTTTGAAGCCGTCTACAACAAAATCTAATAAAAAGAATGAAACGAAATTCTCCCTGTAGAATGTGGAAGACATGGGGAGATGATTTTCGCAAAGAAAAACTAGTTGGCATAGGTGGACTTTGCTCAGTTCCCCATCATATATTCGTTTTCATCAATTTCTGCTCCAGAGGATATTATAATCATGTTAAGAGAAATAAGTTTGACCGATCGCTTGACACGGTGACAAACTGAAATGCCCCACCTAAGAGATAACCACCATTTAATTCGATATATTTACCGTACCTTAATTTTTTAATTAATTTCATTAGGATTAGTTTCCTGTTTCAGTTTTCAGGCAATCCTATACTGTTTCCAATGCAGGGATCCCCATAATGCAAATTTATATGAACAATTGACCTATTCTGCTATGTTAAGGAATTCTTAAATTTCAAAATAACTTACGAAATTTTCAAATTAGAATATTCGTAACCCATTATGTTCAAGACAGTACCATAGAGGATATTTTAAAAGTGGTCTGAAACCTTTACGGCGAAACGTTTCTAGAAGGCACTCACAGAATTATTTTCTCTGTGTTCACTTCAAAATAATAGTAGATGCATCAGATGAAAAAACTATGCACGAATGCATCATCAAAGCAACAAGCTGCACACATGCCTAATAAAAATTTCAAGGTTTTTTTGTATTTCGCTACCTCTGAAACAAAAACTATTACAATTTGAGTCGCTTTCTTATCTACGGAACAGAAAAGAAAGAAAAATTTAAAAATCGATTAAAACAAAAAGAAATATTGAAAAAAAAACATTTCATATATATATATATTTTTAAAATGGTGTGGTTCATGATACACTTCGATCGTCATACGTTTGGTTTCAGAGTGTAAACTAATAAAGGAAAAATACCATAAAGTTTGAATTAAAAGTACAAAAAAGTGCAAACAAAAATTCACTTATTGTTGTAATTTGTTGTTGATACTTTGCTGAAAACTATATGAAAGTTTTATACAAATTTATATAAACACGATTAAACAATTTTAAAATATTTAAGTTTACTCTGAGGGTAATTTAAAGGGAAGAAAATATGCCAAGTAGTTAGCATTGTAATTATTGAAACAATTATTATACATCAATAAATACATTAAAAACTTTGTTATACTAATATGAAGTACATTACATTAAGTATAAAATATATTATTCAATAAATTAATTCAATATAACAGTAAAAATTTCTGAATTTCCTGCTTGAATTTCATATTTAAATTTCGTACTTTATTTCGTCGTATTGCTGATAGAATACAGTAGTTTTATTTGAAATATTTTACGTAGTACTATATATTCTAGAAAATTATACTAAACAAAAACATCCATAAAGTCTTAATTTTATGACAACATTTTAACCATACAATTGAAATATCAATATATAGCACACATGTATTTATGGAAAATTTGTTCTTAAACCGAATATAGTTGATAACAAAAAATAAATAAAAATGTAAAATAATATTTTATTGTTAAAATATTTAAAATAAACACAGAATCAACTTTAATTTGAAAGTATAAAAGAAAATGATTAAGATAAAACTTCTAAACTATTTTTCGTGAATCAATACAAATCTTTCAATCAATAGTCCTTTAGTAGAAATAGCATTATTGCTTTTTAACTTTTGAAAAAAGTAATTACTATCGATTTCAGATTTAGATTTCTTATTATGTTATTGCAAGTAAGCACCTGCATCATTTCACAGAAGTGATTGCTTTACAACTTTATTCAACTCAAACATTTTTCTCAAGTTAAAATAAAAAGGGTGTTGCGATTTTACATTGCGATTTTGATGAGATTTTAGTAGATGGGAATATTATTTGAGGGAAACGATAAATAAAATAAGACATTTTTTTTTTCTTCAGCTTGAGGAAATTACTACTTAGAAAATTTTCCTCAAATTTTCCTTATTAAAAGTGTTTTTAAATGAAAAGTCTCATTTTTTACTTTTTTGTTATTTATTTATTTATTTATTTTAATAAATGCTTGTTTTAAAACAGATTTAAAAAAAAAAATCTGGTGTGTATACTACAAAACTTATTTATACACCCATTAAACTACACATATTACTTAAGAAAAATGTTGTCATTTTATGTATCGAAAAAGGTTCGTAAAAATTCAGACAGGTTTTAGTCGGTGAAAGCATTTTGTTTAACCTAATTACGAAACAATCAAATAAACTGTTATTCATAATACAAAAGCCACGAAAACAGCTCTCTATACAGAGACGAGAACGAATATCAGTTGTTCCATTTTTATTAATTTGAATTTCATTAGTAGACGAAATTTAAAAAGTTTTATAGTTTTTCTATCTTAAAAACTTTAAATGCGGTAAAAAAGAAAAAAAAAAAAAAGAAAAAGAAAAAATGATTTTTTAGGTGTTTACAATTATAAGGACAGCTCGAATCTTAGTTTTTTTTTTTTTTCTTTTTTTTTTCAGTTATTCTTTAAATTAATATTTTATGGGGTCTCTTTTTAGGCTGAAACAGTCATACATTTTCTCTGGTTTATATATATATATATATATATATATGTTTAATATTCAGTTTCAATACTATTTCATACAGCATAGATAATATTCTGAATACATTTAAACTATTTAAATTTGCGTTCCACATGCATGCACTTTTCTAATATGATAAGTTAAGGTTTTTTCAACTTTTAGGCCACGGGAAAGGCAGTAATACAGAAGTTTCTTTCTTCAAACTATTTTCTATTGCTCTAGAAGTAGAGCAAAAATGTAAGTATTGTGGAAAAAAAAAAAAAAAAAAAAAGTATATATATATATATATATATATATATATATATTACCCCCCCCCTCTCTAGAATCTAACACAAATCTGGGAATTCCGCGTTTAAAATTTGCAGATATTCTCTTGATGTTCATAATAATATAAAAGATTACTAGATTCATTCTGCCTTCAGTAGAAACAGCTACCCAGAGCACCATACATCCACCTATAAAATGCCCGATTCATATCTGCCTTTAAAAAATCTGTTCTGTTTTTCGATATCTTCAGATCGTGGCAGTAACTGTTAAAACCATTTGGGTAATCGAGAATAAAATGTTTTTCCTCTGAAAACCATTTAATATTGTCTTTATTCAACTTCAACACAGACGTTCTTTCCCCCGTTAAATGCTCATTGATTATTACAGGTTTTTTAGTCATTTTAACATATTATTAATTATTTTAAACATGCATAAATGTGGACCCCAACCTTTTGTTAAAAACTACGAGCAAATTCAGCAACAGTCATTATGAGCAGAACAGTAAGAGGAATTATGAGTCTTCGATCTCTGTAAAACAACTCTGATTTTGCATCAGATCTCTCTCCTATCGAACCAGCAGTTCAACGTTTGATCACATTTCCTTCAGCAATTTTAGATTTTCGAATTTCATTACAAATACGACGGATTGAAATTATCCCTCCACTTAAAAATGACATTTATCATACTTCACTGCATGAACGTTCTTTTGGTTTTCGAGGAATTATCAGTAATTGCCGTCCAATAAAAAATGAAGGCTTATATATGAATTAATCTAGCCCAGTAGTTAGCAAATTCGCATGTCAACTGTATTTTATCAGCTAGTACGTTAAATAAAACGAAAAAATCATGAAAGAAGATATAAAACCACTTTTAAAACACGTATATAAAATTTCTTTATTAAAATGAAATACAATGCTTTTCGCTATTATTATTTAATAAAGAAATTTTATATGCGTGTTTTAAAAGAGGTTTTATACCTTCTTTTTAATATGTTTACACGTGAAATCATTACAAATTTTAAACTTTCAGTAGTTTTTAATTTTAACGAAAAAATCTGGATTGTCCCTATAATTATGAACATCTAAAAACGTGGAGAAAAAAAAAATACTTTGCACAATTTTTTATAAATTCTCTTGCATATTAAAAAAATTATAACAGTTTTGGTTTTTGGAACACTAGATATATTAAGTGCACTTATAAAATCTTGTTCACATTTATTTTTACATTAGTTATTTCAAAACATAAAGTGTCCTTATAAATATGAGAAGGCGTGTATATATATATATATATAATAAGGATTGTGTGAAGACATTGGTGCATTATACCAAAAAACTTAATAAGATAGGGATCAAAAATTATTGTTCCCTAATCTCTATTTTGTTCGTCAAACATTGTAGCTAAACGCATCAAGTCGGATCTCAAACCAAACCAATTCACTGTTATATGCTTCTACTTTTACGAGTATTTTAAAAGTACAAACAGTTCTAATAATGAAAGGGAGTTTTATTCTTTGTAGCAATATTATTACGCGGATTTTATTACAAGCCTCCTTTTAAATATTTAAACAATAGATTGTATAATACTAAAAGAAGACAGAGATCTTATAATAAAGGGAAATACACAACTAGACGTTATTAAAATCTTAAGTACAGGCTTTCAACATTTTACGTCCAACCGTTTTCGAGTTAAATATATACATATGCGAACTCATACACACACGCATACGCTCATACAGATGAAGAAACTTGTAAATTCGCAAATATCTATGAAATGTAACATCATGATAACACCAAAATTGCAGTTGTAAAATAGGATTTTATAGCCGTCTCAAATATAAATTTGCAACATTCTACAGTGCACATTTTTGAATGATGTGAGATTCAAATTACGTTTCACATATTGGGTTTATAATTACTTCCTTTAAAACATCCGAAACTCTACAACCTACCTAGAATGACCATGTTTTTGGTTTTGCTAACACTCAAAGGGACGAATATTCGCCAGATTATCGCATAATGACCCCTTACTACAGACGAAATTAGGCATCTCAGATGAGTGAACGATGTTCAGGCCTGTTTTTAACTGCATTTTCTTCATGTGCTTAAAATTTCAAGAGATGAAATTTGAAATAGTAATAAAAGGTGGAAATGCCCTCTATTTGTAAAAAGGATTTAAAAATATTTAAAAAAATTCTATCATATATTAAAAGACAACAGCAATAATAATTTTACTTCGAAAAAAAGGTATTCTACTTAGACTCGGTAAATTTATTAATTTCATAAATTATTTATTTTTCATTTATTTTATATTTTATTTAAAGAATTATGCTACAGATTACCTTGCGAAATTTAACAAAATTGTACCAAAAGTATCACCGCGTCACTCGTTATATAACATTTACATAACAATAACATGAGTTTATGAAGAAGAAAAAAAAGCCAAAGATAAATTTTCGTAACCAATTTTTTCTCAAAACTCGAATTTTGAATACCAAACACTGGGCTGCAAGAAAATTCCTATCTGTAGATGGAACTTCATATGAGAATGTTAAATGTAGGTATGAAATTAAGCATAAAATTATGTTGTTAGTTTTTGCTTATAACGTAAAGAAGAAACTTTCAATGATATAGAATTGAATAAAAATATTTTTCTGTCTTAAAATAATAATGAGGATAGTTTTGTTCGTTCCAAGCTTAGAAATATATTTTTCGTTAACTGAAGTAAAAGTGGATAAAATGATATTATTGAACTTGCTCAAGAAGGACTGTGAACTGCTAAGCTACTATGTACAATTGAAATCGATAGTGAAGTGACACCCGCCTGGTCATCGTGACTGCTTTTAATGCGCATGTTTACTGAGCAGTTCAAAATTTACAACATTGCTTTAAATTGTAGCAAAAAATATTGGCACAAAGATGCATCCTAATTTTGTTCTCTGAAATTACACAAATTTTCTTTTTTATAGTGTACGAATGATTTCTTACCTTTACACAGGAGCTGTGACAGCAATTGATCCGCTTTACTATGGGATTTTATAAGCGCCCCTTTGTAAAGGTGCAGACTCAAATATATCGCATCCTCTCCTCATTTTATTTTTATTATTTATTTATTTATTTATTTATTATTATTATAATTATTATTAAGAGAAATAGCGAAATAGTGAAAGAAGATAAATAGTGTAAAACGACAGAATGCTCCGGCAAATGAACATGGACTGTACACGAAATCGTATAAAATTTGTCTTTGATATCGTTCCAGAAAAACATTTCATGTTTTGAAAAGAATTTACGTGTTATAAACAAAAGCATGCCTATAATAATCATTCTAAAATGATTTTAATCTAAGAAAAAATTCAACATAGATTTTTTTTTTTTTTAAATACAGCTAGAAACCCAGTAAATGAAGTAGTATTTAGAAAATGTTACGAAATTAAAACTTTTTTAAGTGATAATTTTAAATCTACACAAGCTGTTAAATTAAATACTTTATTAACAAAGAAAAACAAACAGATTGATTAAAATATTCTATATATGTAAAGCTGATGGTTTAGTTACTAAGCGAATTTTTAGTTCGCTATGCAAAGCTACGCCGTTCAACTACGAAAAATGGCGCTCTTATTAGCCAAAACAAAATAAAGCTATTTTTGTTCAATAGTATAATTGGTTCAAAAGATATTAAATAAAAAACTCATTTTAATTAAAAAAAAAAAAAAAAAGAAATATTTGGTGCCAAAATAATCTATTAAAATACACGTTTACTTATTTTTACCGACATAAATTAAAAGAAAAAAATTAATACATGTGAATAGTAATAAAATTAGAAAAAATATATAAATTTACCTAAGCTACGAAAATTGGTACACTTTTTAATTAAGAAATTCGTTTGTAAATAAACATTTTTATATAGATATTTGGCATTAGCTTGAAATTTTTATTTAATTAAGTACTTTTACTTTCAACATTATTATTTTTTTTTTCGTTTTTATTGATACTTATGTGTAACTTATGAGGTTCTTTTATGTTCTCACCTTAATTTTAAATAAGTGCAATTTGGAATTTATTAAGAATTTATTATTATTATTTTATTATTTTTATTACATATTAATATAAATACAAGAATTCATTTTTTTTTTTTTTTTTTTTTTTTTTGTAGAACTGCTTTAGTATCGGGACCCCTTTTGCTAAATTTTAAAGAACTACACCCATATATTCTTCGTAGTACTGTTATTATATTTTTAACATGCCAGTTGATTTGGGGACATTCTATAAAACTAATTTTTGAAAATTTATAAAACAACATACATAATGAGTTTCAAATAATGTAGTGAAAAACAGCTGAAAGATGTTGAATGTTATTAAATATTACTTAGTTATAGGTTATCTTATTTATTTGTCTATGTGAAAAAAAATTATATTTACTTTATATATTATCACTGGCGGTTCATTCAAAATTAAAACATTACATTACCAGAAATAGAATATCAACAAGCAATGATAAAAAAAATTCTTTCTCTCTCTTTCTCTCTTTTTGGGATAAATTTCCATGAAATATATTTTTACATCGTATTGTTTAATTTATTAACTTAACTTTCAATGATAAAAGTTTACCATTTTTTTTTTCACAAGTCCTAATTATACTTAGGACTTGTGAAATTTGTGTGACTCAAATTTCTAAATGCATTAAAAAACTTTGGCTTAAGAGTTTTAATAATACATAACACTAAGAGAAATTGCCTCATCTCTCGATTAATAAGAATTCTCTTCCCTGTTTACGATTTAAATATTCGATTATTTTGGCACAGGATTCCAATATTCTGTTTGACGACAGAGCCCACAAGTCTTGATTAATTATAGAATGTTTGGACAGTCATTTCGGAGTTAGATGAAGATAAACACACGCTAAAGTTTAAATTTCATTAACGTGCATTGATCTAATTTTCTAGATTATTAAAGTCAAATATACGGTAGAACAAATTTAAATTTCATTGGAACACTTTTCTAGTTATAACTTTTTAAATATTTGATGTTGCAGTTTACGTTTAGTTGCTATTAAAGAAAAAATAATGCATTTTATGTTTAACCCTTAATTTTGTTTTGTAAAGATTTGTTAGAATGATATTGAAGTCCTAAAGACTCATATTTGCCGGTTGGCAATAAATTGCTTTTTAGTTGTAAACCATACTCAAAATGAAGCATGATTTTTTAAAGTATTATTCCCGTGATTTATTTAAGAGAGGAAAGAAGTAAAACATTTTTTAAATGATTTTAAAATAATCAGTCATTTAAAAGTTAAAATTGTAATCTTAAACACCAAATTCACACTTGATATCTCAGTTATAAATAAAAATTAAATGCAAAGTAGCCTGCTTTGACTGTTTTTTTTTTTTTTTTTTTTTTAATGTTTAAACACAATATTAGATATTTTACCTCAAAATCGTCAAACCTTTAACGATTACCCCCTCCCCCTCATTTTTTAAGCAAATAATGTGTTTGTATTTCATCAATATTAAGTGGAGGCTCGGTGCTTCCACTTAAAAAATTAAAAATCAAAAGTAAAAAGTTTACAATGTAAAAATCAGAGAAAAATATAAGCAAAACAACATTATTCAGATTTCTATTATTATTATAATAATTAACCCTTTCAGGGGCACTAAGTAAAAATGATTGAATTTCCTTTTAAATATATATACATCATAAAATAAACATACCCTACAAGTCATATTTGATGAAGAAAAAAATTCAGCATGTGGGGATTTTTTTGTGGGTGGTGGCTAGACGTTCTAGCCACTGCGCACATACGTCATGTACCTTAATTTTCGTATGGAAATAAATATTTATATATTTAAAGAATAAAAATTGAAACTATGCCTTGAAAATGTAATTATAATAATATAATGTAACAATAATTAATTATTACTTAAATTATAATGCTTCTTTATAATTTTTTAATGATTTATTATATATATACACACACATATATGGGCTGTTTAAAATTTGTTTAGAAACCTCTATGCATTAGTAATAAGAAAAAATTATTTACTATTTAAGAAATAAAAATTATAGTTATTCAATTATATTGTAAGTGCAATAAATTTTGAAATTGATTCAGTACATAAACTAAAAGACATAATTTCTTACCTTCATATTGTAATGAAATAATCAATTCACAAATTACATACACAGAAATATGAAAACTTTAAAAATATTAATGTTCTTTAAAATTTGTTTGTTCCTGATCCAGATACTGCAGAATCATCATCTGAGGGTAGCTCTTCAAACAGAGCAATAGCTTCATCCAAAGATAAGCCTTTTCTAGGCATTATTGTGATAAAAATTAAGATATATACATTTAAATTAAGATTATTTAGATAAATTAACTAAATTTAAAAGCTGTGGAACTAAAAATTTATTTTTAAAAATCACGATATAAGAGCAATAGAAAAAAGCAGCCTCTTTCTATACTGTAAACAGAAATACTGAATAGCTTTTTTGTAAGAACCCTCCCACGTTTGTTTACATCTGTATTTACATTCTGCTATCCCTTACTGTTTATATTTATCACAGTTCACTAACCCCAAAAGACCCTCTTTGTTTATCTCAAAGGAAAAGAAATTGAGATTCTTTTCCCCAGCAGGTCTTATGGTATCTCCCCTGACATATGTGCGCGGTGGCTAGAGGGTCTATCCACCTAAAAGCTGCTCCTAAAAATCAAACTAAAATTAATGATCTAAGATAATATGTAAATCTGTTGTATTTAAAAGGTGCATTACAGTATATTTATACTACCAAATACTTCTTAATAAAAAATTATTTTTCATAAAAATATATAAAAGAAACTTCAAAAATTTTTCCCGCAACTTGTCCATTTAAAAAAGTCATAGGCACATCCTGCTTAAAGTTACTGTAGTGCTGCCGTCTCTATTTCAAATTTAGAAGTACACATTAACTTTTCATAAAGGTGGATAGAAAAAGTAGCCACTGCACACCTAGAAAAAAATTTCTAAAGTAGGTGGATAGACCCTCTAGCCACCGCCCCTGAAAGGATTAATAAATAATATTGAGATTGAGAATATATTAAAAGCGTTTAATATTTTAATATTTTAATTTATATAGAATACTCTTTTACCACAAACGAATGAAAACAGTTCAACTTAATTTCACTTTAACTCATTTTCTTGGGGGAAATCCGTGCTCTCATATTCAGTTTAATTTCTTTAAAATAAACTTTCTCAAATAACTTAAACATGAGTTATTTTAATTATGATAATAATCGGAGCACTATAAAGGACACGAAACATGTTAAAAAAAATTGTGTTTGCATTCATTCTTTAATAATTGTCTCCAGAATGCACTACTCTCTAAGAATTAGAAGAAAAACATAGATAAAACTTTGAGACTTTTAATTATTCAGAGAAATTTTAAAGAAAAACCGGGAGTTATGACATGTGACACACTCAATATTTACCTAATTTTCTCAGCATAGTTTCAAGATTTTTATTTAATTGAACTTTTGTTTCGTGACGTATTACTCCATACGTCATTGTTGTTGGAAATAAACAGTACCAGCTAATAGCCAGAAAAGAATCACGTGTTCTGTTTACTGCAGTGTTATTATTTCCAAGTATTATCAATAATTAACAATAATAATAATAATAATATTAATAACAATATTAATAATTATCTTCAATATTTACAACTCAAAATAAATTCAGTGCAAGAGAATTATCTCTTTCTTTAAGCAAAATCTATTTCACTCTGGAAGGAAACAACAAAATCTTCAAAATTTTTAAGCAAACATTTTTATTCCAAAAAATGTGATTGACTGAGGGAGTGGCTTGTAAATTTTAGTGGATGTTGAAAATGCGCATTTAGTTGCTTTTCTTAATACATGAAGTCTTTATACGTACGTACATACATACATATGTATATCTAAATAGCAACATTTTATGTCAGTCTTTCCTCATAGTTAAATTCAGTTCTATATTTTTGTGTGTTGTTATTGTTTTAGTTCTATTAATTGCTAAATTTTAAGCTTAAATTTTATTGCGTTATCTATCATTTATATATATATGTATAAATATAATATAAATGATAAGGAACTGATAAGGAATATTGAATTCGACTCCGAGAAGAAGAAACCGAAATATGCAAAATAATTTAGTATACAAATGTGCTTCGAAGGCTTGGAATTTTTCAAACGAGTCCACAAACTGAGTTCTAGATGTATGGGTCTTAATGGCACTTTAAGCTATTTTGAGAAAGACAGAATTGTGACTTTGCATGATCAAGAACTTTCAGCAAGAGCTATCACAGAAAATGGAAACTGAAAACAAGTATAATATTGAATTTTCTTCATTTACAAGAGGATTAAGGAGCCAAAAAAAAAAAAAAAAATCTCTGAGCTATTTGCCAAAGCTATCGGAGAGGGAAAAAGATACAATATAAAAAGAATGAGCTATGGGAAAACATCTTTAGGTGAACTTACGAAAAATCCAGTGATAGCGGAATCAAAAAGTACTTTGTGCAAAATAATCAATAGCTCTATGTTGCTGAAGTGCAGGAAAAGAAAATCCAAACCCCCTATGTCTATAAAGCCCCACCAGGATCGCCTAGATTGAACGAAAGATCGCATGTCCTGGAAATTTAAATATTAGAGAATAACATATTTCATTGAAAAATAAAATCAATTTATATGGCTATGGAGATTTTTCTTATTTTTAATAACATCTGAGCAAAGAACCTGAAACATTTTTAAAACGAAAGCAAGGTTTGG
The DNA here is from genome assembly GCA_963930645.1 of Salticus scenicus. NCBI lineage: Eukaryota > Metazoa > Arthropoda > Arachnida > Araneae > Salticidae > Salticus > Salticus scenicus. The sequence continues at coordinate 235,043,701 of OZ005652.1, forward strand.
AGTCACGTATGGTTTGGACTGCGTTTAGATTTCAAGGTAAAATCGAAATTACGTTCCCGTCTGGCACGAAGGAATGTGATAACCCACCAAGATCTACTTGAAGAGAATTTATTGCCTGTTGCCGAGGAAATTGGCGCACATTTATAGATGTTGCAACCAGACAATCTATCCATCCACACGGCAAATAGCACTCGGGAATGGTTTCTAAATAATGATGTGCATGTGATTCCATAGGCATGTGTTTCTCCTGATTTAAACCCGATGGAAAACCTTTGGAGAATACTGATTGCAGCGGATTATGCAAATGGAAATCAATATGCCATAATTTTAGAATTAAAAACTCTTATCAACTCCCACTGGAAAATAAAAAAACGAATAAAATACACTAAAAGACTTTATCTGCTCTATACCTAGCAGCGTTTTTACATTAATTATAAAAATCTGGTGCATACACTGGCTACTAATCCATATTTTTAGTGCGTTTTCAATTAATTATATAACACCTCAAAAAGGAAAAATGCAGTTTTCTTTATGAAAAAGTCTGTTTGAATTATATTTTATTGTAAAAAAAAGGCATTTGTTCTATTTCTAACACTGATAAGTCTTAAGCTTATTCTGTAGCTTTTTCTTCTTTTTTAATGATTGAAAAATATGTTCATATCATTTTGAAACCCAGTTCATCAAATACTGTGTATTTCAATGTAATATCAAATATAAGGATTTCTATATCCTTGTTCTGCTTTTGTCTAGTGTTATGTATTATTAATATTCTTATTTAAAAGAGGCAAAGCTGTGAATAGGCTGATAGAGCCACGCAGGTATTAATACGAGAAGCGAATCGGAGAGGGAGTGAAGCCTAACCATTAAAACCCATTGTGCAACAAATATAACTGTTATATTGTTTGTTGATGTGTTCAAATAGTTGGTTTTTTACATGCAGAAATATTATTCATTCAGATATTCAGTTTGATGATTATAAATTCAGTTAATTAATGAAGAGATAAATTACCAAAATCGATGTGAGCAGCTTTGAATATCCATTCACAAACGTTCCCGTTGCTGCGTTATTAAAGCAATAATTCAGATTGCATTTGCTGACTAAAAATTCTTTTATTTACTTTCAGTTGTGAAGGATTATTCCAATGTTATAACCAAAATACAGCTTCACAAATCAATTATGTTTTACAAAATTTTCATGATAAAAAGTTACTTCATTAAAGAAGACGGGGACACGGGAAGTACAGAGCAAACACGAAGAGTCTTTACATCTTGATCGTCAAGAAAAAAAGTGAAGTAAGTTTGCTCAGTTACTTCTTATCAAAAAACCACAATACGCCAAACTTCAATCAGAAAGTACCCAAGAGCAACACCCAGTTTTTTTCAGTTGCGATTTAATCAATGTATTATATATATATATATATGTATACAGTGGCGGATTTAAGGGGGGTCTAGGGGGCTGAAGCACCCCCTTCCACTGACTTCACAAACACTGACATTCACAATTGAATATTGCAATTGTAAATTTTTTATTGGTCTAGAATAACACTTCGAAAAATCTTAGCATCCCCCCCCCCCCAAAGTCAAGTTCTGGATCCCCACTGTATATATATTGGCGAACCTAAATTTTAGCAAAAATTGTCGTTACAAGATCATGAGAAAGTTAAGATGTACGTTATTAATTTAACCACAATAATTTATTCATTTTTATATGTTATGTTTTCATACACCCTTGCCGATATGAACTACTTTATTTCAAAAAGCGCATCTGTTTTTTGCTACAAGAGTGACACATCAGCCAAAACTTACTCTATTTTACTTTACTGAGATGAAAGATTAACTATTGACTAGCACATTGAAAAAGAATCGCTTCTTTTCTACCTTTTTACTTTCTCTTACCCATAAGGTAGAGAAAGTATTGTTTTTGGGTCAAATTTTCGAACGCGAGATTTTGTTATATTTACACGTTTTGAGGTCCCCTGAATACGAAAATCATGTTTTTAGCAAATGGTCTGTGTGTCTGTGAGTCTGTGTGTCTGTGTGTCTGTGTGTGTGTCTGTGTGTCTGTGTGTGTGTCTGTGTGTGTGTCTGTCTGTTATCAGTATATCTCAAAAACAAATTATGGTAGAAAGTTCAAACTTGGTATTCTAAATGTGTATCATATAGGGATGCTACAGTAAGCTTTTCGTTAAGATCAAGCAAATGGTTCGTGTACAGGGACAATCAAGAGAATTCTAATACATTACGTCTATGGGGGAAATTGCAGGTAAGTAGAGTTTAACGTCTATAGACTGCACTAAACCAAATGAAACGAACATATATTTTTTGTAATAGAGATAGTTAACTGGGAAAATATTTTTCTGTATGTAGGAGCCTCACCTCCCCCCCCTGGGGGGGGGGGAAGTCCCCCTCGAGGGGAGTAAATTTTCATGATGGGTATCATTCAAAAGATCTCGCGAATACCTTTAAAACGAATGGTTGAACTATAAATCTGTGATAATTTAAAACAAAGTTATCGATTTTTTTTACTTTTAACGAAAAAAAACTTAGAAAAGAAATCGTATTTTCTTTTTTAAATATTGAGAATAAAATGGACTTTTTTTTATATTTGGTGTTATATTACTTCTCTAAGATGGAAATCGTCTGCATTATCATAAAAGATATTTTTTTTAAGTAATAATTTTAACAAATTATTTTTTAAAAACAGAATTATTTTTTAATAACCGAATTAAATTCTATATAAATGTAGGTGCATTAGTGAAACGGGGGTTGAGGGGGGCGGTAGCCCCCCTCATGCAGAACTAATTATCATATAAAACTCTTCAGAAGCCTAATATGAATTGTTCAACACAGGTTTACATGACAGTACTCGTTATCTTACCTTTTAATCTGCAACCTGTATTTATAGTATTAAATTTCAGGGTAAGAGAAAGTCGTGTGAGTGACACACCAGATTATTTTTTATTATTATTATTGCAAGAAACAGATTAAATTAAATATATTCACCAGCAAAGAAACCGCAACTGACCTGATTTAAATGCTATACTGTTTTATAGTAGAATCGCTCTTTATAAAAATGAGAATTAAATTTAAGAGGTATAAACTAATTTTGAATACGTGACTTTCGATATCAAAATAACATATTTTATTAAAGTTTAGACAAAGCAAGCTTTTGTTATGACGACATCATACGTAGTGAAATATAAGAATTTGAGCTTTCCCTTAATTGCTTACGGTTGAGAAGATTTGGAAAGCTGCGATTTAAAAAAAATCTTAAACCCCTCTTAATATTTCAGTAATTATAACCTTAAACAATATAAATGGTACAGAAGTAATGCAGAATTTATGTAAAAGTTGTCAAACTTTTAACAGACATAAGGTTTTGCGGATTTACGTATTTAAATTTAGGTTTTATGTTTACCTGTCAGAATTTCCCAACATAGCTTTCCTTATAAAATGCTAACCAGAAACACAACTTCAGGACAATTTAAAAATAATTAGATATACATACATCTTGCAGTAGAGAAAATATTTTGATTATATATTTATTGTAAGTTAAAAAAAAAAAAAAATGTTCGAAAATTGATGAAAAAAATGACAGGAGAAATTCAAAAGTTATCATTTTACAAACCACATCAAATTACAAAATATCGTTCTTTATTTAAGCTGAAATATTTAACGTTGATATTGTGTGCTTAGATAAAACTTTTATAAAATAATATCGTAATAACAAAGAATTTCACAGTATTTATATTATATACAGAGAGATAGATAGATAGGTAGATAGATTGATTGACAGATATATTTTTCAAATGAGTATTGTTTGTGGAATACATTTCATAAGGTAGCACGTTTCCATAATATTTCGTTTAACTATAATTTTACAATATATGGTTTTATTTCAATTCCTCAATCTGCATTTCCCCTTCCAGGTAATAACGTGGATATTTACAAGTTTCGAATACGTGGCATTTACTTTTTCCTATGTCCATGTATTAGTGTCCACATCGCATTTAAATTCTTATGTTTAATTCTTCCACATTAAAATTTTGTTCGAGGAATAAATTATAGATCGTAGTTAAGCAAAATACCGATAATTTATGAAAAATTCTATTAAAAATTTATTTCAAATGATTCTCGCTATATTTCAAAATCCTAAATGTATCCCGATTATCTGATTATTTTGTGTCGTAATATATATTTTTTAAAATATAGTTAATATAATTATTGTTCAATTACTAAGTTATTACGGACAACAATAATAAATAAAATGCAATTTTTTAGAGAATAATCTGTTACTTTTATTTAAATATATATATATATATATATATATATATATATATATATATATATATATATATACGTAACTTTCTCTTATACAATAATGAACAAACTTAAACTACATTGTAAAATGAAAATACAGCATTTTTTTAAAAACAATTTTGTGAGATATGACATAAAAGAAGAAACACTTTTCAAAACTGTTACTTACAGGTACTTGATAAATCATTTCATTCCTGGGGTTATAAAATATATTTTTTATAAATCGCTTTTGATAATCCTACAAGTGAGGAATTTTGTATTTTACTTCAACAATTCAGATTGTTGTTTATAGCACTTAATTATAAATGGTTTCAAGTAAGTTGAAATAACATGTGCAGTTTTGTTTTTTATAAATCATTAATTTAGTTTTTTTTTTTTTTTTTTTTTTTTTAAGATTGCGAATAGGATTCCTATAGAAACTGAAAGAAAAGATCCCTATCAAATTTTGTTATGAAATTATTTAATGTTTTGTGTATATATATATATATATATATATATATATATATATATATATATATATATATATATATATATTATCAAAAATACATTGAAATTTCATTTTTTAGTTGTTAAATAGCACAATATGATGTGATCATTACATTTGTGTGTGTGTGTGTGTGTGTGTGTGTGTGGTTTTCATATAATTTAATAGAACAGTCACTATTTTAGAGATTATATATTTTAAATTATTTAAAATAGAATGCAAATTAAAAATTTTATTTTTTTCATTAAATTTAATATGAGTCAATACTAAAGACACTTATCGATAGATTCTAAACATTATGAACATCTCACTTAAAGGTATATTATCATTAGTTTGGGAAATATTTATAAAGAAAATTGTAATAAACATCAGTATGTGGAAAATAAAAAAAAGTTAAAAATAAAAAATACTAAATAAAAAAAAAATAATAAAAAAACTCATGGAATTGCGAGATTCTTTTTTGCAAGGTTATGCACATTTTCTGAAAAAATTGTAAGATTATGTTTAAAGTATTGTCAGCTTATGTTTAAAGTTATGTTTAAAGTGAATGTGCAAATCTATGTAAATTAAATCAGAATTTTTTTCTAAAAATCCATAGATTTTAATCAGGAATGTAAGACATTAGTTGGAAATATTTAGTCAAACAACATGTATATTTATAAAAAAAAAAAAAAAAAACTTTAATAAAGAGCTATTAAGATTATTTTTTGTTTTGCACAAAATTCATGAATGAATAAGTATTTTATTCAAAAAATAATGTTAAAAACAGTTCCTATATGTGAAACTCTATTGTTCATACTTTTACCGTGCAGTTTTCAATTCATGTATATTTAACTAAAAATTATCATCAGAATTCTTAACAGTCGATTATTTATTCCACCAGGAGTAACGATTTTGGTAAAATTCAGGAATAAAGCAATTTCAAGACTTCAAATTTATATGAAATGTTGTCCTATTCAGGAACAAAAAGCTTTTACTGCTAATTCGTCACCCAAGAAAAACAATATTGTTGAAAGCAAATGACTTTGACAATTTTTTATTTATTTATTTATTTGTTATTAATCTAGCAAGTTACCATCGCACAAAACAAAACAGCTCATACTGCATTTAATACAACAAACGAATTATTTAATTTGATCATCTGAAAAAAAAAGATCATCGACTTTTTAATCCTTTCAGTTTTAAGCTTTTTTTTTTTTTTTTTTTTTTTTCAATATAACAAAATTGACATTTTTAATCATTTAATTATAGAAAAGATGTCTTATATATTTTACTTATATTTAAATCACTACATCCATTTTATATTTTTAATAATCACCCATGTAAGTGTAAATACAAAGAATTCTGTATTTCAATACTTCTTTTACTTTTTCCATTATTATTCCACTATCATAGGTAATAGAAGTAATGTATTCGTTAATAATTTCGATACATAATTTTCACCTGGTTTACGTATTTCTATTCTCTAAAGTGATAATTTCTTTTTTTTTTTTTTTTTTTTTTTTTTTAAGTTGGTAATCGTGTGTGGGGGGGAAAGGGGTAATCGTCTGTTTATCATATCATCAAAAAAAAAAAAAAAAAAAGTATAACGGCGAAATTTCAGTATTAATCTTTGTATTGAAACCAATTTAACAGTCCTTCATACTATTTTTCATAGAGATCATGCCGTAGTTAACATATAGTAATTTTAAGGCATTCCCTAAATAGTTAAAAAATTAGAGCACAAACAGATAAATAGACAGACATATAGACTAATCGAAATCATAAAAAATATCAAACATTTTTGGAAAACATTAAAATCGCCTAACACAACTGAAAACACAGTTATGGCAAATTCTAGCTCACAACGCACCTTAATAGTTTTCGTAATGTTCTTTAAATTTAAAGCTATTCATAACATGATATAGAAAACGTGTTTTTATGTATATTATTATTAAATCACAATTTTATTGTGTATTTCAGATTTAAGACTGTAAAATATGCATCAGCGAAATACCTCTCACAGATGGAATCGATTAAATTTCTTATAAATGTCACTATATGCACAATGTACATCATTTTACACCCTTCTTACTCCATTTTTAATATGAACTATGTCACAGCGAACTTGAATAATATACATTTATTCCTAGTAATTTAAAAAATATTTATTTTTTAGAGCTCAGACAGACAGGTAAGCAAATCCAAGTCTTAAACACATTTCAGCTTTGTTGGAAAGAGTAAAAACAATCATCATAATAATTTTAATATAATCATATTTATGTGTTCTTTCCATAAAATTATATTTTTCTTTGTTATTCAAAACATTTGCTATCACAGATTCAAAAAAATTGTTTTAAATGTTAATTTTAAATGTTAATAATGCAATTAACATTATTTTTAATATTTAAATGGAAATGAGGTAATACAAAGATTTTATTTTTTAATTCATAACATTGTTCTACATTTTATAATTTGTTTATTAAAACCATTTGAACCATTTGCAAAATAAAAGTAAATAATTTTTTCTAACAATAAAAACCTTTAAAAGTCTAATTTAAATAAATTGATCGCTGTTTCGTTTTCCTGTCCCATAAAGATCTTTCTTATTTCATCGTTAAAAGACATTTTAAAAGCAAGCTTTAAATAGCCATCTTTCTTCGTTTCAATAGTCTAGTTAACTGTTTCAAATCATCACAAATTACACAGAAGGAAAACTTTACTTTGCTATTCTTATTTACGAGACAATATGATCGAAAAGAATTTTTATTACATCTCAGAAATCCAATGCATTAAAATTGATGACTGTTAAACTCATATTTCTTTTCTTAAATTAACCAACAGAGAAACTAAGGAAGCATAAATCTCTCGTTAGTTCCGTTCAATATTCAGTTCCAAGAAGTTAATCAGTTCTCAAATATAAAACAGAATATTTCTAAAGAGATATAAGATATATTGTTATAAACAAAAGTATTTATTTTATGTAAATTAGTACATACTTATTTCTATTACAGTTTCTAAAACACTTGTATTTTAGACAAATATATATATATTTTTTATTTTCTCTTATTGATAAATATTCGTTTATTTTATACACAAGCAGTCTTTGCCTGCTTCGCTGGACACTATACTTAAATGAGATGTCAAAATCACATATCATTATTAATAACCTAAGATAAAGTTCTCGATGAGTTCTTTACATGATTTTTCCCGTTCGCTACGTAAAGAGCCCGTGTTTTCACTGCCTTCGGCAGAACTTACCTGCTTCTTACCCCCCCTCTTCCCAAGCGGGTATCTCCGAAATTTTGCAAATCCCACCAAAGTGCATAATACGTACATTTAATGAACACCCACACATAAAAATTCGAAATTCCAGGATAATTTAAGGCGAAATCAAGCGAAAACGTGTTTTTACACGTATTTATTGCCCCCGACCCCAAGGTGGTTTAGGGGAGATTTCGTAAAATTCCGTTACAATAAGTGACGGATATATATATAATAAATTTACGCACCAAATTTCGTGACTGCAGATCGCATGGATTTCTTAAGACAAATTTAGCGCCCTCCTCCCCCCCCCCCCAAAAAAATAAAAAAATAAATAAAAATAAATATGCTTTGGGAAATATCAAAGAAGTCACATAGCTGTTTTCAATATCTTCGTAACATTTTTAGTAGAGCTCTACTCAAAAATCTGGGATTTCTGAGATTTCCCCCCGAAAAACGATCCTCCCCCTCTTTCCTTTAAGAATCAAGAATTCCAAAAACGTACATAATTTTTTATTTATACTCAAGTCTAGTTTCCTCTTGTGCAATTTCTTCACCGTGAAGTAATTTGGGGCCGAGTTACGCTTATAATAATGTTTTGCCTCCTGCCCCCCCCTCTACACACACACACACTCACCCAGGGGGAATTCGGTAAACTCCGTTACTTTAGGTGTTGGATACACATAAACAATTCAAGCACACAACTTCGTAATCGCAGCTCTCATAAATTTCCCAGGACAAATTTAGTGCTCAAAAGTCGCAAGTTCGAAAATAAAATGAAAGAAAAATGGCAAATCACAAAAAAAAAAAAAAAAACAATTTTATGGTGTTTATTCAAAGTTTGTAAGTAATATTTTTACAACGCCAGTTTATTGATGCTTCTTTATTAAATAAATAAATAAATAAAAAATAATAAAATAATAAAAAACGTGTTTTGGAAATATCGCATAGCTTTTTTTTTTTTTTTTTCAACATTTTCGTTGTATTTTTGGCGGAGTTCTACTCGAAAATCCCAAATTTGTGAAATTTCCCGACACAAATCGATTTTTCCACTTTCTCCCTTAAAAATCGAAAATTTCTAAATCGCAGATATATATATATATTTTTTTTTGTTCTACTTATGTCTAGTCTCCTCATGTGCAATTTCTTTACTGTGAAGTAATTTGGAGCCGAGTTATGCTTACAAACGTGTTTTTGAATCCCCCCCCCTCAGGAGGGGAACAGGGTGTATTTTAAAAAAGTTGATAGATATAATAAGGACCAAAATTCCTGCCGTGTGCCCATTCAGCCGTTCTCCCGCGATACCCCGACAAAAATAGCGTAACAGACAAACACTCACGGAGACCCACACACAGACAGACAAAATTTTCTAATGTCATTTTTGGCTTCCATGGTGTGTGGAACGGGAAGATATCACAAAGTCTTTTGATTATGTCAAGTTTACAGACAAAAGTCTGATCTTATTAATATAGATAATATTAAGTTAAAACCCTGTTAACGATTACCTTAGGTAAGTAATTAATTTTTTAATTTATAATTTGTCACAAACATCTTGTTTATGAGTTGTACGAGAGAAGAAAATCTAAAATGGCTTAATCCTCACGTAGACAATCTTTGTGTATTCGTCGTGTATAACACCGTGTGTATTCGTTGCCAAATACGTCAAGTAGCGTGGTAGCGTTGCATAATTTACAATTTAATTTTTTAAAGTCTATTATTTTCCTTTTTGGTTTTCCTTCGGAACAGCTTTAGTATCAGATCCAAAAGCAAAATTTGAAATTTGGCATAGAAGTACCTAGTATATTTTTTGACAACTTCTTTATATACGACTCTGCTATAATTCATTGCCAAAATGGCAAAAATAAAATATAATAAAATAAAAAGTTGCCAAGAGGGTCTTATACTAAAACTGTATATTTTCTTCAAAATTCAACTGCATCGACAATCTAATAAAGTTTTCTGCATTGAAATTTTGTCAAATGATAAATATATGGCAATAATTGAATTCGGTATTGATATCAGATGGTGTACATATATAAAGAGAGAGACCTGTTGTCTAAAACGTAAAGACAACTTTTTTTTTTTTTTTTTGCCATTCAAAGCGTTTCACTGACCAAATCTTTATGGCGCCTGTGCAGGCGTTTTTTACACGCAATAAAAAAGCTAATCAAAATTTTGAAAATTTCTATAGATATAATTTTAAGTTGGGTGAAGACCTAAATTCCTGCTAAGGGCCGTTTAATTCCGTCCAGCCATTTTCGAGTGACACCCGGACAAAAATAGCGGCATACAGGCATGATGACACACAGACACAAACACACACGTAAAAATTTCTGAAATCATTTTTGTCTTTCATGGTGTGTTAAACGTGAAGATATCGCATTTTTATTATTATTATTATTACTATTATTCCGGCAAATTTACAGACAAAAGTCTGATTTTATTAATATAGACTAGCGAGCTTCGCCCGCTAGCGGGTCAGTATTTTCAAATGAATCATTAAAATTAATGAATCCCTAACAGAAACTTTTAGTGTTAAGAAAAGAAATTAAAAAAAAAAAAAATCATTTCTGATTGGGTAAAAAGTCAAGCCGGGTCCCCAGTGCCTTCGGCAGCGCAGTCGCGTGCGCGCTGTGCGCGCACAACTTAAAGGTTACACGCGCTGCGCGCGCGTATTCCTTCCCTGACCCTACGTGCCCCCTAAAAAAAATCATTTCTGATCGGGTAAAAACTCACACCGGGTTCCCACTGCCTTCGGCAGCGCAGTACTGTGCGCTCTGCGCGCGCACAACTTAAGGGATACTGTTGTAAAATTTGTACCCTTTCCGTGTTGATTCTCAAATTTAAATTTAAATTCATTCACTACTTAAATATAATCTAAATGATTTACTTTATAATCTTTAAAGTTTAAATTATTAATTAAATGAATTATAGCGTTTAGTGCTATTATCTTTTTGATACTGCCATTGAGTTAAAGATATATTAAAATTAAAAATAAAAAGCTTAATGATAATTACCTTTAGTTAAAAGTTATAATCCTTATGAGTATAATTATGTTTAAGTCATTTGAAATAATTTTAATTTACTTACCTCATATTTAAAAGCATGTTTTGTTAAAATTAACCTAAAGAAAATATGTTTAAATCCTTTTACGGATTGTTCATTTCGCTACTTAGCAAGGAGATATTGTATTTTTCAACTGCAGAGTCTTTTTGCTTAGCCCATAGATGGCTGCAGACTCGCAGCGTCGTGTTGCTATAGTTATGGGTTGCCGTTTGTACAGCATCAAGTAGCTGTCACTTTGAATCCGTTCGCGGCTATAAAAGGAGGTAAGGAATATGAAGTCGTGCTCTTAATCGCTTAGTTTCTTAAGCTCTTAAGCTTTTATGTTTTTTTCAGTTTAGCTCAAAGTCATGAGCTGGTATTTTAATATAATTATAAAGTGTTTAGTTTTATAATGATTGTAAATTACGTTTTTGTGACTTGATATTTTCGACGATACGTTTAGTGTATCTAGTTATGTCACAGTGTAAAAGTTGTTTTCTTTAAACTCTACATGGCAGTGTATCTTAAAGGTGTTTAACCTTTCGTCAGCAAAGTATTTATTCAACTATTGTTTTCTGCTTATTTAATGTTACTCATCATTTTGTTTCAAGTTTAATAAACTGTTTTAGTTAAACTTTTGGTCTTCAATGAGTGCCACACATATTTGTCATTTTTATAGTTTATTAGAGCTGAGCAACTATCGTATATTTCACTGCTAACTCTGCTAACTTAACATATGTGAAAATTGATTTTTTCACATTAGATACACGCGCTGCGCGCGCGTATTCCTTCCCTGACCCTTCGTGCCCCCTAAAAAAATCATTTCTGATCGGGTAAAAACTCACACCGGGTCCCCACTGCCTTCGGCAGCGCAGTCCCGTACGCGCTGCGCGCGCACAACTTCAAGGATACACGCGCTGCGCGCACGTATTCCTTCCCTGAGCCTTCGTTCCCCCTAAAAAAAAAATCATTTCTGATAGGGAAAAGACACGCACTGGGTCCCCACTGCCTTCGGCAGCGCAGTCGCGTGCGCGCGCACAACTTAAGGAATACACGCGCTGCGCGCGCGTATTCCTTCCCTGACACTCCGTGCCCCCTAAAAAAAATCATTTGTCATCGGGTAAAAACTCGCACCGGGTCCCCACTGCCTTCGGCAGCGCAGCCCCGTGCGCTCTGCGCATATTACAGCGCCATAAAAGAAAACTCATTCAGGACACCTCAAAACGTGTAAATCAGGTGAAAACCTTCGATAATTTAAAAGAACTTTAAAATATCTTTCGAATGATGTATTAAAAATAATTTAATCATAATTAGAAATTGAAATTTGAAAATATTACAGCGCCATCTGGCGGTACAAATTTCTGTATTCCACTGTTCGATTCCAATTCAATAAAGCTTTCCAATGATGTATTACTTACAATATGCTATTAATTAGTAGCTGAGATACAAAAGAAAACGAATTCAGGAGACCTCAAAACGTGTAAATCTGTTGAAATCTTTGAATGATATAAAAGAACTTTAAAATATCTTTCGAATGATCTATTAAAAATAATTTAATCATAATAAGAAATTGAAATATTGAAATTTAAAAATATTACAGCGCCTTAAAAGAAATTTGATTCAGTACACCTCAAAATGTGTAAATCTGGTGAAAACTTTCGATAATTTAAAGGAACTTTAAAATATCTTTCGAATGATGGATTAAAAATAATTTAATCATAATAAGAAATTGAAATTTGAAAATATTACAGCGCAATCTGGCGGTACAAAATTCTGTATTCCACTGTTCGATTCCAATTCAAAAAAGCTTTCCAATGATGTATTACTTATGAAATTATTTTAATTAGTAGCTGAGATACAAAAGAAAACGAATTTAGGAGACCTGAAAACGTGTGAATCTGTTAAAAACTTTGAATAATATAAAAGAACTTTAAAATATCTTTCGAATCATGTATTAAAAATAATTTAATCATAATTAGAAATTGAAATATTGAAATTTGAAAATATTACAGCGCCATAAAAGAAAATTGAATCAGGACACCTCAAAACGTGTAAATCTGGTGAAAATTTTCGATAATTTAAAAGAACTTTAAAATATCTTTCGAATGATGTATTAAAAATAATTTAATCATAATTAGAAATTGAAATATTGAAATTTGAAAATATTACTGCGCCATCTGGCGGTACAAATTTCTGTATTCCACTGTTCGATTCCAATTCAAAAAAGCTTTCCAATGATGTATTACTTATGAAATTATTTTAATTAGTAGCTGAGATACAAAAGAAAACGAATTCAGGACATCTCAAAACATGAAAATCTGTTGAAAACTTTCGATAATTTAAAAGAACTTTAAAATATCTTTCGAATGATGTATTAAAAATTATTTAATCGTAATTAGAAATTTAAATATTGAAATTTGAAAATATTACAGCGGCATGAAAGAAAATTAATTCAGGAAACCTCAAAACGTGTAAATCTGGTGAAAATTTTTGATAATATAAAAGAACTTTAAAATATCTTTCGAATGATGTATTAAAAATAATTTAATCATAATTAGAAATTGAAATATTGAAATTTGAAAATATTACAGAGCCATCTGGCGGTACAAATTTCTGTATTCCACTGTTCGATTCCAATTCAAAAAAGCTTTCTAATGATGTATTACTTATGAAATTATTTTAATTAGTAGCTGAGAAATTGAAATACGCGTATTAGAATATTGCAATTTTTAATCGCAGAACCAAAACACGTGACCTCATTTATCGCTGCTTTTTTTTTTTTTTTCTTTGCCTTCGTCGAGAAAGCAGAAATCTCTCTTCCTTGAACTGGTTCCAATGGTAACGAAAAGCGGCAATGAACACGTAATAGAATCTCATCGAAGGAAGGTCGCGTATTCTATTTCAATGGGTTTCAAGCGTGAAATTAAAAAATTTATAACTCATTCAGTTTTTTAAATTTTTTCTCTCTCAATCTTTTGGGAATAAATTATGAAAGCTAGATCTATATACAAAAAAAAAAAAAAAAAAAAAAAAAAAAAAGAAAAGAAATGATTTATCTCTAAACGCTTTTGAGTTTTAAAATGTTTTGCGAAAAAATCGATGTTTCGTAAAATCTAAAAATAGGGATCGCTAATCCGTATTTTGTAAAAATGTTTATTTGATTCGAAAGTGTATTAAATGGCCTTTCTTTATATGCCAGCTGTTAAGAAATGGAAGGGTTACTCGGTCGTACACGGCGTTTCAAAAAAGACTACCGCGAAAAAGAGAAATTTTCGACCCTTTTTAAAACTTTTTTTTAAATATAATAAATCCGTATTTTTTAAAAAAAATTGTACCGTAAGAATCGGTAATAAATGCTCTTTCTTTTGGTAGAGGTGTATTTTCGATATGTCGAACCGTTCAAACAGGATCGCTTTACAAAAACCCTCAAAATTTTCTCTCTTTGCTTTTTCTTTCGAGGTAGGCTGTTCTGTAACAAAATGGCGGTCGCCCGCGATTTCGAATCGTTTTTTCGTTAGACAATGGTTGACATTTTAATTAATATCTCCGCTAATTAGGGTCGCATCGTTTAGCAAATTAGATAACCCAGATCTGCGATAAATTCTCTGTCTATCGGTACCTGTTCGAAGTCTGTGCGACCGTTAGCGGCCGAGCTTTTGCTGCGTCAAGCCGTTTCTCACAGACACACAGACACACACACGCGTACAGATTTTAATAATATAAGAGACTAGCGAGCTTCGCCCGCTAGCGGGTCAGTATTTTCAAATGAATCACTTACAGTAACTTTTAGTCTTAAGGAAAGAAATTGAAAAAAAAATCATTTATGAATGCGTAAAAAGTCGGCCCGTGTCCGCACTGCCTTCGGCAGTGCAGTCCCGTGCGCGCTATGCGCGCACAACTTAAGGGATACTGCTGTGAAAAAAATCAATTATCACATATGTTAAATTAGCAGAGTTAGCAGTGAAATATACGATAGTTGCTCAGCTCTAATAAACTATAAAAATGATAAATATGAGTGGCATTCATTGAAGACAAATAAGTCTAACAAAACTGTTTATTAAACTTGAAACAAAATGATGAGTAAGATTAAATAAATAGAAACAATAGTTGAATATAAACTTTGCTGACGAAAGGTTAAAGACCTTTAAAATACTGTCATGTAGATTAATAGATTTTAAATAGAAAACGACATTTACTTTGTGACATCACTAGATACACTAAACGTATCGTCGAAAATATGAAGTCACAAAAACGTAATTTACAATCATTATAAAACTAAACACTTTATAACTAAATTAAAGTACCAGCTCATGACTTTGAGCTAAACTGAAAAACATAAGAGCATAAGAGCCTAAAAGCTTAAGAGCCTAAGAGCTTAAGAGTTTAAGAAAGCTAAGAGCTTAAGAGAACGATTTCATATTCTATACCTCCTTTTATAGAAGCGAACGGATTCCAGTGACAGCTACTCGATGATGTACACTCGGCAACGCCTACCATAACTATAGCAACATGACGCTACGAGTCTGCCGCCATCTATGGGCTAAGCAAAAAGACTCAGCAGTTGAAAAATACAACATCTCCGTGTTAGGTAGCGATAAAACAGTGAACAATCCGTGAAAGGATTTAAACATATTTTCTTTAAGTTAATTTTAACAAAACATGCTTTTAAATATGAGGTAAATAATTAAAGTTATTTCAAATGACTTAAACAAAATTATATTAATAAGAAATATAACTTTTAATCATTAGGTTTTTGTTTTTAATTTTAATATATCTTTAACTCAATGGCAGTATCAAATATAAAATAAATCATTTAAATCATATTTAAGTAGTAAATGAATTTAAATTTAAATTTGAGAATCAACAAGGAAAGGGAACAAATTTCACAACAAGGCCCCCCACCGTGTTGATTTGACAAACACAAACGTCAGCCATTACAATATAAACTTTATTAGGGAAAAAAAAATAATAAAAATTCCTTGGATATTTAGTGACTTGACGACAGATATAATCTTTTTTCCACATACCTTCTACAGAATATACTTCACACAAAACTGGAAGGTTTGTCATTCTTGCAAATCATAAGTCCAATGGTCCAAATCACAATTTCAAAAACAAGTAGCATTATCAATATACTATACACATCTACTAAAAAAAACAAGATATTAATACAGAGCAAATATGGTCAGCATTTCAAGGAAAACTTTTTTTGCCCCCATTCCCCATTGTCAAATGGAAAAAAAAGATGATATTCACAAACATATGAAACATTTATATAACATACACATAACCAATTACACGTGGCGCCACGAATTTCTCTCATACAAAAAGTTAAACTAAACTATACATCACTACACAATGGAAAACGCAGAAAAACCCACCAATAAAATGCGTACATATCCCTCTAAAAAACATTTTCATTTTCAAAAAAAAAAATTAAATATATATTATACGTTCAAAAAATTTTAAAGTTGCTCTATGTACATTTACTAAATAAATATTTTATTTACAAATTTAGACACATCAGTTTTAGTAAGGGGCTTTGTGAAGGGATCGACAAAGTTATCTTTAGTATTTACATATTTTAAATCAAACCGTTCCTCAAATAACCATTCACGGATGAAAAATAACTTTACATTAATATGTTTAGATTTGTTATTTTCTATAGGAGATTTCGTAAAATTAGTAGCCGCTTGGTTATCAGCAAAAAGTATTGGTGGTTCATATGAAATAGAAATTAATTTAAAATCAATACAATCTCGTAATATATTATCAAACCACATTAACTCTTTAACCCCATCACACATGGATACAAATTCGCTTTCCATGGTTGAAAGGCAAACACTTTTTTGCTTAAAAGTTTTCCAAGAAATAGGGCTATTATCCAAAAATAAAATTTGTCCCCCCATTGATACGAAGGCACCCCTATTCATCGCGAAATCAGCGTAAGAGAAAGCAGTTAAACATGGATTAAAACAATTTAAATTTAATTTTAAATCTCAAGTACACGAAACATACCCAAGTAATTTAATTAACCCATTCCAATGATTAAACCCTGGTGAATTTTGAAATTTACTGAATATATTAACTGCGTAGGCAATATCAGGTCGTGTCCTGTTTGCAATGAAAGATAAACATCTTAAGATATTCCGATATGGAAATCTAGACATTTCATCAATTTCATTTTGATTAGTAGGACAACATTTTATTGAGTACTTAATGCCTTTTACAATAGGTAACGAACATAAAGGAATATAAAACGACTTAAACCTGTCATACACTTCAATTATATATAATTCCTAAAAAATTTGTACTGAATCATTTTCATAAATAAATTCTACACCAAGTAATTTCTCGGTTTTACCTAAAATTTTTATATCAAATTTACATTTTAATAAATTAAGAATTTTATCTATTTGAAATTGATTTCTACCAAACAAAACTAAATCATCTACATAAACTAATAAAATAATATAATTTTCAAAATAATATGAACAATTACACCAGTTAAATTTATTAAATCCCAAATTTAATAGTACTTTATTTAACTCATAATACCAGAGCCGACCACTCTGATGGAGGCCGTATAACGCTCTGTCTAATTTACAAACGAGATTTCCCCCTCCCTTTACAACATACCCTTTTGGCTGAGACATATAAATTTATTCTTTTAAAGGTGCATAAAGATAAGCACATTTTATATTGCATTGAACGTTATGCCATTTATAACATGAGACCAATAATGAAAAAAAGAAATGTATTACTGAGAGATTAACGACGGGTGAAAACGTCTCGTCATAAGTGTCCCCCTTTATCTGATGAAAGCCCTGGGCCACGAGCCTCGCTTTAAAACGGGCAACGTTTCCTAGCTCATCTCTTTTAACAGCGTATACCCATCTATTTCCCAAAACTTTTTTCCCCTCCGGTAAATTAACCAGATGCCAAACTTTACGGGTTTTCGTATTATTTATCTCATCATCCATGACATTTTTCCATTCAACACATTCTGAAGATTTAACGGCCTGATTATATGTTTTAGGTACAGGGATAACTATTCATGATTTTTTATGAGTTAAACTTGAAGTTGGGTTATTCAAGTTTTGCTGATCCACTACCCCCTCAAACATATTACTACTAGAGAAATCAAAAAAATTAGAGTCAAAAATTAAATTATTTTTATCACAGTATTGTTTGACATCGTTCATCGATCTCAATCTAGTTTTAGTGTGTTCCGGGTAATAGAAGATGTCAACTCTGTCACTCATTTTTCTGGGTACGGGTTTCCTATTCCAAGTAATTGAAGAAAGAGGTTTAAAAGAAGATTTATCTACAGGAGTTTCATCGACGGACTCGTCACTAGAATCATCGGGCCCACTTCCGAAAACAATGTCAACAGGATCGGAAGCTTGACAATCAACTGGACTTTCCGGAAGTAAGTCCAATTCCTCCAATGAGGTGCCCATCACCGCTCCACTGCATTTACTAAATAGCTGATCAGAGATCGTTACGTTTATAGTTTCAACTATTTTATCCTCATCCTCCAAGCAAATTTTATATCCCTTAGTCCTTAGTGAATAACCTATCAGTACTCCCTATTTAGCCTTAGGTTCAAGCTTGTGGTTTCTATGTTGTTTTGGGATCCCTACATACGAAATTAACCCAAACGGCTTAAGGTGTCTTACGGATGGTTTAAACTCAGTATATAACTCAAAAGGAGTGTCCCCTGTGGATTAAACGGTTCCAAGTGTACGCGAAATACAACATTGCATCGGGCCAAAAAGAAAAAGGCAAACCACTATCCGTGATAATAGCTCTAACACAATTTAAAGATGTTTGATTAAATCGCTCACTTAACCCATTTTGTTCAGGTGTGAACGTGTTAGTTAACTCATGAACAACTCCATTTTTACTACAAAATGATTTGAAGTTGTCATTTACAAATTCGGAACCATTATCCGTACGAATAGCTTTTAAATTTTTATTCAAACTACGTTCTGCCCGTGCAATGTGTCTCTCGAATACACCAAAAACATGAGACTTATCCTTTAAAGGATAAACAGCAACCCTTTTAGAAAATCCATTAATTATGGACAAAAAAAACCTTTCCTCATTTCTACCAGTTACTTTAATTGGGCCCCAAACGTCCATAAATACTTTCTCTAACGGTGACCCAACGCCATGAACATCGGATGATTTAAAAGACACACGGTATTGTTTACTAATCCTACAAGGTTCACAAAAAAATTTCTTAAACTTAAGTTTAGGAAGAACCCTCACCCCGTTCTTCTTGCTAGTATTTACAATAGTATCAGGACTTACATGCCCAAAACGAGCAAGCCAATACCCAATTTCATTAACTTTTGCAAGAGAAGCTGAAGGATTTTCTGGGTGCCCCCCATTCACTTTACTCCCCTTTTTAACTTTAGAAACATTAGGATATAAATAGTAAACACCGTCTTTAATTTTAGCAGTAAAAATATGTCCTTTATCTTTACCGAATACCGACACTCGACCCTTACCGCCAGTGTATGTAGCACCGTTCATATCTAATTTAGAACCTGATATTACATTTTTCCGTAACTTTGGGGAATATAAAACATCTTTTAAATACAATACATTTTTACCAAAATTTAACTTGACAGTTCCTTTAGCAGTAATAGGAAAACTAATACCATCGATCGCGACAAAAGCTCCCCTCCCTCAACGGAAGTATAATGCTCAAAAAGATCTAAATTTCTTAGAAAATGATTTGAAGCAGCGGTATCAAAAATAAAGCTTTCATCATCACTTAAATTACTAAAATTAGCTTAAGCTATGTAGTAGGAGGGGGGAGATTTGCATTTGTCACGACCGTTGGAGTTATACTTTAAATTTCTAGGTTTAAATTTAACATTAGTATTTTAAAAGCAGTTTTTCTTTAAATGACCAATATGGCCACAATTAAAACAAGTTAAAGGTTTTTACCTTTATGTTGAACGTTCTGTATCTGAATACTGTTATCGGCATCTTTCTTGATATCACCTTCTCGAAGCTGTAGACGTGATTCGTCCGCTGTTAACTCGGACACAATACTCTGGAACTTGAACTGGTCATTCTTCCAACGCAACAAATATTGCACTGCAGATTCAAACTTGGATGGTAAGTGTTGCAAGAGCTGGAAACAGCAATACACATCCTCCATAGCATGGACAATTTCACGCAGCTGGTCCAGTATTCTTGATAACCTTGTTACAAAAGAATTCACTGTTTCATTCTCAGACATTTTACAATTAATGAACTCTGTAAACAGTCCCATATGATGAGCTCTTGAGTCTGATATAAAGGTCTTCTTCAATGTCTCCCAAGCATAAATAGCACGATCACAAATTTCAATAATGCTTCTGACTTCAGGCGATGTATTTAGTAAAATTGTAAATAATGCAACTTGACTACGTGATTTAAAATCTTCTACTTGTTTTGAAGTTATTCCAGCCTCAGCATCTTCAACAGGCAGTTTTTCTTTCTTACATATTATATTCCAGCAGTTTCTTTCAAGTAAAATAAATTTAATGTCCCCACGTAATATAATTATTCATCCGTAATTTATCAATAGTGGGATTTAAACTGACTGCCATTTCAGTTTCTTATCTTCAAAACCACTAGAATCCCATAAAAACTATTATCAAAATTTTAAATGCTATGAGCTGACAACGAGCCAAATTGCCCATAAACACTTGTTGTGAAAAAAATCAATTATCACATATGTTAAATTAGCAGAGTTAGCAGTGAAATATACGATAGTTGCTCAGCTCTAATAAACTATAAAAATGATAAATATGTGTGGCATTCATTGAAGACAAATAAGTCTAACAAAACTGTTTATTAAACTTGAAACAAAATGATGAGTAAGATTAAATAAATAGAAACAATAGTTGAATATAAACTTTGCTGACGAAAGGTTAAAGACCTTTAAAATACTGCCATGTAGATTAATAAATTTTAAATAGAAAACGACGTTTACTTTGTGACATCACTAGATACACTAAACGTATCGTCGAAAATAAGAAGTCACAAAAACGTAATTTCCAATCATTATAAAACTAAACACTTTATAACTAAATTAAAATACCAGCTCATGACTTTGAGCTAAACTGAAAAAACATAAGAGCATAAGAAACTAAAAGCTTAAGAGCCTAAGAGCTTAAGAGCTTAAGAAAGCTAAGAGCTAAGAGAACGATTTCATATTCCTTACCTCCTTTTATAGAAACGAACGGATTCCAGTGACAGCTACTCGATGATGTACACTCGGCAACGCCTACCATAACTATAGCAACATGACGCTTCGAGTCTGCCGCCATCTATGGGCTAAGCAAAAAGACTCAGCAGTTGAAAAATACAACATCTCCGTGTTAGGTAGCGATAAAACAATGAACAATCCGTGAAAGGATTTAAACATATTTTCTTTAAGTTAATTTTAACAAAACATGCTTTTAAATATGAGGTAAGTAATTAAAGTTATTTCAAATGACTTAAACAACATTATATTAATAAGAAATATAACTTTTAATCATTAGGCTTTTGTTTTTAATTTTAATATATCTTTAACTCAATGGCAGTATCAAATATAAAATAAATCATTTAAAACATGTTTAAGTAGTAAATGAATTTAAATTTAAATTTGAGAATCAACACGGAAAGGGAACAAATTTCACAAGAGATACACACGCTGCGCGCGCGTATTCCTTCCCTGACCCTTCGTGCCTCCAAAAAAAAAAAAAAAAAAAATCTGATCGGGTAAAAAATTCCCACCGGGTCCCCACTGCCTCCGGCAGCGCAGACCTATGCGCGCTACTCGCGCACGTGTGAAGGTATACGTGCGCTGCGAGCACATATTCCTTCTCAAATCAAAATTTTATTCTTAAGAAAATTTAAAAAATAATTTATCTTCGGGTAAAAATTCAGACCGTGTCCCCACTGCCTTCAGCAGCGGAGACCCGTGGGCGCTGCGCGCGCGTATTCTTTCCCTGACCCTTCGTGCCTAAAAAAAAATTATGATCGGGTAAAAAATCGCGACGGGTCCCCACTGCCTTCGGCAGCGCAGACCCATGCGCGCTGCGCGCGCACGTGTTAAGGTATACGCGCCCTGCTCGCACATATTCCTTCACAAATAAAATTTTGATTCCTAAGAAAATAAAATAAAAAAAAAATCATTTGTCAGCGGTTAAAAAGTTGGACCGGGTCCCCACTGCCTTCGGCAGCGCAGTCCCGTGCTCGCTGCGAGCACGCGGTGCACACCTATTCCTTCTCCACCCTTTCAGGCTCTCTTAATTAACCTACGTATACCAATTTTGAACGATCTAACTCATTTGGCTGAGATGCAAAAGAAAACGTAACCAGGACACCTCAAAACGTGTAAATATTGTGAAAACTTTCGATAATTTAGAAGAACTTTAAAATATCTTTCGAATGATGTATTAAATATAATTTAATCATAATTAGAAATTGAAATATTGAAATTTGAAAATATTACAGAGCCATAAAAGAAAATTGATTCAGGAGACCTCAAAACGTATAAATCTGGTGAAAATTTCGATAATTTAAAAGAACTTTAAAATATCTTTCGAATGATGTATTAAAAATAATTTAATAATAATTAGAAATTGAAATATTGAAATTTATAAGTATTACAGCGCCATCTGGCGGTAAAAATTTTTGTATTCCGCTGTTCGATCCCAAATCAATAAAGCTTTCCAATGATGTATGAGTTATGAAATTATTTTAATTAGTAGCTGAGATACTTTAAAATGTGTATCGAATTACGTATTAAAAAAAAATTAAACATAATTAGAATCTGAAATATTGAAATTTTAAATTATTACAGCGCCATGAGACCTCAAAACGTGTAAGTCAGGTGAAATTTCGAATTCCACTATCCATTCCATTATTAATGGAAGTAAATAGGAAAAGAAATATTTGTGTCGTTTTGAAACTGGCATCCTCTTTCGAGAGATAAAATGCGAGGCGTGTAAAGATAAAATTTAATTTGCAATTAAAATGTAAATCTTTTGTTTATTGACCAAAATGGATGAAATTTGAACTGCAAGTTCGTTTTGTGGTGTTAAGATTGTATACTAAGTAAAATGTGTAAAATTTGAAAAATTGAAGAAAATAGAAAATTGCAATTTTTAATCGCAGTACGAAACACGTGACCTCATTAAATACCAGATGTGTTTCCGTTGAAGACTGCTGTAGACTATCGTCTGCAAAGCTAAGATTCTTGTGATTTGTTGCCAATATTTTTTTTGTAGTTTAGTTAATTTTAAAAAATCTAATTGTCCGATCAATAATCTGTTTAAACCATCGGTTTAAGAAAAAAAAAGCCCTTTGTAACAATACGACTGATATTTCTAATTTATTTTCCACTTTTTCCGTAAAAATGTCGCTTTTTAAGCATTTAATCATGAATTCTGGGTAATTTTTCGTTAGACAATGGTCTACATTTTAATTAATATCTCCGCTAATTAGGGTCGCATCGTTTAGCAAATTAGATAACCCAGATCTGCGATAAATTCTCTGTCCGACGGTACCTGTTCGAAGTCCGTGCGGCAGTTAGCGGCGGAGCTTTTGCGGTTTCAAGTTTTTTCTCACAGACACACACACACACACGCGTACAGATTTTAATAATATAAGGAGACTAGCTGGCTTCGCCCGCTAGCGGGTCAGTATTTTCAAATGAATCACTAAATTAATGAATCACTAACAGTAACTTTTAGTGTTAAGAAAAGAAATTTAAAAAAATAATAATTTGTGATTGGGTAAAAAGACGGCCCGGGTCCCCACTGCCTTCGGCAGCGCAGTCCCGTGCACGCTGCGCGCGCACAGCTTAAGGGATACACGCGCTGCGCGCGCGTATTTCTTCCCTCACCCTTCATGGCTCCTAAAAAAAAAAATCGGATCGGGTAAAAACTCCCATCGGGTCCCCACTGCCTCCGGCAGCGCAGACCCGTGCGCGCTGCGCACGCACGTGTGGAGGTATTGTTGTGAAAAAATCAATTATCAAATATATTAATTAGCAGAATTAGCAGTGAAATATACGATAGTTGCTCAGCTCTAATAAACTATAAAAATGATAAATATGTGTGGCATTCATTGAAGACAAATATGTTTAACAAAACTGTTTATTAAACCTGAAACAAAATGATGAGTAACATTAAATAAGTAGAAACAATAGTTGAATAGATACTTTGCTGACGAAAGGTTAAAGACCTTTAAAATACTGTCATGTTGATTAATAGAATTTAAATAGATAACGACGTTTACTTTGTGACATAACTAGATACACTAAACGTATCGTCAAAAAAATCAAGTCACGAAAAGGTAATTTACAATCATTATAAAACTAAACACTTTATAACTAAATTAAAATACCAACCCATGACTTTGAGCTAAACTGAAAAAACATAAGAGGCTAAAAGGCTAAGAGCCTAAGAAAGCTAAGAGCTTACGAGTTTAAGAGAACGATTTCATATTCCTTACCTCCTTTTATAGAAGCGAACGGATTCCAGTGACAGCTGGGCCCACCAGCGGCCGAGCGGTTCTGCGCTCAAAGCTGGTAGATGGGAGGTGCCGGGTTCGATCCCAGGTCGCGCTCATCGACCTAGCCGTTCGGAGTTTTCCGTGGTTTCCTCCGAAACTTGCGTAAATACGGGCTAGGACCCCTTAGAAAGACCCCCACGGAGGGCATTCCCCCTCTAGGCCTAGGACACATCAGGAGTCAATCGGCCTTAACTCCTACAACCAACCAATCCAGTGACAGCTACTCGATGATGTACGCTCGGCAACGCCTACCATAACTATAGCAACATGACGCTACGAGTATGCCGCCATCTATGGGCTAAGCAAAAAGACTCTGCAGTTGAAAAATACAACATCTCCTTGCTAAGTAGCGAAATGAACAATCCGTAAAAGGATTTAAACATATTTTCTTTAGGTTAATTTTAACAAAACATGCTTTTAAATATGAGGTAAGTAAATTAAAGTTATTTCAAATGACTTAAACAAAATTATATTAATAAGAAATATAACTTTTAATCATTAAGCTTTTGTTTTTAATTTTAATATATCTTTAACTCAATGGCAGTATGAATTATAAAATAAATCATTTAAATTATATTTAAGTAGTAAATAAATTTAAATATAAATTTGAGAATCAACACGGAAAGGGAACAAATTTTACAACAAGGCCCCCCCACCGTGTTGATTCCACAAACACAAACGTCAGCAATTACAATATAAAATTTATTAGAAAAAAAAAATAAATAAGATAAAAATTCCTTGGATATTTAGTGACTTGACGACAGATATAATCTTTTCCCACATATCTTCTATAGAATATACTTCACATAAAACTGGAAGGTTTGTCATTCTTGTAAATCATAAGTCCAATAGTCCAAATCACAATTTCAAAAACAAGTAGCATTATCAATATACTATACACATCTACTAAAAGAAAGAACAAGATATTAATACAGAGCAAATATGCACAGCATTTAAAGGATACCTTTTTTTTCCCATTCCCCATTGTCAAACAAAAAAAAACGATGATACTCACAAATATATGAAACATTTATATAACATACACATAACCAATTACACGTGGCGCCATGAATTTCTCTCATACAAAAAGTTAAACTAAACTATACATCACTACACAATGGAAAACGCAGAAAACCCCACCAACAAAATGCATACATATGCCTTTAAAAAATATTTTTTAATTTCAAAAAAATTTAAATATATATTATACGTTCAAAAAATTTTTAATTTACTCTATATACATTTACTTAATAAATACCTTATTTACAAATTTAGACATATCACTTTTAGTAAGGGGCTTTATGAAGGGATCGGCAAAGTTACCTTTAGTATTTACATATTTTAAATCAAACCGTTCCTCAAATAACCATTCACGGATGAAAAATAACTTTACGTTAATATGCGTTGATTTGTTATTCTCTATAGGAGATCTCGTAAAATTAATAGCCGCTTGGTTATCAGCAAAAAGTATTGGTGGTTCGTATGAAATAGAAATTAATTTAAAATCAATACAATCTCGTAATATATTATCAAACCACATTAATTCTTTAACCCCATCACACATGGATACAAATTCGTTTTCTATGGTTGAAAGGCAAACACTTTTTTGCTTAAAAAATTTTCCAAGAAATAGGGCTATTATCCAAAAATAAAATTTGTCCCCCCATTGATACGAAGGCACCCCTATTCATCGCGAAATCAGCGTAAGAGAAAGCAGTTAAACATGGATTAAAACAATTTAAATTTAATTTTAAATCTCAAGTACACGAAACATACCCAAGTAATTTAATTAACCCATTCCAATGATTAAACCTTGGTGAATTTTGAAATTGACTGAATATATTGACTGCGTAGGCAATATCAGGTCGTGTCCTATTTGCAATGAAAGATAAACATCCTAAGATATTCCGATGTGGAAATCTAGACATTTCATCAATTTCATTTTGATTAGTAGGACAATCTTTTTTAGAATACTTAATGCCTTTTACAATAGGTAACGAACAAAACGGAATATAAAACGACTTAAACCTGTCATACACTTCATTAATATATAATTCCTGAAAAATTTGTACTGAATCATTTTCATAATTAAATTCTACACCAAGTAATTTCTTGGTTTTACCTAAAATTTTTATATCAAATTTACATTTTAATAAATTAAGAATTTTATCTATATGAAATCATTTCTACCAAACAAAACTAAATCATCTACATAAACTAATAAAACAATATAATTTTCAAAATAATATAAACAATTACACCAGTTAAATTTATTAAACCCCAAATCTAATAGTACTTTATTTAACTCATAATACCAGAGCCGACCACTCTGATGAAGGCCGTATAACGCTCTGTCTAGTTTACAAACGAGATTTTCTCCTCCCTTTACAACATATCCTTTTGGCTGAGACATATAATTTTCTTCTTTTAAAGGTGCATAAAGATAAGCACATTTTATATCGCATTGAACGTTATGCCATTTAGAACATGAGACCAATAATGAAAAAAAGAAACGTATTACCGAGACATTAACGACGGGTGAAAACGTCTCGTCATAAGTGTCCCCCTTTATCTGATGAAAGCCCTTTGCCACGAGCCTCGCTTTAAAGCGGGCAACGTTTCCTAGCTCATCTCTTTTAACGGCGTATACCCATCTATTTCCCAAAACTTTTTTCCCCTCCGGTAAATTAACCAGATGCCAAACTTTACGGGTTTTCATATTTTTTATCTCATCATCCATGGCATTTTTCCATTCAACAATTCTGAAGATTTAACGGCCTGATTATATGTTTTAGGTACAGGGATAACTATTCATGATTTTTTATGAGTTAAACTTGAAGTTGGGTTATTCAAGTTTTGCTGATCCACTACCCCCTCAAACATATTACTACTAGAGAAATCAAAAAAATTAGAGTCAAAAATTAAATTATTTTTATCACAGTATTGTTTGACATCGTTCATCGATCTCAATCTAGTTTTAGTGTGTTCCGGGTAATAGAAGATGTCAACTCTGTCACTCATTTTTCTGGGTACGGGTTTCCTATTCCAAGTAATTGAAGAAAGAGGTTTAAAAAAAGATTTATCTACAGGAGTTTCATCGACGGAGTCGTCACTAGAATCATCGGGCTCACTTCTGAAAACAATGTCAACAAGATCGGAAGCTTGACAATCAACTGGACTTTCCAGAAGAAAGTCCAATTCCTCCAGTGAGGTGCCCATCACCGCTCCACTGCATTTACTAAATAGCTAATCAGAGAACGTTACGTTTATAGTTTCAACTATTTTATCCTCATCCTCCAACCAAATTTTATACCCCTTAGTCTTTAGTGAATAACCTATCAGTACTCCTTTTTTAGCCTTAGGTTCGAGCTTATGGTTTCTATGTTGTTTTGGGATCCCTACATACGAAATTAACCCAAACGGCTTAAGGTGTCTTACGGATGGTTTAAACCCAGTATATAACTCAAAAGGAGTCTTAGTTTGTCCCCTGTGGATTAAACGGTTCCAAGTGTACGCGAAATAGAACATTGCATCGGGCCAAAAAAAAAAAAAGGTAAACCACTATCCGTGATAATAGCTCTAACACAATTTAAAGAAGTTTGATTAAACCGCTCACTTAACCCATTTTGCTCAGGTGTGAACGTGTTAGTTAACTCATGAACAACTCCATTTTTACTACAAAATGATTTGAAGTTGTCATTTACAAATTCGGAACCATTATCCGTACGAATAGTTTTTAATTTTTTATTGAAACTACGTTCTGCCCGTGCAATGTGTCTCTCGAATGCACCAAAAACCTGAGACTTATCCTTTAAAGGATAAACAGCAACCCTATTAGAAAATCCATCAATTATGGACAAAAAAAACCTTTCCCCATTTTTACCAGTTACTTTAATTGGGCCCCAAACGTCCAGAAATACCTTCTACAACGGTGATTCAACGCCATGAACATCGGATGATTTAAAAGACACGCGGTTTTGTTTACTAATCCTACACGGTTCACAAAAAAATTTCTTAAACTTAAGTTTAGGAAGGCCCCTCACCCCGTTCTTCTTGCTAGTATTTACAATAGTATCAGGACTTACATGCCCAAATCGAGCATGCCAATACCCAATTTCATTAACTTTTGCAAGAGAAGCTGAAGGATTTTCTGGGTGCCCCCAATTCACATTACTCCCCTTTTTAACTTTAGAAACATTAGGATATAAGTAGTAAACACAGTCTTTAATTTTAGCAGTAAAAATATGTCGTTTATCTTTACCGAATACCGACACTCGACCCTCACCGCCAGTGTATGTGGCACCGTTCACATCTAATTTAGGACCTGATATTAAATTTTTACGTAACTTTGGGGAATATAAAACATCTTTTAAATACAATACATTTTTACCAAAATTTAACTTAACAGTTCCTTTAGCAGTAATAGGAAAACTAATACCATCGATCGCGACAAACAGCTCCTCTCCCTCAACAGAAGTATAATGCTCAAAAAGATCTAAATTTCTTAGAAAATGATTTGAAGCAGCGGTATCAAAAATAAAGCTGTCATCATCACTTAAATTACTAAAATTAGCTTGAGCTATGTAGTAGGAGGGGGGAGATTTGCATTTGTCACGACCGTTGGAGTTATACTTTAAATTTCTAGGTTTAATTTAACATTACTATTCAAAAAGCAGTTTTTCTTTAAATGACCAATACGGCCACACTTAAAACAAGTTAAAGGTTTTTTACCTTTATGTTGAACGTTCTGTATCTGAATACTGTTATTGGCATCTTTCTTGATATCACCTTCTCGAAGCTGTAGACGTGATTCTTCCGCTGTTAACTCGGACACAATACACTGGAACTTGAACTGTTCATTCTTCCAACGCAACAAATATTGCACTGCAGATTCAAACTTGGATGGTAAGTGTTGCAAGAGCTGGAAACAGCAATACACATTCTCAATAGCATGGCCAATTTCACGCAGCTGGTCCAGTATTCTTGATAACCGGGTTACAAAAGAATTCACTGTTTCATTCTCAGACATTCTACAATTAATGAACTCTGTAAACAGCCCCATATGATGAGCTCTTGAGTCTGATATAAAGGTCTTCTTCAATGTCTCCCAAGCATCAATAGCACAATCACAATTTTCAATAACTGACTTCAGGCGATGTATTTAGATAGATTGTAGATAATGCAACTCGACTACGTGATTTAAAATCTTCCACTTGTTTTGAAGTTATTCCAGCCTCAGCATCTTCAACAGGCAGTTTTTCTTTCTTACATATTATATTCCAGCAGTTTCTTTCAATCAAAATAAATTTAATGTCCTTGACCCACGTAATATAATTATTCATCCGTAACTTTTCAATAGTGGGATTTAAACTGACTGCCATTTCAATTTCTTATCTTCAAACAACTAGAGTGCAATAAAAACTATTATCAAAATTTAAATGCTATGAGCTGACAACGAGCCAAATTTCCCATAACCAATTGTTGTGAAAAAATCAATTATCACATATATTAATTAGCAGAATTAGCAGTGAAATATACGATAGTTGCTCAGCTCTAATAAACTATAAAAATGATAAATATGTGTGGCATTCATTGAAGACAAATAAGTTTAACAAAACTGTTTATTAAACTTGAAACAAAATGATGAGTAACATTAAATAAGTAGAAACAATAGTTGAATAGATACTTTGCTGACGAAAGGTTAAAGACCTTTAAAATACTGCCATGTATATTAATAGAATTTAAATAGATAACGACGTTTACTTTGTGACATAACTAGATACACTAAACGTATCGTCGAAAATATCAAGTCACGAAAACGTAATTTACAATCATTATAAAACTAAACACTTTATAACTAAATTAAAATACCAGCTCATGACTTTGAGCTAAACTGAAAAAACATAAGAGGCTAAAAGGCTAAGAGCCTAAGAAAGCTAAGAGCTTAAGAGCTTAAGAGAACGATTTCATATTCCTTACCTCCTTTTATAGAAGCGAATGGATTCCAGTGACAGCTACTCGATGATGTACACTCGGCAACGCCTACCATAACTATAGCAACATGACGCTACGAGTATGCCGCCATCTATGGGCTAAGCAAAAAGACTCTGCAGTTGAAAAATACAACATCTCCGTGTTAGGTAGCGATAAAACAATGAACAATCCGTGAAAGGATTTAAACATATTTTCTTTAAGTTAATTTTAACAAAATATGCTTTTAAATATGAGGTAAGTAAATTAAAGTTATTTCAAATGACTTAAACAAAATTATAGTAATAAGAAATATAACTTTTAATCATTAAGCTTTTGTTTTTAATTTTAATATATCTTTAACTCAATGGCAGTATGAATTATAAAATAAATCATTTAAATTATATTTAAGTAGTAAATGAATTTAAATTTAAATTTGAGAATTAACACGGAAAGGGAACAAATTTTACAACAGGTATACGTGCGCTGCACGCACATATTGCTTCTCAAGTCAAAATTTTATTCTTAAGATAATTTAAAAAATCATTTCTCATCGGGTAAAAATTCGGACCGGGTCCCCAGTAACTTTCGCAGCGCAGTCCCGTGCGCGCTGCGTGCGCACAACTTAAGGGATACACGCGCTGCGCGCGCGTATTCCTTCCCTGACCCTTCGTGCCTGAAAAAAAAATCTGATCGGGAAAAAACTCCCACCGGGTCCCTACTGCCTCCGGCAGCGCAGACCCATGCGCGCTGCGCGCGCACGTGTGAGGGTATATGTGCGCTGCGCGCACATATTCCATCAGAGGTCAAAATTTTATTCTTAAGAAAATTTAAAAAATCATTTCTCATCGGGTACAAATTCGGGCCGGGTCCCCACTGCCTTCGGCAGTCCCGTGCGTTCTGCGCGCGCACAAGTTAGGGGATACGCGCGCGGTGCTAGCCTATTTCTCCCCCCACCCTTTCATGCCTTCTTAATTAACCTACGTGTACCGATTTTGAACGATCTAACTCAATTGGCTGAGATACAAAAGAAAACGTAATCAGGACACCTCAAAACGTGTAAATCTGGTGAAAACTTTCGATAATATAAAAGTACTTTAAAATATCTTTCGAATGATGTATTAAAAATAATTTAATCATAAATAGAAATTGAAATATTGAAATTTTAAAATATTACAGCTCCATCTGGAGGTACAAATTTCTGTATTCCACTGTTCGATTTCAAATCAAAAAAGCTTTCTAATGATGTATTACTTATGAATTTATTTTAATTAGTAGCTGAGAAACAAAAGAAAACGTAATCAGGAGACCCCAAAACGTGTAAATCTGGTGAAAACTTTCGATAATTTAAAAGAACTTTAAAATATCTTTCGAATGATGTATTAAAAATAATTGAATCATAATTAGAAATTGAAATATTGAAATTTGAAAATATTACAGCGCCATCTGGCGGTACAATTTTCTGTATTCCACTGTTTGATTCCAATTCAAAAAGCTTTCTAATGATGTCTTACTTATGAAATTATTTTAATTAGTAGCTGAGATACAAAAGAAAACTAATTCAGGACACCTCAAAACGTGTAAATCTGGTGAAAACCTTCGATAATTTAAAGGAACTTTAAAATATCTTTCGAATGATGCATTAAAAATAATTTAATCATAATTAGAAATTGAAATATTGAATTTTGAAAATATTACAGCGCCATAAAAGAAAATTGATTCAGGACACCTCAAAACGTATAAATCTGGTGAAAATTTTCGATAATTTAAAAGAACTTTAAAATATCTTTCGAATGATGTATTAAAAATAATTTAATCATAATTAGAAATTGAAATATTGAAATTTGAAAATATTACAGCGCCATCTGGCGGTACAAATTTCTGTATTCCACTGTTTGATTCCAATTCAAAAAGCTTTCTAATGATGTCTTACTTATGAAATTATTTTAATTAGTAGCTGAGATACAAAAGAAAACTAATTCAGGACACCTCAAAACGTGTAAATCTGGTGAAAACTTTCGATAATTTAAAAGAACTTTAAAATATCTTTCGAATGATGCATTAAAAATAATTTAATCATAATTAGAAATTGAAATATTGAATTTTGAAAATATTACAGCGTCATAAAAGAAAATTGATTCAGGACACCTCAAAACGTATAAATCTGGTGAAAATTTTCGATAATTTAAAAGAACTTTAAAATATCTTTCGAATGATGTATTAAAAATAATTTAATCATAATTAGAAATTGAAATATTGAAATTTGAAAATATTACAGCGCCATCTGGCGGTATAAATTTCTGTATTCCACTGTTCGATTCCAATTCAAAAAAGCTTTCTAATGATGCATTACTTATGAAATTATTTTAATTAGTAGCTGAGATACAAAAGAAAATTAATTCAGGAGACCTCAAAACGTGTAAATCTGTTGAAAACTTTGAATAATATAAAAGAACTTTAAAATATCTTTCGAATGATATATAAAAAATAAATTAATCGTAATTAGAAATTGAAATACGCGTATTAGAATATTGCAATTTTTTAATCGCAGAACCAAAACACCTGACCCTTTTTTTTTTTTTTTTTTTTTCTTAGCTTCCGTGGAGAGAGAAATGAACCTCTTCTCTTCCTTGAAGTGGTTCCCATGGTAACGAAAAGCGGCAATGAACACGTAATACGATCTGATAAAATGTGATTCGTGTAAAGATAAAATTTAATTTGCAATTAAAATGTAAATCTTTTATTTATTGACGAAAACCGATGAAATTTGAACTGCAAGTTTGTTTTGTGGTGTTAAGATAGAAAATAGAAAATTGCATTTTTTTTTATCCCACTTAAAATCCATCTGTTTATCAATCAGTGGCAGGTGCTTTTTTTTTTCGCTTCCGCTGTCTAGACGATCGTTTGCAAAGCTAAGATTCTTGTGATTTGTTGCCAACATTTTTTTATAGTTTAGTTAATTTTAAAAAATCTAATTATCCGATCGATAAGCCGTTTAAACCATCGGATTAAGAAAAAAAAGCCTTTTCCAATGGTATCTTGTTTGTAACAATACGTCTGATATTTCTAATTTATTTTCCACTTTTTCCGTAAAAATGTCGCTTTTTAAGCATTTAATCATGAATTCTGGGTCATTTTTCGTTAGACAATGGTCGACATTTTAATTAATATCTCCGCTAATTAGGGTCGCATCGTTTAGCAAATTAGATAACCCAGATCTGCGATAAATTCCTTGTCCATCGGTACCTGTTCGAAGTCAGTGCGACCGTTAGCGGCCGAGCTTTTGCTGCGTCAAACCGTTTCTCACAGACAGACAGACACACAGACACACGCGTACAGATTTTAATAATATAAGGAGATTGTTTAAGCTTCGTCGGCCGTGTGCATTTAAAAATGATGACAATCATTTTACTCTGTAAAACAACGATATATATATATATAAAAAAAATGTTTTTATTTTTATTTTTATTTAAATTTATTTATATATTTATTCATTGTTTTATTTTTATTTTTATTTATTTATTTATTTTATTTACATTTCTTAAATCACAAATTTAAAAATTCGAAGCCTTCATTAAAAGTTTGATTGAGACTGTAATAAATGTAGTTTTGTTAAAAATTATTATTTCTTTTTAGAAATAATAATTAAAAAAAAAAAAAAAAAAAACTACATTCATTACTATTTTAACCAAATGTTAATCTAAGTCCCTAATTTAAACAAATGTTAATCTAAATCAATT
Source organism: Salticus scenicus (assembly GCA_963930645.1). Taxonomy (NCBI): domain Eukaryota; kingdom Metazoa; phylum Arthropoda; class Arachnida; order Araneae; family Salticidae; genus Salticus; species Salticus scenicus. The sequence goes on from OZ005652.1 coordinate 235,078,078, forward strand.
TCAGTTGTTTCGAGAACTTGTTCCCCATAATTACAGTAAAATTTGTGAATTATTAATTTGAATGACAAAGAAAAAATAATTTCAGTACATTACAAATTATCGAGAATGTTTGAATAATAAATGTTATTATTTTGTTACTAAAGACAGAAAAGTAGTACGTCGTTACATAATAGATACTACAAAATAGATATAAAAAATCTATATATTATGATATATTACGTGCAATAATTAACAGGAAAAAAAAAAAAGTAAATACAATAAAATATAAATATGGTTGATTTATGACTTCATAAACTTCTTTCACTCTGAAAAGAAACAAAAATTTCCCAGGTTGTTCTCTGTTTTATATTCTCTTTTTACCCCCCCCCCCCTTTATTTTTCCTTCATGATCTCTGATAAGCGTATATATACTGATTCTACTGAAATTATAATCCGTTATTTATTTATTTTGTACTAGCAGGCTTTGCCCGCTTCGCTGAGCACTATACTTAAATGCGTTGTCAAAATTCCATGTCATAATTAATAACTTAAGTTAAAGTTTCCTCTGTGTTCTGTAGAGTTTTTCCCGCTCGCAACGGAAGGAGTCCGGGTCCGCACTGCCTTCGGCAGAAACTTACCCGTTTCTTTCTTCCCCTTCCCAAGCGGCTAAGTAAGTAAAAAAAAAAAAAAAAAAAAAAAAAACGCAAACCACAAAAAGCTAAAAATGTGTTTTAAGAAATATCCTAAGAAAGTTGCATAGCCTTTTTTCAACATCTTTGTTCCATTTTTCGTAGATTTATACTAAAATCAGGAATTTTCAAAATTTCCCACCAAAAATCGATTTTCCCCCTTCCTTCCCTTAAAAATCGAAAATTCCTGAATCACAAATAATGTTTTATTTGTACTCATGTCTAGTCTCCCCATGTGGAATTTCTTTATTATGAAGGAAATTGGATCCGACTTATACTTACAAACGTGTTTTTGTCTTTTGCCCACCGCAGGGGGGAACGAGGGGGAGAATTTCGAAAAGTTGATAGATATAATTTTAAAAGACCTAAATTCCTGCCAAGCGCAGTTGAATTTCGTCTGTCTGTTCTCAAGTGATACCCTGACAAACGTGTTCTTGTCTTTTGCCCCCCAGGGGGGAACGGAGAGGGGAGTTTCCGAAAAGTTGATAGATATAATTTAAAGTTGGGTAAAGACCTATATTCCTGCCAAGCGCAGTTGAATTCCGTCTGTTCGTTCTCAAGTGATACACGGACATACGTGTTTTTTGTCTTTTGCCCCCAGGGAGGAACGGAAGGGGAATTTCCGAAAAGTTGATAAATATGATTTTAAGTTGGGTAAAGACCTAAAGACCTAAATTCCTGCCAAGCGCAGTTGAATTCCGTCAAGTCGTTCTCGTGTGATACCCGGACAAAAATAGCGACATAGAGACACGATGACACACACACACACAGGCAAAATTTTCTGAAGTCCTTTTTGGCTTTCGTGGTGTGTGATACGTGAAGATATCCCAAAGTTTTTTGATTCTGACAAATTTACAGGCAAATGTCTGATTTTATTAATATAGATTGAAATAGTGTTACAATACTTGTGTACTTGCTTCAATTAAAAAAATAATAATAATACTGATATTTATTTATTTATTTATTTTTATCTTTTTACTTCATTTAATCTTGAATAAACTAGGAAGTCTTGGAAAAATTTTTAATAAATCACTAATTAATTGTGTATCTTGTAATATATGTCATTATAATATATTATGTTATAATATCTTATCATTAATTCAATAAACAATTCTATTGGACTACCAGATCATTCTAAGTCAGAAGGAGGTTTTCAAATAATACCAACTTTGTGACGTGTCAAAACAATATTTAATTTTTATCAAAACAATATTTAAGTCTTTATTTTCGTAGCCCTGTGTTAGTTTATGCTTAAGAGAAGCTCAAAAAGAAAAAGATATATTTAGAAAAAATGTATTTTAGAAAAAATTAATTATTTTTGAAAATAAAATACATTGAATAAAAATATTTCTTTGTTAAATAAAATATATATATTTTTTTTTTAAGTTACGTTTTCTGATTTAAACTATTAACATAATGTTATTTTTATTTAAGAAAATAATTAATTTTGTATTAAATTATAAATTGTACTTTTGCTTCACTTTTAATGTATATATATATATATAAACTTGTATTTAAAATTATAATAGCATTGCCAGTTTAAAATTGTCAAATTTAAGACTTTAAGAAACTAGAATCAATTTCAAGAACATTTTGATATTTTATGATCAAAATAAATGAAACTTAATATTTCAGTTTTTATGTGTTTAGATATTTATTTATTTTTTTTTAAATCTGTAACGGATAATTAAGTAAAACTGTTTGTTTTCGATAGAAATTTACTTTTTCTACAATCTTTTTTATTATCTTAACATATTTAAATTTCTAATGTAACCCGTACAAATTAATGCTGATCATATTCGTGAAGAATTTAATAAACGAAAGTAAATATTTTATCTTTAAGTGGTTTTTCTGCCCACTAAACTTTATCTTTATATAGTGGTAAAACATATCTTATCCCATTAAATTCCATTAAATATTGTTGGAGTTTCTTATAGGTAATATTTAATAAATGTTTTTAGTTTTATTAATGTTTAAGAATACATATTCTGTTTATTAATATTACAGTCAATAAAATTTAACTATTTAGTTTAATAGGGATAAGAGATAAAAATTATAAAATTATAACATAGAATATTATAAAAAAAATAAAACTTGGTATATTTTATGTAAAACTTTTAAGATATTTTTGTTTACACAAGATTTTCTTCTTGTACGCTTATTTATTTATTTATTTATTATTATTATTATTATTATTATATTTTCTTAAATTACACTCCGACAATAAACTGAGTAAAACAAACCGTATTTGTGGTGACTCAGTGTCATTAAAACAGAGAATTGGTTTGTAACTTTATCAAATGTTACCGACAAAGTACGATAATTTTTTATGTATTTGTGTAAGAGTAGCATGTCAACAAAAAATAAAATGTTACAATAATTATAAAAAAAAAAAAAAAAAAAAAAAATGTATATTTTTGGAGAAGAGCAAGTTTTTTTTTTAAATATGTAATATACGTATTTTCAACGGAGTTTGTCGCTATCTTCAGATAATTTGAAGAAACTTGAAAATAGAAAAAACGTATTGCCATTGGAATACAATTGTATTAAATATCTCACGAAATATAAGAATTTTCACGAAATAGTTTTAACAGTACATGTGAGAATCATTCTTATAATTCTTATAATTTTTATTGTGTAATTTGATAGTTAAATATATAGACGAGCTCATGCTAAAAGCTTTGACTGATATCCAAATTTATGAAAAAGTAAGATATTTTTCACTTGTTGAATAAAACAGATGAAGGGATATTCACAAATTGTTGTCTTCTGTGCATGACAATAAATAATCACACTTAGGGTCATTGTGCATAAATGCGATAACACATAAATGAGACAAAGTATTTCTACTGAAAGTCTAAATGCATAAATCACATACTTATAAATCATAATGGAACATACACATTTAAAGAATGGTTCAAGAAACTTTTGATTAAATTTTAAAGTTTTTTTCTAGTAGAATTTTCTTTTGCTATAAACATTATTCATTATGGCTTTCCACCGTTTTTTCCTAATTGCGATGAAATATTTTCAAATAATAACTGTAATTTTATCCTTTTATCTTTAAAGATCAGATAACCACTGTTACGTCATGTCCTTGAATGTCCTTTACACCTATCGGAAGCAAATAATAATAATAATAATAAAAACTACACATTTTTAATTAGGGGGGTTTAAATTTTTTTATCGCATTTAACGGTCTGTTTACAACATTTTCCTAAATGCGACAACTTTTATCCCTTAAATGCAGAGAGTTTTACAATTGATATATAAATGTAAGTTTAACTTTTTTTCCTTTTAACACTTCCCAACAAATTGGAAAAGTGACTTCGGTTTGTCTGTCTGTCTCTCTGTCCGTCAATCTGTCTGTCTGTCCGTCTGTCTATCTGACCGCGCTCTAACACCCGTAAATGTTTATGATATTTCTTGAAACTGATATATATTATTCAAGTTCACTATCGGATGTTTCCTATTGAAAATGGAGTTAATATCACTATTGTTTTTTGCCCAGGAACACCCGAAAGTATTCCAAAGCATTGTGTTCTATGAGAGGTATTTCTGTAAGCCATATTTAATATCTTAACTGTACACAAATCTTAATGAAATTAAAATATGTTATTCAAGTTTACTATCGGAGGTTTCATATATAAAATGGAATAAATACTACCACTGGTTTGTGCACAGGGACACTCGAAAGTATTCCAAAGCATTGAGTTCTGAGAGAGGTTTTTCTATAAACTAAATTTTAATAACTTTACTTTCCACAAAGCTTAATGAAATTGAAATATGTTATTCATATGAACAAAAGAGAGCGTTTTATATAATATAGTATGATCAGCATTAGATTTACAGGACCACACAAAAATATTCCGTTAAATTAAGAGCTATTAATAAAAATTTCCTGGAATTGCACTTTCGTTTACATTAAGCGTTTTTAACCCTTTCTAACAATTTTTAAGTGTGAATATGATTTCAATTTGCGTACCTATCTGCTCATCTGTCCCTCCGTCTGTCCGTCTGTCCATGCTCTTACTCCCTTAAATTATTATGTAATTTCTTGAAACTGATATATGTTATTCAAGTTCACTATCGCATGTTCCATATTGAAAATGGAGTTAGTATCTCTTTTGGTTTGTGGTCCCAAACTTTTTCCAAAGCATTGTGTTCCATGAGAGATATTTCTATAAACTACATTTTAATACCTTTACTGTACGCAAATCTTAATCAAATTGAAAAATGTTATTCAAGTTCACTATCGGATATTTCATATACGAAATGTAGTAAATACGACTACTGGTTTGTGCACAGAGGCACACGAAAGTATACGAAAGAATTGCCTTCTATGAGAGGTATTTCTATAAACCAAATTTTAATAACTTTACTTTCCACAAAGCTTAATGAAATTGAAATATGTTATTCCTACGGAAAAAAGATTGGTTTCTATAGAATATAGTATGATTAGTAATAGATTTACAGAGCGACACAAAATTATTCAGTTACATTAAGAGATATTAATAAAAATTTGCCGGAATTTCACTTTCGTTTACATTAAGCTTTTTTAACACTTTCTGACAATTTTTAAGTGTGGATATATTTCCAATTTGTGTATTTGTCTGGGTGTTTGTCTGACCATCTGTCTGCCTTTCCGCGCTCTAAATCTTGTAAATATTTATGAAATACCTCGAAACTCATATATGTTATTTACGTTAAAATGGAGGAAATACCACCACCGAGTTATGTACAGGGACACTCAAAAGTATTTCAAAGCATTGCGTTCTATGAGAGATATTTCTATAAATCAAATTTAATAACTTTATTTTCTACGAAGATTTTGGAAATTGAAATATGTTATTTATAAGCACAAAAAAATGGTTTGCATAGAATATAGCATGATTAGCATTACATTTACAAGGTGACACAGAAATATCCATTTATATTAAGAGCTATTAATAAAAAATTGTACTTTCGTTTACATTAAGCGTTTTTAACACTCTCTAACATTTTTAAGTGTGAATATGATTTCAATTTTTTGTATCTGTCCATCCGTCTGTCTTTCTGTCTGCCCGTGCTCTACCTCCTGTAAATATTTATGGAAGTTCTCCAAACTTATATATTTTATTGAAATTCACTATCGAATGTTCCATATTGAAAATGGAGGGAATATCTCTTCTGGCTTGTGTACAGGGACATCCAAAAGTATTTAAAAGCATTGTGTTCATTGAGTGTTATTTTTATACATACTTTCCCTATAGAATGTTTCCCATTTAAAATGACATTACGAGGTCCTGTACAACTTGTTTGTTTACAGGGACAACAACTTAAAAAAAAAAATGCCAATGCATTAAATTTTAGACAGATTTTTTTGAAAGTCATATATAAAAATCTTTCTACTCTAAAAATCCCAAAAATATTGAAATGTGTTGTTAATATTCTTAAATAATGTTTTGTATAGAATGTGATATGAATAACTTTCTGATTTACACTAAAATATTCAGAGAGATCAAAAGCTGTAATTATAATATAACGGCTGCATTTTCTTTTGCGTTAAGCCTTTTAAACTCTTTACAAAATGCCTAAGAGTAATTTAAACCAATTAGTCTATCTGTATATTTTTCAGTCCTTCTGTCTGTTGTGTGAAAACGTAGGCAAAGAACATTAAAAGTTGTTCGATACAACAATTATGTACAGTTGGAATGTGTTACTAATCAATGCGTACTGCATGATTATTTTTTAAAGTGTTTTATCTTTTTAACTAGAGACCTACTAAATACTCAGAAAACGGTCTATTGTCTTTGCAAGTAAGACAAAACTATCTTCAGTCATGTTAAGGTAATAATTGCCATGTTTTGTTGAACAGGCTTAGTGGCCGATGACACTGAATCCAAAGAATCAGTTTAAATAGGATGCAGCTCTTTCTTAGTCAATAAAAGATGTGTTGAATTTGCTTCGAAGTCACTATGAAAATCGTGTCATCGAATCGATTTTGTTCATCTCCCTATGTGCAATTCCTTCCCCGTGAAGTAATTTGGAACTGGATTATGCTTACAAACGTGATTTTGCCTCCTTACTCCCCATGGGGAAAGAAGGGAAAACATCCTAAAATCCCGTTACAATAAGTATCAGATGTAGATAAACAATCCACGTACTAAAATTCATGACCGCAGCTCCCATAGATTAAGCAGGACAAATTTAGCACTAAAAGAGGGTCTCTAATTCCCCCCTCCCCCCTCCAAAAAAAAAAATAAAATAAATCAAAATAAATCAAAAATCAAAAATCACAAAAAGTTAAAAACAGGTTTTTGGAAAAATTCATCAAATTTTCTCAATCTTTGTACAATTTTTGGTAGAGTTTTACTTAGAAATCCACAATGTGCAAAAATCTCCCCCCCCCCTCGAAAATAGATTTTTTTCCCTTCCTTCTTAAAAATCGAAAATTTCAAAATCTCAGTTTTTTCTAAACTCCCCATATGCAATTTCTTCACCGTGAAGTAGTTTGGAGCCAAGTCGAGTTATGCCTACAAACTTGTTTAGACTCCTGTCCCTCCAGGTTGGGAATCGGGGCAAATTTGCAAAAGTTAATAGATATAATTTTGAGTTGGATATAGATCTAGTTTCTTGCCAAATGTCGTTGAATTCCGTCTCGCCGTTCTCACGTAATACCGAGACAAACATAGCGTTACAGACATACAGACACAACGACCCACACAGACAGACAGAGCCACGCACACACACAGAAAATTTTCTGAAGACATTTTTGTCTTTCACTGTGTGTGAAACGTGAAGTTGTCGCAGTTTTTATTATTATTATTATTATTATTATTATTATTATGAGAAATTTACAGACAAAAGTCTGAGTTTATTAATATCGATTAGTTTACAATTATAATAATAAAATAAAAAAATATTTTATTTTCATTAGAGATTTTAATTATAGAATCATTTTCAAATTCATTTTACAATCAATAAGAACCTTTATTATTATTTTCTCTTTAAAAGTTGCGTAGTTAGGAATTACAAGCTACAAATCTACATCCATTTTTTTTCAAGTAACTTTTAAGTAATTTCTTAATGACATAAGGAATGTGCATGTTGCTTCTCGTGTTTTATATTTCTTTTAAGTTTCCCATATTTTTAAACAATTAGTTATTAAAACATAGTAACTTTTGACTTTAATCCGTGTTTATTATTCACTGTGAACTGAATAATTAATTGTAAACTATGGTAAATATGTACTTATTTATTTAAATATCAAATAATGATTGGGATAAAGTTTAAGTAACAGTGTATTTATACAATCCTTTTAGACTTTAATATGTTTCAATTTTAAAAACATCAATGAAAGAAAATTAGATTATATCGTAAAATAAATAATCAATACCTAATTGTTTATCATACCATACTTTTGAACATAGAAAACAGCGAAGCAATTTCACTTAAATGACTTTTTTTTATTGTTGTTGTTCATATTTTTCCTTTTTAATAACAGTCTTTCATTAAAAAAATATATATCGCACTTTGACTTCCAGAAGGATTTCTCTAGAAAATATAATAAATTTAAATTTCTTAAGAGTAACATATATCACATTCAAATATCCTGCAATGGCCGAGAACACTTTCACTATTTAATTAAATTTCAGGCGAAATAAACAAACTTTGAAATACTTAAAGTTTTATCGTAACATAAAATCTTTGAAATTACATTTCTAGTTCGAAATTCCAAAGATTAAATCGAAGAGGTTTACAGATCTTGCATTTGAAAGTTATTTGACTACAGGAAAAACTTCTTAAGAGAAAGATTGTAAATATTTTAATAAGATAACTAGAAAAATTTGAAGTGCAACAATTACGTGTATATTTGAAAAATATAGAATATCCTTTTTAATGTTTTAAATAATCTCTTACGCATTAAATTATTGTGATTAGTTTTCCTGTTAAACAAAAATAAATTACAATCGAAAGAGAAATTTTCTAAAGTTATTTTGAACGACAATAGCAAAAAGTCAGAACAAATATTTCGGAATAAGAATTTAATCCTCCGATCAGCTGATACGTATTTTTCCGTACACTGCGCAGTAGTGTTTTCTTTAACGCACTAAGAATTAAAAAAAAAAAAAAAAAAAAAAAAAAAAAAAAAAAAAAAAAACATGTCTATATATTCTTAACTTGTTTTTAAATTCACAAAAAACAGTTATAAGGTTTATCTTGGCATCTATTAAATAGAATTCTGGGATTCTACTGTAGCAAGTTCCAATTTATTGTCCAGGTCCATCCAGCTGAAAAAGATTGTCTTTAAAGTAAAAAGAGGACTAATTGTTCTCTGTATAATATATTTATTTTATTTTAGAGAGGTTTCATAGGAAAATCAACAATTCCTTAACAGTACAAGTACATATTGACCGTACGTTACGAGAATGCAAAAGGTAGAGGTAAGAGAGAGCTTCGAGATCACATGTTATCCTATCAGTACTTTTAGAGCGAATTCCAAAGTTATCTATCTCGAAATCAAGATCAGACTGCTGAATTACGCCAATATTTTCGAAATAGTGCCAAATTTTACAGCCAAACATAATCCATTGTTTATAGAATAAACTAATATAAATATTTTGAATTTAGCAAGTTCGTTATAACAGTTTATGCCATAACTTGTGCCAAATTTTATCGCCAGAAAACCGTTGCATAAGGGAGACACCAAGACTACGATTTATTGCACATCCTGTCATTAAGAAATATAAATAGCCCTTTAATGATATTACAACGGAAATGTATTGCTTAATTTGTTTATAACACAGTGGACTTGCGCAATTTAAAAGAATGAAAGTGTAATTATGTATACAACGGTTTATAAATGAAAATAATATTTTTTTATATTTTATTTAGTAACGATTTAGGAGAGATTATAATTCTGAGAGATGTCATTTAAAAAGATGACTATTAGAAATAAATTATTTATTTTAAAGAATATGTTTTTGTTCTTAGAAGATTTATTTAATCGCTCAACGGATAAAATATTATTAGAATTAAGATATCTATTTATAGACAAATGCGAATAAATATAAAAAGTAATTTAGAATTTCGTTATATATTTTTATTAGCCATTTAATTTATTGAAAATATAGTAATTAATTATTACATTTATTTAAAGCTATAACTAAAACTCATATATGTGAAGGAACGACTTCACATATTTCTCCCCAGCGACGAGGGAAAAAAATGGATCGTCAAAATGGAAAAAAATTATAAAAACATAAAACGCTCTCTCTCACCTTCACAACAGTATAATATAACTCCAAACATTTTGCATACCATTGTGGGAAATGTAAAATAATCTTTTGATAAACAAAAAAAATTGTGGCATATAACAATAAATTTGAAAAAAAAAATCAATAATAATGGTAGTTTTGGAACACACATTAGACATATTCAATCTTTGTCATGCCAAAGTGAAACATCTGAAATACATTACATAATCAATAAAGTATATAAATGTGACATATAAAATGTGTAAAATATTAAAAATAATCATTCATTACAGTGTATGTATAGTTGATAATAAAGAAAAGGAAATCAGTAACAAGAAATATGAAAATCAAATAATTTTGTATTTTGTTAATAAAAAAAAAAAAAAAAAAAAAAAAAAATATATTAATGCTGCATTAATATGAAAAAGATTTAAAAAATTTTGAGTAAAAAAAACTATCATCCTACACGTGAAAAATGAAATTCCAACTGAAGTGAGCCAGAGTGTAGAACAGAACAATAGCTATGACAGATATTATGGTTTTGTGATGCCAAACTGAACATAGCGTAATGAACTATATGTGAGGGAAGCAGAAGAGGCTTCATGTTGTGCAAAAAAATGACAACCAGCATTCTGCCAAGTGACATAATGAAATGTCTTTTGTATGTGTAAAAAAAAAAAAAAAAAAAAAAAAAATGTGTCGAAAAAAAAAAAAAAATCTAGCCCTATGTCAGAATAAGAGCGCACATGTAAGAGTTATAGAAAAATTATTATTTTATATATTTTTTATTTTAAATTCTATTATTATTATTATTACTATTATTTTATGCATTCTAATTTATTTTCATTGCATAAATTTATGAAAAAACTTTATTTCAATAGATTGTGTTGGTCAAAAAAAAGTATTAAAATTTACCCGTATGAAATAGTATCCTTCTCCTGAACAAAATTTTAATAATTGAATTAGCATTTGAATTTCTCAAAAAAAAAAAAAAAAAAATGACCGCAATAAAAATTTAATTTTTAATGCATAAAATCTGAGTAGACCTGAAATAGGTGATAAGAATACAACTCATAAAAATGTCAAAAACAGCAAAAAATTCTAAATGCATATTTTGTTTTAGAATTACAGTTGAACTATTATATTATTAAGCCCTATTAATATTCAAGATCTTTCTTAAGAATGATACTGTATGTTACACAGATAATTTTATAATACTGCTCAGCAAGAAATAGTGAACCAGCCACATATACTTCTGCAAAGACTACCTCTTACAACACACAGATGATTTCAAGACGTCCTTCAAAATGCATCTGTGGTTCAAAACATTACAATAAGGGATTATTTTAATTGATAAATTTTAAACTCTTAAGTATTTAATTTAAGCATAAAGAAAACTTTCTGCACGAGTTTTACTCTTTAAACAAAAAAAAATTTATAACAAAAATTTTCCAAAATGTACAGACTATGTACGGAAATTTCACCTTTATGTATTTCTTTATTTTTATTTGCAAAATAAATAGGCTCTAAAACATATCAGAATTTTTTGCAAGTTGACAAAAACATATTTATTTACCTTTGTGTATGTGTGTATTACTACTGTAACTAGTCTTATTTGTAGAAATTCTATGTAAAATTTAGGAAACAAAAATGTAAAACAATATCTCCACAAGCATACCAATAAAATATATTAACTAAATAGGTCAGAGAAAATTTTGTGAGAGTGTGTGTGTGTATGTCAAACTTTGGGTTGTGAGGCAAAGTTTGAGAATAATGCAGAAAAGCATGGGAAATATGCATGTGAAAGACAATGGAATACTATTGGATAAATTTGCATTATGACTGACAAATTGAGAAGCCAGCCAATAATACAATGAAATTCCGACCCAAAAGGAAACATATACAGGAACACATGTAGAAACATAGGAAAAAAAATATATATGTATAATTTTGTATGTGAGAGAGAATTATTAATTATAAAGTGTTTGTAAAAGTCAAAATGAACTAATCATATCATTCAAATGAGATGGATGAAAAATTAGTGTGAATCTATTAAAATTGAATCTTGTAAAATAGGTGGTGTGTTCAAACAAAGAATCCTTGAATGTATGAAACGAAACCTTGACAACAATGAAAATATAACTAGGAAAAATATACAATCCAAATATTCCCAAAAGTCACATACATCCTCATGTTATTTATTTAACATCTATTAAGTAATTTATATCAATATCTTTTTATTTATTATTTTTATTATTATTTTAGTTATTTATTTTGTCACCCAAAATATTATAGAACATGTATTAATGAATTATAAGTGTCTATAAAGGCCTATAAAACATAATCTTCTAAAGTTATTGTGAAAGTGTGAAATCCCCTACACAATTACAGGTGTTGAACCAACATAATGGTCGAAATCCATAGATTATAGAAGTTATTAATATACTGACAACCAGTGCAACACAATTGTGCTTAAAGGGTAGATGTGTAAATGTGTAATTAAAAAAATATAATCGAATGGGTGATATGTTATAATCATTAAACAGTATTGTAAAAAAATGAATATCAACTGAAATAATTTGAACTATTAAAAATTTAGTATATGTCTGTAAGTGTTCCAACAAATATTAAAATTGAAAAAATAAATAAAAATGCCACAAAAATAAATTCCCATAGCCGTAGATGAAAGCGCTAAAATTGCGAATTTAACGTGAACAGAAAATAAAACACAAAAAGTAAAAGTAAAAAGTCATGACTAAAATAACAGTATTATCTACTGAATTGAGCATAGATGAACTGAGATGAGCTGAAATGAGACCTCAAAAAATAAATAAATAAATAAATAAATAAATAAATAAATAAAAATAAAAATGCGCATAAAGTATATATATAAAGAATAGCTTCAAAGGCTATAAAGTTTCTTAGTAATATTAATAATAAGACTCGAGTACAAGAAATGTAATCTCACTTCAAAAAGGTGAATAAAAAGAATTTCACCAAATCAACTGATAAAAAGAACAGTAAAATAAATCTGTTCACAAATGTGCCATAAAATGTTTTTTTTTTTTTTTTTTTTTTTTAAGGAGCTGTAATTATCCAGCAGTGGGCCCAATTCGATGTTAAAGTAAGCTTAATATATATTTTGTTGTCATAATTATTTGCTAGCAATAGTAGTAAAATATTCCTATATAGATATGATAGACATATTGAACATAAACACCAATAAAGAAAAATGGAATAGTGAATAAATGCGAAAAAAATATCTTACATGTACAGTAAAATAAAAAAAAACTTCTCCTCTGCAACCAACGCATTTGAAATGAATGAAAAAAAAATCACTATTATTATTATTAGAACATAAACAAAAACTCAGACAGAACTGCGAGATTTCTGTCTTAAAAAAAAAAAAAAAAAAAAAAAAAAAAAAACAAGCAGTCTCCCCTTTTCCTTTCCCACCCTTTTTTTTTTTAATCCAATCATTCTTTTTTTTTTTTTTTTTTTTTTTTTTTAAATCATATCACGATTATTCTTAAACTTTTTTTTGTAAGTTAATGAACGAAGTAAAACTATTATGCACATAAAATAAATTTCGTATGAAAAGTAATTAAGAGTTAAAATTTTAGAAGATAATGATAGGTTTCATCTTAAAAAAATGAATGAATGTGAAAAGAAATGCGTGAAATGAAAAAAAAAAAATTAAATCAGATGTCAAATTTCACGACCATCATGTTATCTGGATTTCTGTGAACCGACAAAGTATATATGTGTTATAAAATTTCTTAAAGTTTGTGCAATTAGAAAAAAAAATGGAATAATTAAAACATTTGTAGTAAAATGTAACATATAAGTTAAAATAGACAAAGAAAATACTGTGTTATGTTATCATAAAAAATTAAAACATGAAAAACCATTCGACAACCAAAAGTAAATATCAAAATAAAAATTATGTTAATGTGTTTAAGTATCCAAGACATATAACTAATTCCCTTTCTGTATAAGTCATTATATATGATTATTCAAGAATGCCTAGAAAGTGTAATAAAAAAAAACATTGAACCTTTTGTTCAAGACTAACAAATTTGCTAGATTTACATGAAAGGCAATGTATTTAATATCCGCAAAAATGAGAAAAAGAAAAATAAATTTTTATATTATGTGTGGTTATTCTAAACTTGCGTATAAGTAAATAATTGCATCTACAAGCTAGAATTATTTAAATTCACCACAAATGTGTGAAAAAGGGTGTATATGTGTACAAATGAGAAAAGAAATATGTAAATTTGGAAAATTGTGTGCTAAAGTTAGGATACTTTCATGAAACAAGATAACGGCCAGTATAGATTCATAAAATATATTATGCACTGGATTTACGTACTTTCATGAATACATATAGTGTTAAAAATTTTGAAAATTGTTAGAGATATAACAATTAATATTTACCTTCAATATTTTATTTTATTTATTTATTCTGTCAATGTGTGCGTGAGTGTGTACCTATGCGTTGTGAGAAAGATCTTCTTATAGAAACAATATTAGTAAACAATGAGAAAAAAAAAAATACCCTAAATACAAGCAATTCTATTCAATTTCTGTAAAATATATTAAATTTTATGTAAAATTTAAATAGTAAAAAAAATGTAAGTTAATTAAAGCAGTACTCAAATTAAGTGAAGTTCAATGTAAAATCATGCAAACTAAGACAATCAATGCAGGTCCCCTCACCAAGAAAAAATTGGCCAGTAATTCAAGATAAGGAAAACAGCATTGAATATCAACAACACAAGTGCAATTAGGAGCTCTACTAATGCACATTGTGGCACAAAATTATATAAACTTAAATCCTAACATATTAATTGTGCCTCTTTTAATTCAAGGACTTAAATGAGATGTATAAACCTAAATTATTTTATTTGTTTAATTATTTTTAAATGAAAGGATAAATAATGATATTTAGAGAAAAAGTGTAGTGTGTTGACAGTTAGCTTTTAAAACACAGTGATGCACAAAATTATACAGCCTTAACTTCTAAGAAACCAATTGTAAATATATTTGATTTAATATAACCATGATAAGAAGCATAAACTTAATATCTTCAAAATTAAAAAAAGAATATTAATAATTTAAGTAAAGGTGTGAAAGTTATACGTGCAAAACATTAAGTAAAAAGAAGTGTGTGAAAAAAAAAAAAAAAAAAAAAAAAAAAAAAAAAAAATCAACCAAGTTCTTTAAAATATATTTCTAAATTTTGTTTCAAAATAAGACCTTAAAAGTAATAAAAAATATTAGCTTATGAAACAAAAGTATGGGAATACCTGAAATTATCACTCTATTTATTTTATTTATTTATTAATTTGTTATGCAATGGCAGTTCCAAGCAGGTTAAAATAAGTGAACAAAAAAATTATGTGTGTAAAAAGAGGAGAAATAAGTGTCAAGATACCGACTGATATCAAAACAAATTTTTGCGACACATCTCCAAAAAATATATAAAAAAAATGGTTTGTGTATTTCCAACCAGCCTGGAAAACGCCATCATGAGAAATAAATTCAAATTTAATTCTTAAATTAGAAAATTAATTAATTTTAATTAACAAACAGAGTAATAAACATTTTGCGATAAAAATATATATAAAGCACTCAGTTAATACTCAATCTTTCCTTTCCCTCTTATTTATTTATTTATTTATTTATTTATTTATTTATTTTTCATTCCGAATGAAAAATCAAGAAATTTTTAAAAAATTATCATGTATATCAGTGTATAAAATAACGTATCAATATTATTAATAAATGAAATAAAAATAAATATGTGTCACACTTTATCAGTATTTATATCAATCAAAAATATAAAATACCATAATAATAAAAAATAAAATAAAATAAACAGCAATATAGATAAAAGCTGTTAAAGATTATATGAAAATCATTATTACTATCATTATGTTTATTGAAAAAAAGATAATAAACGTAAACATTTTCTCCAAAAACAAAATATCATAAATAAAAATATGTAAAATTTAGATTCAACGTGAAGTTTCAGACATTTTTGTATAAATTCTATCTTTCTTATTATTAAAATTAGAAAAAGTAAAGATATTCAAAAATTATTTAAGTATTATAAAATGTATATAAATTGAACAAATGTAAGTCTGTCAATAAAAATAAAATGTTCATTTTCTTCAAGACAAAAAAAGTACTTACGAATAACTTGACGAATCAATTTTCTGACAGTACAAAAAAAATTCACTGATGAGTTTTGTTCAGTATTTAGTTCACACATACTTTCAGTGTCAATCACACAGTAGCAATTACTTAAAAATAACAGAGTATGATAACTACTAAGAGACACAATCTTGACAAACATTCTGTTCGCAGAAAGTTATGAATCGCATGATTATGGTTTCACATTTTTTTTTTTTTAAAGCATACTTCGCACATAATTTTTACCGCACAGGGAAAACACAGGTCCAATCAACGCAATTATAATGAAAGAACAGAAGCCTACAAACTCACTGTGAAAGAAAATACGATTTTGAACTAAACAGCTAAGAGGCAACCGTTGGCAGGTAATTCGGACTGAAGAGGTAGAATAAAAAGCGACGTAAATTATATATTTTAGTTTTGCAGTCGAAACCAGAGAAGTAAACAAAATATGTAGAAATTCACTATATCGTTCGGCGTGAATTCTGAACGGAATAGTTTAACTGGAAAAATTTCCGGAGTTGATGAAGATCACATTGTATCCGAAACAGTCACACAGTATGAGAGGACGAAGAGGGCAAATTGCGACGACCAGGTTGAGTCACCAACATACGGCAGAGGTATCATCAGATAAAGCCATGATTTGCCGAATTCTGCTCAATAATTATACAGGGTACCAGGAATGTGTAAGGAACAATATATCTTCCAACTTGAGTCGCCAACATCGCCAACATTGCCAACAGGAATTAACATCAACAAGATGCTGTATCTGGACTAGTCTTTTCAATCTATAAACCGATGAACGGTTATTCGTATTTCAAATAAGATAGCTATAACGAAAAAGTTCCTTTTTGTTAAAAAAAAAAAATGACTATTACAACAAAATTTGAAAAAGGTAATTTAAATTACTGCCCCTCTCTCTCACCAATGAATCTCGAACTGGTCACTGGTCTAGCACCAATATTTATTAAGTAGAATTCTGGGATTCTACTGTAGCAAGTTCCAATTTATTGTCCAGGTCCATCCAGCTGAAAAAGATTGTCTTTAAAGTAAAAAGAGGACTAATTGTTCGCTGTATAATGTATTTATTTTATTTTAGAGAGGTTTCATAGGAAAATCAACAATTCCTTAACAGTAGAAGTGCATATTGACCGTACGTTACGAGAATGCAAAAGGTAGAGGTGAGAGAGAGAGCTAAGAGATCACATGTTATCCTATCAGTACTTTTAGAGCGAATTCCAAAGTTGTCTATCTCGCAATCAAGATCAGGCTGCTGAATTACGCCAATATTTTCGAAATAGAGCCAAATTTTACAGCCAAACACAATTCATTGTTTATAGAATAAACTAATATAAATATTTTGAATTTAGCAAGTCCGTTATAACAGTTTATGCCAAAGCTTGTGCCAAATTTTATCGCCAGAAGACTGTTGCGTAAGGGAGACACCAAGACTACGATTTATTGCACATCCTGTCATTAAGAAATATAAATTACCCTTTAATGATATTATAACGGAAATGTATTGCTTAATTTATTTATAACAAAGTGGAATTGCGCAATTTAAAAGAATGAAAGTGTAATTATGTATACAACGGTTTATAAATGAAAATAATATTTTTTTATATTTTATTTATTAAATGATTTAGGAGAGATTATAATTCTGAGAGATGTCATTTAAAAAGATGACTATTAGAAATAAATTATTTATTTTAAAGAATATGTTTTTGTTCTTAGAAGATTTATTTAATCGCTCAACGGATAAAATATTATTAGAATTAAGATATCTATTTATAGACAAATACGAATAAATATAAAAAGTAATTTAGAATTTCGTTATATATTTTTATTAGCCATTTAATTTATTGAAAATATAGTAATTAATTATTGCATTTATTTAAAGCTATAACTAAAACTCATATATGTGAAGGAACGACTTCACATTCGCTCATTTAGAACTTACTTGCTGTTAACAATATTGCTATTTTTAAATCCTATTGACGTAGGTATAATAATGAAACAATTTAAAATACTTGAAAGATCTTTTAAGAAAATTTTCTATGACTATACCATTTTAACGCTTGGAAACAACAATTGAAAACCATTGATTGATATTCAAAAGCTTAATCATAGCACCACAAGTACCGTATTTTTACCTTAAAATTTATTATGCGACATCCGTTTTTTTCCCTGCAGTAATTGCGACTGCTCATAAATTTGTTAACTAAACAGAGCATTTTAAATGTAATTTATGGAAAAACACAAGTTTAAAACGACTTCTACACATGTTTTCAGGTGCTTTAATATTATTGTAAAAGTTTGCGGTTAACTTAAAAATATAGCATACTTATGATCTGAAATATACGTAAATATCTGACTATGTGAACAAAATATACTGTAAAATATAAAATAAAATATATGTACTGTAGAATACTCTTTATAAGTGCGCTTTCCCTAATGCATGCGCTCGGAATATTTTGTAACCACTGCAATTCTTTCTGTCATAAATAATGCACTGCTAACTTTGATTGTAATTGTACCATTTTTGGGGGAATTATCAATTAATTACATACCAAAAAAATCATCACTGTAGACATTTTTTGCTTTTTACTTAAGGGTTAAGAAACGTTCAATTTTCATTTATTTTTGCAGTAATATTCGTCCACTAGCAAACCCGTGCGAAATATTCGCATTTTATTTCTTCTCTTATTTACCTTTAACATTTGAAACTCATAATTGTTATACCAATTTCACCACCTAATTAAAATTTTCATTTATCAGAAGCCGACTTATTAATAAAACCAAATTAATATTGTACAATAGTGAAACCAAACTCATTCAAAGCAGTTTCCAAATAAAATTCATGGTTCACGACCTAATTTTCATACTTCGACAGGCAGTACAATTTTAGTATAGGACTCTCACGACGCTTTTTAAATTTCTGTCGTCATGTTGGCGATAACGTATTATTATTATTATTATTTTTAAATAAATAAATAAATAAATAAAATAAAATAATTGCTATTTTGAATAGATATTTTATGATTGTGTTTTTTAGTCAATTTATGACACAAAAGTTCATATTCTGCATATATATCTTTAAAATATTGCTAGGTTTAAAAGGACGCTTGCAAAGGTTCTGAAGAAACAACTGTTAAAAATTCAATTTTTTTGTAAAATAATCTCATCATACAAGTGTCGTAATTTTTTCTTATTAGTCCATTGAGCTAAATCCGTATGTTCAAATATTGTTCGTATATAAATATTATTTTTTTATCCTCCCGTATCGTATCGTTTCGGAAAAAATAATTGAAACTGGTCCACGTTAGAGAAATATTATATAGATTATTCCATATCTTATTCAAATACACAATATTTGCGTTGTCAGAAAGAAAAATCCATAATGTTCTGTATTATTTTTTTAACTGTTATCTGTATAAACACATATGTATATATATATATATATATATATATATATATATATATATATATATATATATATATATATATATATATATATATGTGTTTATATGTATATTTATATACATACATGTTGGCCAGCATGTGATAGAAAAAAATTATATGAAACTTGAATTCTTGTACTCTTATTCAAACAATGAGATTTTACACTACGATTATACGAAATCACAAACAAATAAGCGTTTTTATGCCATTCATTCTTTTCTTCATAAATAGAGATTTAGCATAAACTTGGAAATGGTCAAAATCTGTAAAACTTAATTTTCGAGAATTTCAAATTGTTAAGATTACTTTATTTTAAAATACTGATTATCTTTTTACTTTTACGAGCAGATGTTTTCGAACAACAAGTAATTTGTGTGAACTAAATTAATTATTTTGCTTTTAATTAACTGTATAAAGTTTTCCTTAATTTAACTAAAGCTAAGTGAGAGAATATTTTAAAACGTTCTTTAAGAAATATATTCCCTCATTTAAAAAATGAACCGATATATTTGATAATACTTTAATATTATGAAGAAGGAGCTATTTCCGAAGTTTGTCTTGTTTGGCATAATATTGTACTAACTAAATATTTTACACTTGGATGGTATCATTTCAATTTTATTAAGAAACAAGTACATATCTATTACATTAATTTGAAGATTAATTAAAAAAAATATTAAAATATATTTTATTAGGCTAAAATTTTGACTGAAGAATTTTAAAATTTGACCTTATCTGCAATGTTAAATATTTCCATTCAAACTTGAACCACTATACGGAGTAAAATTATAAGCAATATCACAATCTGGTTCAACTTTTATTTTAAGATTTCAACATCATACGATTGAATTTATGTTGCATCAGAACTTTAAGCTACCAAGGGATGTATAAATTAGTAAAATTCTTATAGAAACCAGACCAAGCTTAAATTAAAGAGCGTGGTCGAAATCATAGAATAAATTGTAAATTTTGTGCGACAATTCACCCACGGGCCAAGATAAGACCCTATAAAAATCAGTCCCTTTTATCAAAATCAACGAAACAGAATTAGCGGGCACGTAAGCGTGGCACAGTGCAAGAGAGTTTGAGACAAGAAGATCTTCAGTTCGATCCCCATCTCGGTCGAATTTTGATTTTTTTTTTTTTTTTTTCTATTAAAAACATACCAATATTTGATTAAACATAAAATTACGAAGTCATGATAAAAGGTCAAATCGTCGGATGATTGCAACTACTTCTGTACGAAGTTTGGTTCAAATTAACACCAAATTTTTAACAGTGTGTAGTCAAATTTTGAAGTTAGAGCCTTTGAAATTTGGAATTAATTATTTGTTATTTTTTTTCTTAGTTTTATAGCAAAAATATATTTTTAAACATCAATTGTTTTCTGTTTCATAGTTTTTATACTCAAATTTTGAATAGATTAGTAATATATAAACCTTAAATTCTAGATGCATGTCGGTTTTATAATCTCAAGCCATGATAAATTCGGAGTATTTTTCACCAATTTTTTGAAATAATCAATTTACAAAACTTTAAAAAGCATATACTTTTTTCCGGATAAATTTCAGGTTCATCGCCGTAAGAATTTAAATGAAATTAAAATGAAATAGCAAATTGATCATTATTTTTAGTCTTTTGAAATTTTATTCTGGGAGAAAAAGCTGCCAAATAGAGATCGTAATATTAAATAATTATAAGATAAAAAACTTTATATAAATCATGTTTTTAAATTTTCTGTTGAATCATAGCTATAGAACTAACTACATTAGCACTTTATCAATGCGTATTTTTACGAAATTGTAAATAATTGTACTTATTTTTGTATAAATTCTTTCAAAAAGGCTTAGTAAGTTGATAAAATGTAAATTTTCTGCATTTCTAGCTCTTTTTTGCTTTAAAATAGCTTAATTTTCCCTTTAAAACGCATTAAAATCTCCAATAGGCAGGTAATGGATTTGGTTCAAAATTTGGCAACTTTGAGGAGAAAATTCTTATTATCGATATTCCAAAGATGAACGTTCCAATGTGATTTGTTAAAGAGTTACGGAAAATTTGAATTAAAAAAAAATTTGGTTTTAAAAATAAAGTATTAATCCTTTCCGAAGAACATATATTTGCATCATAAACTACTTTAGCACTTTATCAATGTGTAGAAAATATTTAAAGTGATGATTTCGTCAATTTTTGCCAGATGCATAATTTAACTTTTTACAATTTTTTAACGCTCACATTTAATTAAATGTATTTATTTTTATGTCGAAAGACTCGTCGAAACTCGTATTATTATTATTTTTTTTTTTTTGGCAACAATTAAATAATAGTTAATATTTTAATGACTATTTTTATTGCTATTAGGAGCTTATTATTTTCCTATTTTAATTAATTAAAAGAAAACTATTCGAAAATTCGAAAATCTGACTTCGAAGTATTGTGTCGTCACCAGGTTCTGAACTACTGTGAATGTTTCAACAGATTGCAAGATTTGTACCGGACAAACAAACAAACAAACACACAAACAAACAAGAATAGAAGTTAATAAAAACATGGTAAAATACTCTACATGCACAATTTTAAGAGTATATATATATATATATATATATATATATATATATATATATATATACCTAATGTTTTATCATAATCATTAAAATTATAGTTTGTAATTTTTTCCAGAAAGTTTACCTTCTGTTTAATTCTTGTTAAGTTTTGATCTAGTTAAATTCTTACTTTGATGTCGTTAAAACATGAAAAGACCTTAGTACAAAATATGAAGTACCTTCAATCCTTGACTCTAGAAAAATAATTGTGTAATCTTTCTGGGTCTGTATTAACATTTGAAGGATAAGTAATAACATCTAAACTTTCTACAGACTTAAACAATTTCATAGTACTATGATGAAAAAATAACTAGAGGGAAAAATTATGCGGTACGCATTGATTATTAACACCTTCCAACTGTACGTGCTTGTAAATTCTTCAGTGATCTTTGCCTACGTTATTACGCAACGAACATTTAGAAGGACTGAAAGGCATACATATAGACTAGTTGTATTCATAATTATTCTTAAACATTGCTAAAAAGTGTTAAAAGAGCTTAACGCTTAAGAAAATGCAGCATTGAGATTCTAATCTCAACCCTTAATGTATCTGAATGTTTCTGTGTAGCCATGTAAATCTGAAGGTTAATCAAATTATATTCTATACGAAACATTATTTTAGTATATTAACAATAAATGTTAATTTCTTTATGATTTTTACAATAGAAAGTTATTTAAATGTGTTTTATAAAAATGTCTGCCTAAAACGCAATGCATTAAAATATTTTGAGGTGTATTTGTACACAAACCAATTATACAGGATCTATTACAGTCATTTTAAAAAAGGAAATATTCTATAGTGAAACTGAATAACATATATCAATTTTTAAAAATTCTGAAAATATTTAAGGACGATAGGGATGGGCTGACGGACAGGCAGAAAGGGTGACATCTAGACAAACTGATACTCAAATTGAAATCATATTCAAAGTTAAAAAAACGTTTAGAAAGAGACGCTTACAAAAGGGATAGAAACGTTTAAAAGTGATGGTATTTACTCCCTTTTCAATGAGGAACATCCGATAGTAAACCTGAATAACGTATTTCAATTACATTAAGATTTGTGTAAAGTAAATGTATTAAAATATGGTTTATAGAACTATCATAGAGCACAATGCTTTCGAATACTTTCGGGTGTTCCTGTACAAAACCCAGTGGAGGTATTCACTCCATTTTCAATAGGAAACATCCATTAGTGAACCCAAATAACATATATCCGTTTCCAGAAATTACATGAATATTTACAGACAGACAAACCGAAGTCATTAATACTTTTTATTCTTTTTGGAAAGTGTTAAAAAAAAAAAAAGTAAGATTTTTTTCATCTATGGGGTACCTTGAGCAAGTCCAAATGCAAAAATCTATCAATATATTCAATCTTTGTTTTGTACGAAAATACATTAAAAATATTCCGATATAAAGTTTGCTGCATTTATTAGAGATAAAGAAATTTAAACTTGAAATTATTATATGTAGGTCTAAGAAGTTGATTTATAAAATATTATTCCATGTTACAAAAACAGATAGTGAAACATTTAAGGTTTAAACGTTCACTACTTTTCTTTTTTATAATTACTAAACTCATTTCAAAAATAGGTGCTATAATTATGAATCGTTGTTTATAAATATGAAAGAAAAAAACATTGTTTTTTGAGACAGTTTTGATGTAAAACATTTATATGTTAACCTGATTAAATTCAAATAATAATTCATTTAATGCAGAAATACTTTTATAGGAAAACATTTTAAATTGCAAATATTCGCTATCTAGAAAGAATAACTACCCATTTTCTGAATCCCTATACTAGAAATATAGATTTCCGAGATTTGCGTATATCGTAAGCCAGTAAACTGAATAGGCGAATTGATCAAGAGTTTATAGTGTATAAGTTTCTAGATGGTGAAACTATATTATCAGTATTGTGAATACTATGAAAACTTTGTATTGCGAGAAATTCTAGCTTGATTTCTAGAAATGTGTCATAAACTCGAATTATAAAATCTCGCTTCTTGTGTTCGCATTTATTTGCAATTTTTTTTTTTTTTTTTTTTTTTTAAGTTTGACTTTGATAACATATGAAAATCCTCTAGATTTCTAATACAGGTTTCTCGAACTCCCTTTCAAAGGGGACTAAAATTTATAAGCGTGACATGAAACTATTTTAAAGTCACAAATTAGTTTCTAGATGTCAGTCACACAATTTATTCTCAGTGTTCACAGCAAAGTAATTGTATAGCTCTTCATCAGATTAAAAGCTCTGCACGAATACATCATAAAAGCAAAATATTGCAAAAATTTTCAACTATTGTTGTAATTTGTTGCTGATGTTTTCATGAAAATTATATGAAAATTTCACACAAATACCTTTATAAACGCGATTAATCGAATTTTAAAAAATTAATTTTACTCTGAAAGTAATGACAGAAGAAGAAATAATGCCAAGTAAAAGCAGTAAACATTGTAAATATTTCACAATATATTGTACATCAATAAATACATTTAAAACTTTGTTATAGTAATATGAATAATATTACATTATGCACAAAAAAGTATTACCTTATTAAATAGTTCAATACAACGTTAAAAATCATCTGAATTTCGTACTTAATTTCGTCATACTGCTGATTAAATACGGTAGTTTTATTTGAAATATTTTTCACAGTAAATATGTTCTAATAAATTATACTGACCAAGTACATCTATAAAGTCTTAATCTTATTACAATATTTTAACCTTGTAATTGAAATATATAGCACACAGTAATAGTTAAGAAATTAAACTGTAACATATTCATGAATAATATGTTCTTAAACCGAACATAGCTGATAACAAACGAAATATACATGAAAATAATATTTATTGTTAAAATAAAATAAAATAAAAATAATAATCAACGTTACTTTAAAAGCAAAAAGAAAAAACAATTAATATAAACTTTTAAACTATTTTTCGGGAATCAATACAAATATTTCAATCAATAGTCCTTTAGAAGAAGTAGCATTATTGCTTTCTAACTTTTGAAAAAAGTAATTACTATCGATTTCAGATTTAGATTTCTTATTATGTTATTGCAAGTAAACACCTGCATCATTTCACAGAAATGATTACTTTACAACTTTATTCAACTCAAACATTTTTCACAATTTAAAATAAAGAGGAGTGTTGCGATTTTACATTGAGATTTTGATAGGAACATTATTAGAGGAAGTAAATAAATAAAATAAGACTTTTTTTCCCTCAGCTTGGGGAATTTACTATACTATTTGGAAAATTTTCCTCAAATTATCCTTAATAACAGTTTTTTAAAATGAAAAATCTCATTTTTATTTTTATTTTTAATTATTATTTTTAAATATTTTTTTTTTTAATAAATGCTTGTCGTAAAACAGATGAATATATATAGTATGTACCATACACAACTTCATTGTATACCTGTTAAACTACACATATTGTTACGAAAATGTTGTCATTTTATGTATTGAAAGGAATTCGTAAATAATCAGACAGGTTTTAGTCGATGAGTACATTTTGCTTCATGTATAACTACGAAACAAACGAATAAAACTATTATTCATAATACAAAAGGCGCGAAAATAGCACAATATACAGAGACGAGCACGTATATTAATTGTTCCAGAAAACGGATCAAGAGTTTGTCCTATAATCTCTGATTTTAAAGGCCGCAGCTCAGAGTTTTATGGAAATAACTTCCTTCTATTTGTATATATATATATATATATATTTTGGATAAGGACTGTGTGAAGATATTGATATATTATACCAAAGAAAACTTTCTGAGAGAGGGATTAAAAATTTTAGTAACGTAATCTCTATTTTGTTTGCTAAATGTTGTAGCCAAACACATCATGTCAGATCTCAGTTGAAACCAATTGACTATTATATTGTTCCACGTGTCTCTCTATAAAATCACAAACAGTTGTGATAATTAACAGTTTTATTATTCGTAGAAATATTACTAGGCGTGCCTTATTACAAGCATCCGATGAAATATTTAAAACAATAGTTTGTATAATAATTAAAAATAAATAAATACAGAGAGAGCTTATAATGATCAAAAAAGGGAATTACACAACTAGATGTTACTAAAACCGTAAGTATAGGCTTTCAAGATTATACGTCCAACTGTTTTCAAGTTAACAAAATACACAAACACGAACTTATACACGCAAGCATACGTTCATACAGATGAAGAAACTTGTAAATTCGCATATATCTATAAAGTGTAAGATCATAATAACACCAAAATGTCAGATGTACAACGGGATATTATAACATTCTCAAATATAAATTTGCAACATTCTACTAGGCACATTTTTGAGTAATGTGAGATACAATTTCGTTTCCTTTATTAGTTTTAAAATGACTTCCTATAAAATATCCAAAACTCCACAACCTTCCTAAAATTACCACGTTTTTGGTTTTGCTACCGCTCAAAGGGACGAATATTTGCCAGATCATCGCGTAATAACCCCTTCCAAGAGATGAGGATAGTTATCTCAGATGAGTGAAAAATATTAAGGTCTTATAAAAGGTAACAAAACCACTTTAAAACACGTACATACAATATTTTTATTAAAAACTACACAAAGCTTTTCGCTATCATAATAATAGCATCATCAGGTGTAATTACGTTACATAGAAACTAGCAATATATAAATAAAGAAGTTCAAATGGTTTAAAGTTACGGTTACAATAAAAATTTTAATTTACAGTTACCATAAAAATTATTATTTTCAGTATTTTTTCTCTATGAGCACAACGCGTGCCAAATTTTATGAAGTGATGCAGCGTCCTTGGAGTTAATAACTTTATTGTATTTGATAATATTTACGGCTTCTGTTATTAGCAGGTCTTGAAAGTCTCGAGGGGCTGAAATAATTTCGGATTGGGTCCACATAGGAATAGCATCAGGGTGTTCGTAAAGAAAGTCTACTAGAATTGAACTTTTTTTCTCTTTAACATTACGAATGTGTTCAGTAATTCTTGCTTTAAGTGTGCGACGTGTTTGCCCAATGTAGTAAAACAGTTCACTATTATATTTGATAGGGATTTTATAAACCCCTCCAGAAGGCCTGTTGATATCTCTGTCATTAACAACTAAGTTTTTAATGGTACAGGGGGAGGAGACAGGAATGCATAGATTAAATTTACGTAAAATAAAATGCTTAAAATTTTTAAATTCATTACAGAAAGGTAGACTATTGGTATATTTAATTTTAGGCTTATGGTTAATACTAGTATTATTATAGATTTTATTTTTGACCCCATTGATTATTTTTAAAACAGTGTTTTTACTATACCCAGCGTTAATACCTAAGTGAATAATTTTATTAATTTCTTTATTTTCGTTAAACTGGAAGGAGGTATAATTGATGGCACGAAAAATATACGAGCGAAAAAAAGCTATTTTAAATTCAATAGGATGCGCGGATGAAACAGGTATGGTGGAAGGGATAAAAGAGTCTTTGTAATAAACGTCAAACCAAATAGTAGAGTTATCTTCATTACGGTGAATAGTTAAGTCCAAAAAGGACAGAGTCCGGTTAACTTCAGATTCAAATGTAAATTTAATAGAGGGGTATTGTTTATTGAGAATATCAATAAACTCAAGGAGAGAATTTTTAGAAAAATGCCAAGAAATAAAAATGTCATCCACATAACGTAAAAATATTGTGGGTTTAAGGGTAATTGAAGCAAACGCACGTTCTTCTAAATCTATTAATAGAATATCTGCAATCAAGGGACTAAGGGGGGATCCCATAGGGGCACCAAAAGTTTGTTTATAAATGATACCATTAAATATGAAAACATTATTGGAATTAATTAAATTAAAGGCTTCTAAAATGAAATTACGATATGACGCCAGGATAGGATTGTTTTTACATTTATTAGCAATAATATTGTATACCTCATCTAACGGGATATTGGGAAAGAGAGAAATTATATCTAAACTAAAAAATTTATCAGTACGGTTTAATTTTGTGTTTAAAATTCTAGTTTTAACATCGATACCCGAATTCACAATATGTGGATTACCACCGTTAGATGAGGTATACAATATTATTGCTAATAAATGTAAAAACAATCCTATCCTGGCGTCATATCGTAATTTAATTTTAGAAGCCTTTAATTTAATTAATTCCAATAATGTTTTCATATTTAATGGTATAATTTATAAACAAACTTTTGGTGCCCCTATGGGATCCCCCCTTAGTCCCTTGATTGCAGATATTCTATTAATAGATTTAGAAGAACGTGCGTTTGCTTCAATTACCCTTAAACCCACAATATTTTTACGTTAAGTGGATGACATTTTTATTTCTTTGCATTTTTCTAAAAATTCTCTCCTTGAGTTTATTGATATTCTCAATAAACAATACCCCTCTATTAAATTTACATTTGAATCTGAAGTTAACCGGACTCTGTCCTTTTTGGACTTAACTATTCACCGTAATGAAGATAACTCTACTATTTGGTTTGACGTTTATTACAAAGACTCTTTTATCCCTTCCACCATACCTGTTTCATCCGCGCATCCTATTGAATTTAAAATAGCTTTTTTTCGCTCGTATATTTTTCGTGCCATCAATTATACCTCCTTCCAGTTTAACGAAAATAAAGAAATTAATAAAATTATTCACTTAGGTATTAACGCTGGGTATAGTAAAAACACTGTTTTAAAAATAATCAATGGGGTCAAAAATAAAATCTATAATAATACTAGTATTAACCATAAGCCTAAAATTAAATATACCAATAGTCTACCTTTCTGTAATGAATTTAAAAATTTTAAGCATTTTATTTTACGTAAATTTAATCTATGCATTCCTTTCTCCTCCCCCTGTACCATTAAAAACTTAGTTGTTAATGACAGAGATATCAACAGGCCTTCTGGAGGGGTTTATAAAATCCCTATCAAATATAATAGTGAACTGTTTTACTACATTGGGCAAACACGTCGCACACTTAAAGCAAGAATTACTGAACACATTCGTAATGTTAAAGAGAAAAAAAGTTCAATTCTAGTAGACTTTCTTTACGAACACCCTGATGCTATTCCTATGTGGACCCAATCCGAAATTATTTCAGCCCCTCGAGACTCTCAAGACCTGCTAATAACAGAAGCCGTAAATATTATCAAATACAATAAAGTTATTAACTCCAAGGACGCTGCATCACATCATAAAATTTGGCACGCGTTGTGCTCATAGAGAAAAAATACTGAAAATAATAATTTTTATGGTAAATGTAAATTAAAATTTTTATTGTAACCGTAACTTTAAACCATTTGAACTTCTTTATTTATATATTGCTAGTTTCTATGTAACGTAATTACACCTGATGATGCTATTATTATGATAGCGAAAAGCTCTGTGTAGTTTTTAATAAAAATATTGTATATACGTGTTTTAAAGTGGTTTTGTTACCTTTTATATTATTTATACACGTGAAATGTTTTATAATTTTAAACTTTTAATAGTTTTTAATCTTAATAATAATATTAAGGTCTGTTTTTAACTGCGTTTTCTTCACAATGTGTTAAAAATTTCAAGATATGAAATTTGAAATTGCGTTGAAAGGTGGGAATGTCCTCTATTTGTAAAAAGGATTAAAAAAAAAAAAAATACTATCATATATTAAAAGACAACAGCTATAATAGTTTTACTTCGATTAAAAAAAGGTATTCTACTTAAACCCGGTAAATTTATTAATTTCATAAATTATTATTTTTTTTTATTATTATTTGTTCTATTTAAAAATTTTGTTACAGATTACCTTGCGAAATTCCCCAAAATTGTACTATAAATTATCACCATGCCTTTCGTTATATAGCATATCCATAACAATAACATAACTTTATGAAGAAGAATAAAATTGTCAAAGATAAATTTTTTAAATTAATTTATTCACAAAACTCGAATTTTGAATACCAAAAACTGTGCAGTAATATAATTGCTATCTACGGATTAAATTTCATTTAGGAATGTTAAATGCAGGTTGAATGAAACATAAAATTATGGTGTTTTTTTTTTTTTTTTTCGTATAATGTAAAGAAGAACCTTTCAATGATATGGAATTGAATAAGAATATTTTTCTCTCTTGTGAAATAATATTAATGATATTTTTGTTCGTTGAATGCCCACAAATATATTTCTCGTTAAATGAGGTAAAGGTGGACAAAAATTATATTAATGAGCTTGCTCAAGAATGAATGTTAACTGCTAAGTAATTGTGTACAAATGGAATCGATGGTTGCGTTGGCTGGACAGACTGGACGGCGAAAAAGAATTAAGATGTTGAGCTGGATGCCCACAAAAATATGAGAAACCGCTAAGTGTCCTGCAATTAGTAAAAGAAAGTTGAAAGTGGGGGGGGGGGGGGGAGCAGAGTGACCATAATTAAACTTGGTCTATTCAGAGCACTCTGTAGCTCTAACTAAGATGTATATTGAGTCAAAAAAATTGTATATAGACATTTCAAAGGATGTGCTGTAGGGATCTGCAATAAATAAATAAATAAATAAATAAATAAATAAATAAAAATTTAAAAATTTCCCCTCGATGGATATCATATTTTTCAATGTAGGTCCCATCATTATATTACAAAATCTGCAGACGATGAACACTGCGTTCACAATTATCCTCCGCGCATGCAATGTTATACGGTCTTTTAAGTCAACCAAAGTTGCAAAATTTCTTTTAAAAGCCAAACTCTTTAAATGGCCCCATAACTAAAAATACCACAGATTAAAATCCGAGGATTGGGCTGGCCAAGTAGTGGAAAACGAACGAGTAATCATTTTGTCATCTGTAAAATTTTGCAATAAAAGCCTTTGTAAAATGTAAGAATAACAACTTTAAATGTCGTATGGTTTGAAATAGACCACAATTATCTATTACATAAATTTCCGAGCATTTTGACTGTAATTCTTGTTTGATTTATTGAAGTATGTCCCCTTGAGGAGAAATGTTAAAATTTATTTATTTTTATTTTCTATTTATTTATTCATTTTTTTATTTTATTTATTTATTCATTTTTTATTTTATTTATTTTTTAATTTTTAATTAATTAATTAATTTATTATTATTATTTTATTTATTTATTTTTTATCTATTTTTATTTACTTATTTATTTATTTATTTCAAATCCCTAGAACGCATCCTTTGAAATGTCTATATACAAAGTTTCGACTCAATATTCATTTTAGTTAGAGCTGCAGAGTGCACTGAATAGGCAAAGTTTAATTATAGTCACCTTGTAATTCAATAATTATACAAAAATTCAGAGAAAACCATAAGTGAAATAAAACACAGAACTTCATAGAGAATCCCAGTGTACAGCGAAAATCTAAGTTCTCAGAAGATTCCACGGACCTCTTGAAAATCTACATAATATTTTCAATACTCACTGAAAGTTTTCCAGCTAAAGAAGAACAGGATTATGTCCTAGTCGACAGGACCAATCAGAGATTGGGTTCGAAGATCCCATCAGAAAACTAAGTCCTGAGTAAGCAAGAGATAAAAAATGAATAAAACTTAATAAAAATAGCCAAGTAGTAAAAAATAAATCCGACAGTTCATAATTTTGAAAAGGTAACAAAAAAATTTTTAAGGAAATTCACAAATAGGAAGGTTGGTTGGTTGGTTTGTTGGTTGGGTTTTACGTCACACAAATAGGAAGGTGGATGCTCGCGATTGAAATAAAAATTCAGTAGATAAGCCTGATTCTAGGGTTGCCAACACTAGAGAAAAATTTCGTTCAGTCTAACTCTTTCCGACCCGAAACATTTTTGCTTTAAAACATTACATTCTTCTGTTTTTGCAAACTGAAAAAAAAAAAAAATATATATATATGGACTAAAACCGAAGTTTGTTGATTGACAATTGTACTTTACACTTTCTGCTTATTAACTCGATCTTTCATTTCCTGATTTTATTACATACGAATGTTCCAGATGCAAAGATGTAACGTGGATGTCTAACCCTCACGATCGTACGGACTGCGTGGGAAAAGCTTAGGGGAAAATGCCGGCCTGTCCAACGATATGAAGCTGCCTTCTTAAACACTAGGCCACAGGTTCGAATCCTGGTTCAGGCATGCGCGTTTGTGGTGTTCTAATAAGTGTAAAAATTAAAGGAATTGTCACTGTGAATATGTAACATGGATCATTCGAGACAAAAGTCATTGTTACTATAAGTCTCAAAGCTGTAAATAAAAAAATAAATAAAAAGTAGGGAAAAATACAATTCAGAGGGGAAATTCACAGTTAGATAACTCTATATGTAATTGTTCTATTTTTTTTTTTTTTTTTTTTTTTTTTTTTTTCCAGAGACGAGTAGAAAATTGTCTCCTCTTGTCAAAATAGTCAGAGGTCGTTTCTTCCCACGTCCGACTCTAGAATCGTAATGGTGAATGGAGTTCTACAGAGGATTTCCAACATTGGGAATGGATCTGTGAAACTTCATCCTAAATTTTCGAATATCAGCAAAGATGGACTTATTCGAATATCCTGGTGAATAGCGTCATTGCGGAAGAATCGATAATGGTTCTTGCACTCAACGCAGGGGTTTTAGTTCCCGTCTGGTCAAACGTAACAGCATTATTTAATACGCATGTTTATTGAGCAGTTTATAATGTACAACATTGATTTAAATTGCTGCAAAAACAATTGGCACAAAGATACATCCGCATTTTGTTCTCTGAAATGAAACAGATGTTCTTTTTTGCACTGTAGGAACGATTTGATACCTTTACACAGGAGCTATGACAGCAGATGATTCGTTTTACTACGGATTTCATAAGCGCCCCTTTGTAAAGTTAATGCAGATTTAAATCTATCACACCTTCTCCTAATTTGATGTGTTTTATTATTATTATTATTTTTAATAAAAAGAGAGATGACGCAAAAGAGAGTTAATGAAAAAAGACCGAATGCTCCGACAAACGGAAACGGGCTGTAGGTGAGTATAAGGTAAAATGGATCAATTATGGAAATTTAGGTGTTTACTCCCAAAGTTATAATTTCTCGCTATTGAAAATATGTGTGTATATTCCCTATATATTGGGTCTTATATGGCACTCAATCAAAATCAATAATTATGTTTACTTTTTTTAATAACAACTGACAAAATGGACTATTGTACCCCGACCGAAGGGGTAGAATAGTCCATGACATGGAGATCTATGGAGCACAGGTCAAATTTAAAAAGCATACTAATGTAGTATGTTTTTTAATAGAATAAAATGTAGAATATATTATATTTGTTTATTTATGTCTTCGATTCATACAAATAATGTAAATTAATGAACATTAAAACTAGAAAATAATACGCTAAACAATTTTTGTGTAATTGAAAATATTCTGTTTTCTTGTGAAACTGTAGCGTCTGGAAAACTCATCATTAGAATAGCTTGAATATTTACAAGAGATATAGCAACACTCTCAGGAATAAATGTAGAGATATTAATTAAGTTTTCGTTGAATGAATCTCACAAAAACAGATTCTTTATTTTTTATTTCTGTGGTTAAACCAACAAAATGTAAAACCTTCTTTTTCATCAAATTTATTTGTATTATTATTTTTTTAAATGCATTATTTAATTTAGTTTATAACAGCTGTATGATATTTGTAAAAACATAAGAATACAAATGTAAGTGAATGGTTATTAAAAATAAATAAGAAGAAACGTCAAAGTAAATTGCTTTCTTATTAATCTTTGAAGACATAATAGATGTAATTAAAGTTAATTCTGAATTTTTATATGTATAATTTACAGCTAACACTTCAAAAATGCAGATTTCATAAATCTGTTTATTATGACAGAGAACTGAGGTAAATGGAACCATGGTCCATTGTACCCCGTTTCCGTTTCTTAGCGGTCCATTGTACTCCGTCTGGACCTCTGACAGCAAATGATTAAAAAGGAAAAAAAAATCTTCTTAAAAATATTTTAATGTGATTAAATATAATGATAGATGACCTTCGCTTTTGATTGTGCTAAATAGCCTGTTCCAGATCATTATTCCTGAAATATGAAAAGAAAAAAAAATATTTAACTAAAAATATTTACTTTTGGCTATCGTAATATCTTATATATGTTACTTATAAGGTTATATGTATAACTTATAAGGTTCTTTTATGCTGTCACCTTAATTTAAAATGAGTATAATTTGGATTTTATCAAGATATTTTTATTATTATCCTTTTTTCATGAATAACATGAAACTTATTATTATTATTATTATTATTATTATTATTATTATTATTTTATGAATAGCTTTAGTATCGGGACCACTTTTAGTAAAATTTGAAATTTGTCCCCACACTCGTGTTTTCTTCGTAGTACTGTTATTACTTTTTGATAATTAGGAATACTTTATATGATTGCGGATACTCTGTAAAGTGATTTGTGGGTACTCGATAACATAATTTTATGAAAATTTTAAAAATGCCATTTCTCATAAACTTCCAAATAATATACTGAAAAAAAAGCTAAAAGAAGATAAATGTTATTAAATTTAACGTAATTACACGATGACTTTTTTCTTTGTCTGTGAGAAAAAATTAAGTCTCTAGTTTATCTATTATCACTGGCGGTTCATTCGAAAATGAAATCTTGTATTTCCACAAATGTAATACAATAAAACAATGATAAAAATTTATCTTCCTTTTACTTTCTCTTAAGCATAAGGTAGAGGAAGTAATGTTTTGTGGTCAAATTTTCGAAGTTGAGTTTTAGTTATATTTACAGGTTTTGAGGTCCCCTGAATCTAAAAATCATGTTTTTATTGGTTGGTAAGCGCGTGCGTCTGTCTGAGTGTCTGTCTGTTATCCATATAACTAAAAAAGAAATTATAGCAGAAAGTTTAAAGTATTCGAAATGTATATCATATAGGGATACTACACTAATCTTTTGTTGAGATCGAGCAAATGGTGCGCGTACAGGGACACCCAAGAGATATCAAATACATTGCGTCTATGGGCGGAATTGCAGCTAACTAGAGTTTAACATCTATAGACTGCATTAAACCGAATGAAATGAATAAATATTTTCTATATGAGTAAAAACATGTTTCATGTACAATATGGTATAGAAATCAATCACCGTACGTTTACAGGGCTACAGGAAAGAACTATGTTATAATGCGACAATACATGAAAATTAATAGAAGTGTACTCCAGGTTGTGCCGTATGTTATTAATATAGGAATATATTTATGTGCACCATGTGATGTATACATAACTTACAGTAGGTATACAGGGATACCAATATCTAAGCCATAACATTATTTTTTATTTGTTAGTGGAAGTGCTTTACTATAATATTGTAAAGCAACGGAATAAGCACCGCAAATTCCTAGCTTTTCTCTTACTAAATTAAACTGTATAAAGGCGGACGCCAAGACTACTTATTTACACTTTAAAATTATTAAAGTAGCATCTTTTATGCTCATATAATAATTCCCTATAACATTAAACATAAGAAAATTATTCCTACGGTAAAAAGTAGTTCACTAAAATTAAAAATTCATACTATATAAAAAAAATGCAACCAACATCGTTGCTAACTTTATTCTGTTCTATTTCTTGAATTAAAAAACAAAACTGTGGATGCCACACGCATCACATAATCTTTACATTTTAACAAATTTTGAAGATAGCACGCGCTCATATTTTACATAAAAATTAAAAGCATTAAATTCATTTAACTCTTTTTTTCTTTGACATATTGTTCAGCACGTGAACTTACAAAAAATAGAGGATAAATAATAAACAAATTTATACGCTGAAATTGAAAATGGCTCAGTTATAACATCCTCCCACCTTTTGATTATAGGTTATAATCAAAACCAAATGTTGCAGGTGTAGTTCTTAATACATTAGTCTTTCAGGGACTTTAATTCTCCTTCCCGCTTGCTATATCTGACTGGTTCCTCTTCTGAAGTTACAACGGGTTTAACAGTTTGAGCAGAGGTTTCCTTTGAATGGTATGCTTCTTTCAGTTTTGAACTATTATTTGATGATGTTACTTCTAAAGAATATAATCTTTGAATAGGTCGTAAAAGTTCATGTTGCGAAGTTTGAACCTTTACAAGTCGAACTTTCTTATCTTTGCCAGGAATAAGTTCTGTGATACGGCCTAGTGGCCAGTGGATTCGTTTCTTGTTGTCAGATCCAATTAATACAATATCTCCGACAGCGATACCCTTTTCTGGCTGTTTTCTATTTGCTCGCTGTATGAGAGCACCCAAATATTCGGATCTGAATCGATCTCTCAAAGCTCTGAGTAGGGACTGCCTGTATCTGAGCCTCTTTGATAGAGAATTTTGTTCAACTGCATCAACATCTGGAAGCTGAATTTCGTGAACATCTTGAAGAAACATAGATGGGGAGATAGGCTTTACAGTCGCATCTTCAGAAAGGTATGTTAGAGGCCTTGAATTCACTACACTTTCAACATCAGCTAAAAGAGTTGTCATTTCTTCGTACGTAAGACAGGCGCGTCCTAAGACTCTTTTAAGAAGATCTTTTATTACCCTAATCAGCCTCTCCCAGAAACCACCCCACCACGCCGCCGTTGGCGGGTTAAACTTCCAGTCTATGGAGTTGACAGACCCATATTTTTGTATACATTGCCAATCTAAGCTTCTCAAATAATTAGCTGCGCCAACAAAATTTGTTCCGTTATCACAGTAGATAACAGAGCATCTTCCTCTGCGAGCCACAAATCTTCTCAAACCCATCAAAAATGCATCTGTGGAAGCAGAGGTCACTAGCTCTAGATGAACAGCTCTATATATAGCACATGTGAAAATCAAAATCCAACTCTTCTTATCGTTCTTAAGATACAAAGGACCAGCCATATCTATGCCTGTAATTTGAAATACAGCAGAATCTTTTACTCGGTTTTCAGGTAGAGGAGCACTAGATGTCCATAAAGCCCTTGAATTAAACCTTTTACAAATCACACAGCTGGCTAACACAAGCTTTACACTCTTTCTTCCGTTGAGGATCCAATACCTTTCTCTAAGCAAATTTAAGAGGATTTGTAACCCCGCATGACAGTTCTTTACATGAATATAAAAAAT
This sequence comes from Salticus scenicus, assembly GCA_963930645.1. NCBI lineage: Eukaryota > Metazoa > Arthropoda > Arachnida > Araneae > Salticidae > Salticus > Salticus scenicus. The sequence goes on from OZ005652.1 coordinate 235,115,361, forward strand.
AAGTCGCTTAACAACTTCATGCTTTGAAGGGAGAATTATGGGATGGAGAAAATCTTCACTATCTTTCCTGTAAGTTATTTTAGTTTTCAAACGAATGACATCTTGCTCATCCTTACAGGTTTGTAATGTCTTCAATCTTTCATCACTTTCCGAAGAGAAAGATTCTTTTTGAACCATACGTAGAGTTTTTATCTCAGCTTCCCGAAATTCAGTAGCCGTCAATTCGCCTTTACTCTTCTTATCAGGATTTAAACAATTATGCTTAAAGCGAAGAATCCAAGCAACTAAACGTATGATTTTTTCATAACTTGAAAAGTAGCGGTAATACCAGTTATTGTTGGATGGAAATTCAGGTTTCGTCAACATACAAGTAGACTTTGACCTTCCTCATTCCAATCTTCATCAGAAGTGTTCATGTGGGTTCTAAATTCTGATGAATCTTTCATCCAATGTGGGCCCTCCCACCATCTGATTAAAGCTAATTGCCTTACAGCCTCTAGACGGCAAGTCTGCTGGATTCTTCTCACTTGGTATATGTTTCCATGATGAAGGACTGCTTAATTTCTGAATCTCTTGAACCCGATTTCTGACAAACACAGACCAGCTCTCATTTCTTGATATCCAAGCAAGCACTGTTGAGGAATCGCTCCAGTAATATCGCTGCATTTCCTGCCAACCCAAAGCATCCACAACAGTTTTCGCCAAACGAGCGCCAATAGTAGCCGCTAATAGCTCCATTCTTGGTACAGTCGTATTTTTTAAAGGCGCAACTCGGGACTTGGCAGCAAGCAGAATTATTTCCCCTTGATCTTCATTTTCTATCCTCAAAAATACTACTGCTGCATAAGCATCTTTACTACCATCAACGAAAGTATGAATTGTGCATGCATGTAAGTTTTCTGGAGTTATCTGGATATGTCTTGGTATCTTAACATCATTTAAATATTTAAGTTCTTGAAACCATAATAGGAATTCTTTTTGTAAATCACCAGTTATTTCGTCATCCCAATTAATTCCTAATTTCCAAGCTTTCTGTAACATCAATTTAGGATAAAGCATCACCGGAGCAGTAAAACCAAAAGGATCAAAAATTTTATGAACTGCCGATAACATACTTCGCTTGGTAAGCCTTTCTGTGTTGAAATCGTTTAGCCATTTCATGTTGACCTTTAATGTATCGGAAACCTTATCCCAAATCAGACCCAATACCTGAGTTTCCTTCTGGTTCGACGTTTCAGCGTGATCACCAGTGTATTCCCACTGCCTTAAATCAAAACCAGCATTTGCCATTATTTTCTTTGAGTCCGAGATAAATCTCTTTAGATCTTCTTCACTGTGCACACTAGTGGCCACATTGTCTACATAAAAACTGTGCAAAAGCCTTTGCTTGAAATTTTCCTCAAAACTTGCACTATTTTTGATGTGATATTCAATTACTGATGATAAAAGAAAAGGGCTACACTTTACACCGAAAACGACTCGTGCATGCCTAAATACTCTAAGTTTCTTCTCTTTTAGATCTTTCCACCATAGAAATCGCAGAAAATCTCTATCCTTTTCACAAATGCTAATTTGAAGAAACGCTTTTCTAATATCAGCGGTTACACCGAATTTTCTTTCTCTGAAACGTAGGAGAATATCTGGGATAAGCTCAATCAAATTTGGGCCGCACTGCAGACACTGATTTAAAGATGGATAGTTAGCCAACTTTGCTGAAGCATCGAAAACCGGACGGATAGGTGTTGTACTACTGGTCTCTTTAATAACTGGGTGATGAGGTAAATAATTACCATAAGAGTTCACTTTGGTAGCAGGAACTTCTTCTATGATCCCCTCATTCAACCAGTCCATAAATATATTTTCATATTTTCCGTACATGTTCTTAGATAATAACTTAGAAGTTGTACTTTCCAAACGTCTTACAGCCAAACTCAAGTTATCTGGTAATGCAGATGTGTCGTCAGCCCAAGGAAGACAAATTTCGTAACGACCATCCTTGTTAATTTTTACTGTCTCTAAGAAATGTTCCTTTGTTTGACGGTCAATCTCACTTTTAGATTTCTTTTCTATTGCATCTGTTATTCCGATCAAGTCCAATCTCCATAAGTTTGAGATATCAGCTTCATTTACAAACAAAGACGTCACCATCATTGCTAAATTATCTGTTGAGACTTCGGTGTGAGGCGCCTTCCCCATCAATGTCCAACCGAGGTATGTTTCTATGGCAACAAGACCAGATGTCAATACTTTTCTTTTGCCAGTTAACATCTTTCCCAGAATATCAGCACCAATCAATATTTCGATAACTTCACGGCAATGACTTACATCAGATAATTCGATTCCATATTCTTTCAACTCTTTAATTCACGGACCATTAGTGACGGGTTGAATGTTTTCACATATAGTAATTTGATCCATCACTTCAAAATTACAGGTGAACTTCTCCTTCATATCCTTAACCTTTATTCTATAACAATTATGTTGGCATTCCTTTGTTGTAACTCCGCCAAACAATGAATGCATCATTTTTTCTTGACGAATGGGAGTATAATTCATCTCTTCTGCTATACTTTTCAAAATATAAGATTTTTGGGATGCTGAATCTAACAATAAACGAACTGTTTTTTGCTTGTTTTCGGAGATGAGTTTCACTTTTAAGGTTTGAAGGAATACTTTAGCACTTTGCTTATTAAAATTTGTCCTGTTTATTTCACTACTGACTGAATTTTCTTCAACCTTTTCTTGTGCAGTTTTACCTTGAGAATCACGCAAATCGCACATCAAAGGCACATGCTTCTTAGAACAGATAATGCATCTTAAAACTGCTCGACATTTTTTCACTGTATGATTAGGTAACAAACAAGCGAAGCAGCAATTTTTATCCTTTACAATCTTTTGTATCTCAGTTAAACTCAATTTTCGAGCTGAAAAGCATTCAGAGCTCAAATGTTTGCCTTGGCAAAAAATGCATACTCTTTTGAAATCTAAAGCAGAAGACGTTGTCAATAAACCTGCAGCTGTCGATATCTTATTTCGCATATAGTCTGCACTTGCACTGTTTTTCCTTTTAGAATATTTATTATCTTCACGCTTTGTCAAACCGAAGCCCGCTACAGCTAAAGATATTCTCTCTTCACCTTCTACTTCCGTTTTCAAAAAATGCATCAGATTATTCAACCTTCCTTTAGCATCCGTATTAGAAGAAAATAGATTCGAGCGATTCCAGGCCTTCAAAAAGTCTGCTGGGAAACAAGACTCAACCATAGGGTATAGAATGGAGGCATATTTATCAGTGGTAACACCTAATGTTTCTAGCGCCCGTAAATATGACTCAAGCTTATCATATAATGAAGTTAATGCAAATCTACCTTTTGTTTGCACAGATATTATCAATTTCAATAACTCTCGTACATACACTTCTACTAGAATATCTTCCCTGCCAAAACGAGCCTTTAAACTTTCCACTGCCTTTGAATAATTGGCGCCAGTTGGCGGGAAACTTTCAACAACTTCTCTTGCGCGTGAACCAGCGATTGTTGCTTGTACTAAATACTGGAACTTGTCCTCTGGGGCAATCTCATCATCTTTATCGATTTGTTCAAATTGGCTCCAAAAAGGCAACCAATCCTTAATTTCCCCGCCAAATTTCCTAAATTCCAGCTTAGGTAAAGTAAATTTTCGTCTCATAGTACTATTTTCATAATTACTTAAAATAGCATCAGTTTGAATTTGCACAGATGATTGTATTCTCGCCAATTCTAAATCATGATTCAATCTTAATTTCTCTTTCTCCAGTTCTGCTTCTTTTTCCAGCCTTAATGCCTCAGCTTCTTTTTCTAGCTTTAATGCCTCAGCTTCTTTCAAAGCTTGTTTTTCTTCTTTCAAATCTTGTTTTTCTTCTTTCAATTTTCTTTCCGCTATAGCATTTTCTAAGATATCTTTCACAAATTCGGGATCCTTTTCATACTCTTTACTATTTAAAATCAGCTCTTTTAAGCTTGCTATTGTGAACGTCGAAGGCAAAGTCTCTCCAATTTCTTCGGCTACCCATTTCAAATCTTCTTTTTTAAATCCTTTAACGGTTTTAAACATCTTTTTAATCTTAATATAATCAAAATAATTTTACTTCACTTGAACGGTCCTGTCGCTATGGCCTCTAGTATCTTTATGTAAAGCAACGGAATAAGCACCGCAAATTCCTAGCTTTTCTCTTACTAAATTAAACTGTATAAAGGCGGACGCCAAGACTACTTATTTACACTTTAAAATTATTAAAGTAGCATCTTTTATGCTCATATAATAATTCCCTATAACATTAAACATAAGAAAATTATTCCTACGGTAAAAAGTAGTTCACTAAAATTAAAAATTCATACTATATAAAAAAAATGCAACCAACATCGTTGCTAACTTTATTCTGTTCTATTTCTTGAATTAAAAAACAAAACTGTGGATGCCACACGCATCACATAATCTTTACATTTTAACAAATTTTGAAGATAGCACGCGCTCATATTTTACATAAAAATTAAAAGCATTAAATTCATTTAACTCTTTTTTTCTTTGACATATTGTTCAGCACGTGAACTTACAAAAAATAGAGGATAAATAATAAACAAATTTATACGCTGAAATTGAAAATGGCTCAGTTATAACAAATATACTATACCACATAATATTTTACCATGTCCAAAAAAGCTGCTCAGGAATTGAAATTAATTCCTCAAAGCCATACGGTAAGTAATGTATTTTTTTAATTTAAATATTCATCGATTGGCTTCTTATATATTTACACATTTTGAGGCTTCTTGAATACCAAGTCAAGTTTTATAGTTTGATCTTTGAATGCGTCTCTTAGAGTAAATAATAATAATAATAATAATAAAAATCAGGGGATCCAACTGACGTATTTTGAAGTGGATACATTTGTTCTAGAATAGTTTGTTCAAGATTGATAAGATTCAAGAAATGATGTGTGTGAAAGTTCTCTGAATAATTTTAAATGAACTTTTGAACTTAATAACAGATTTGAAATATCTATAAATGTAGGTACAATAATGAACTGGAGGGGGGGGGTTAAAGGGGTGATAGCCCCTCCTCACAGAATTATTTGTCAAATAAAGCTGCTCAGAAACCTAAGTTGAATTGTTTGAACATAGGTTTACATAACAGTACTCGTTATCTTAAACCTTAATCTCCAATCCGTACTTATAGTATTAAATTTGAGGGTAAGAGAAAGTCGTGTAAGTGACACACCAGATTACTTTTCCTTTTCTTGAGTTAAATTTATATGAAACATTTTTATATCGTATTATTTAATTCAATAACTTAACTTTTAATTTTAAGAGTTTACCATTTTTCTTTCTTATTAATATGTTAACAAAACATTTCACAAGTTCTGAGTGAAATGCATTGAAAAGCTTTGCGTTTTAATTATACATAACACCAAGAGAGATTGTCTCTTATCTAAACTAATAAGAATTCTCTTCACTGTTTACTATTTAAATATTCCCTAATTTTGGCATAGAATTTCATTATTCTACTTGATGACAGACCACAATTCTTGATTAATTATAGAATGTTTAGACAGTCATTTCGGAGTTAGATGAAGCTAAACACAAGCTAAACTTTAAATTTCATTAACGTGCATTGATCTAATTTTCTAGATTATTAAAGGCAAATATACGACAGAACAAATTAAAATTTTATTGGAACACTTTTTCTAGTTTTTACTTTTTAAATATTTGATATTACAATTTACATTTAGTTGTTATAAAAATTAATACTGTAATTTATCTTTAACCCTTTGAATGCCGAGTGTTACCTTTTGGCACCATACCCAATTTTGTTTAGCAAAATATTGTTATAACAATATTGAAGCTCTAATACCTCAGGTTTGCTGTTTTGCTGTAAACCATAGTTCAAATAAATTATTATTTTTTCAAGTATTTTTCCCGAGATATTTTTAAGAGAAGTAAAATGTAAAACATTTTTAAATTGATTTAAAAATGATCAGGTATTTAAGGGTTAAAATTAAATTCTTAAACACTAAATTTACAAATGATATTTCAGTTATAAATAAAAATTAAATGAAAAGTAGCCTGCTTTCGCTCTTTATTTTATTATAATTATTTTTATTATTTTAACGGTTAAATGAGTAATTACATATTTTACGTCAGAATGGTCAAATATTGAAATATTATTCCCCCAGCTCATTTTATAAGGAAATAATGTGTTTGTATTTCCTCAATATTAAGATCAAGCTCGGTGCTTCCATTTAAAAAATTAAAAATCAAATGTAAAAAGTTTACAATATAAAAATCAGAGAAAAATGTAAGCAAAACAGCATTATTGAGATTTCTATTATTATAATAACACTGCTCTTCAAAGAAAAAAAAATTGAGATCTGGTATCATTATTGCTGATTCTTACGTAAAATGACCTCCTGCATCCGAGTATGACTCCCATTTTGCCCAGTCACCCATCGTTTTCAAGATACACCAACCCCTTCCTAAATTTCTTTCCATGTTCGATAATTTTATGACCATGAATTTGATTTGAAGTATGAAAAATAGTTATTTGAACACCTAAAAATAAAAATATATAAAGTTTAGAAAATAACATTAATAACAGATTAAAAAATATATATATAAGATATGTAATGCATATTTTCAGTGGCAAATTCCCAAAATTTTCCCTTGTCGAAAAAGTCCATATTTTAGAATTTTCCAACTCTGTAGCTCCTAAGAAAATGTTTAACGGTTAAAATAATCCTCTCCCTCCTAAAAATCAAATTTATAGCCATAAAATCACCGACAAATGATAAAAAAAGAGGGCCATTCCCAAAAAAATAGTTGGTGATAGGGCAAAATGGAGGTCATATTCGGATTCAGGAGGTCATTTTACATAAAAATATGCTGAAATGGTGTCAGAGGCAATTTTCCTGCGAAGCAGTGTAATAATTAATAATATTTTGATTGAGAATGTATTAAGAACATTTAATGGTTTGAGATTTTTATTTTATAGAACACTAATTTAATGTAAATGAACCAGAAACAGTTCAACTGTGTTAAGTAGAGTTTATTTATTATATATATATATATATATATATTATCACCAATTTCCAAGATTTGAAACTGATCTATTTGATCAGGATGTCTAATTATTTCCCGGTAATAACTATGTAAAGCATGAGAAAGATTATCTAAAATGGGTTTATGTAGCAATTTTCAAGAAAATCATTTGAGCCGTTTTTGAGATACCGACTTTTGCCATAACTTGGCTTATTCAATTGTTAACCGGAAAACAACAATTACATACAAAAGGATATTTAAAAGAGGGTTAATACCAGGTTGTCCCTAAAGTTCTGCACCATCAATGGTATGCAGATTTCGACGTGGATCGGACGACAGAGTAAGATGCGCATGCGCTAAAAAGTGCCGCCAGGTGAACAGGTAGAGGTAATAGAATAGTGTGTATGCTCATTGAGAAGAATAGCGTCCGTAGTAGTAGTGTGAAATCGTGAAAGATGTGTGATTCAAAAACCGCGACACGTGCCGTGCTTCGTTTTCTATGGAAAAAAGGCCTAAGTGCGAAAGCGGCTAGCGAGGAAATCTGTGCAGTTGAAGGACCTGATACGATCAATCGATCGACAGCATCCCGGTGGTTCAAACGTTTTTCGTCTGGCGATTTGAGCCTGGAAGAGCAGCCTCGAAGTGGACGGCCAAAATTGGATGTTGGGACCGCTGTAGCAGCTGCTGTCATGGCCGAACCTCAAACCAGCACACGTGTGATAGCCCACAGGTTAGGGGTATCCAAAAATACAGTGCACCGGAGGCTCCTTGAACAGGACTTCAGTAATAAGCGACCGAGACAAAGTCCACATGAGCTGACACAACTGCAGGCCGAGAACAGAGTGAAACTCTGTCAAGAACTTTTGAAAAACCCAAGGGATGATCGGTTCTGGAAACGCATCGTTACTGGGGATGAGAAGTGGGTGTTTCTCCGCAATCCAGACAATCGCAAACAGTGGGCAAAACGAGGTCAAGATACCCAGGCCCAGGCGAAACAAGACAGATTCGGCAAAAAGGTCATGCTGTGTGTTTGGTGGAATATCCATGGCATTCTTCACTTCGAATTGGTTCCTGAGGGCCGTGCCGTCACAGGGGACCTCTATGCCGAACAACTGGAGCGTGTTCACGCTGTACTTGTGCAGAAATACCCCGCTCTGACAAACAGAAAGAGAGTATTGCTGCAACATGACAACGCACCAGCTCATCGCTCCAGAAAAGTGCAAGCGAAACTCGCGGAACTCGATTGCATGGAGGTTCTTCCGCATCCTGCTTATAGCCCTGATGTTGCCCCATCCGACTACGGTTTGTTTCGTTCCATGACGCACTTCCTCTGTGGTAAACAATTCAATGACTATGACGAGGTGAAACACGCTTGTCAACAGTTTTTCGATTCGAAACCTGCCTCCTGGTATCATCACCAAATTGAACTTTTGGCACAACGATGGCTAGCTGTCCTGAATCACAATGGCCTGTATTTTGCTGAATAAAATACTTTGTGTTTCTGATACCATTGCTTTTTATTTCGACGCTTGTATGGTGCAGAACTTTAGGGACAACCTGGTATTGCAAGTTTGAAAAAAATCCATACAGTCGTTTTGAAAGGAACACACTTGCAGTACCTGAAATTGAGCTATTTATAAAGGACGTCTATCAATTTTCTTGAACTAATCAACTGTATCATTCGAAAGGGCATCTAATGTAGTGTTTACACAATAATTTTCAAGAAAATTGTTGGAGCATTTTTTTTTTTTTTTTTTTTTTTTTTTTTATATACGGACTTACGCACTTTTGGTTTCGGATATCCCAATTCCAGTTTCCCAATTTTCACCAAAATTTAAAAACATTATCTATACACCAGACTGGTCTGAATTCTGAAGTTTGTGGTTCTAGTTTTATTAATTTCGGAAATATAATAGTCAGAAGGTTCCACACACACACACACACACTGACCAATTGCCGGTAGTCAGGTAATGGGAGTAATATATGTAACTTCCTCTTATACAAAAATTGATAAACTAAAACTATATTGAAAATGAAAATACAGCAATTTTTTTAAACAAATTTGTGAGATATAACATAAAAGAAATAAAAATACACTTTAAAAATTGTTACTTTAAAGTACTTGATAAATCATTTATTTACTTTTTTTTTTTTTTTTTTAAGTACTACAAGTGAGGAATTTTGCATTTTATTTGAACAATTTCAGATCGTTATTTATAGCACTTAATTATAAACTGTTTCAAGTAAATTGAAATAACCTGTGCAGTTTTGTTTTTTATAAATCATAAAATTATTTTTTTTAAAGATTGCTTCTATATCCACATCTAGTGATTTTTAAAAATAGAATAAAGTTGATTTTTTAAGAAACTGAAGAAAAAATACCTAATAAATTTAGTTAAGAAATTATTTAATTTTTGCATACATATTTTTTATTTTACCGAAAATGCATTATAATTTCTTTTTTTAGCTGTTAAATAGCATAATATTATGTGATCGTTATAATTTTGATTTGTATAGTATTCATATATTTTAATCGAACTTTAAATAATTTAGAGATTATATATTTTAAATTTTTTAAAACAAAATGCGCATTAAAAAATATATCTTCTTAATTAAATTTAATATGTGTCAATACTGGAGAACCAAAGGATAAGTTCTAAACATTATAAAAAAATCTCATTTAAAGGTAGTATGAAAAGAAATATTTCGATAAGCATCAATACAGGGAAAAAAAAAATAATAATAATAATCTAGAATTACGATATTCGTTTTTGCATTTCGTATGATTTGGGAAATCTGTAGGCCCATGATTTAAACAAAATTGTCAGATTATGTTTAAGTATTATCCTATTATGTTTAAAGTAAATGTGGAAATCTACGTAAATTAGATCAGAATTTTTTTCTTAAACTCCAGTATTTTTTCATTAAAAGTGTAAAAGAGAGATTACTATAATGAGTTCAAATATCTTAGACGAACAACATGTAAGGCAAACGCACCAGTAGTGGACACTTTAAAGAATTTTCTGGCAATATTTTGCGTAATTTCTTAAATTTCAGAGTTTCAAAAAAATAATTAATATTCCACATCTTTACTTACGCTTTCTTAACCCGATTGTATTATGAAAATTGCCATTTGTAGCACTTATATTTGTAAAAAATCAAAAATCCGGAGAGCTTAAAAGGAGCCAGTAGTGGACACACTAAAACCCCAGTAGTGGACCCCTTTGAATTTTTTCTTTAAAATTAAGTTGACCAAACGTTTCTATTTCTTGGAGACAGACCTGTTTTAGCAGTCTATCTTCACATACATGAATCCCCGTTAGGGATTTAAGTGAATTTTACGTGGCACTAATACTACACTATTGGTTATTGGAGACAGTCTGTGAATCACTAATAAGGCTAGCCAGGAAACATTCCATCACAATTTTCTCCTCGTGGCCTCAATGTCCTCCATCATATCATCGAACTTAAATTTTTTAGGGTTTGTCTCCAGACTATCCTTAGGGGTGAATTTCAGACAGTCGTTAACTGCCAATAGTGCAGCACTAGTGCGACATAAAATTCACTCATGTTCCCTCATTCACCCTCTAAATACTGATGGCAATTATGCTATTTCAATGTCGATGTTTCAGTGGGAACCGAACTTAAACAAGAAGTTCAATATTGAACCCCAAAAAAGAAATGCGAATTAAAAAAAAATAATAATAAGGTGTCCCAAGATTATCTTATGATTCCAGCGAATTTTCATTTTGTTCTGTTTTCTAAATTTGGAAATGCCTAGGATGCACCTCCTCCCCAGAAGGTCAAAATTGTGATAGCATGTCTCCTTAACCTCCTAGGCGTGAGTCCAGACCGGCGCCAATTCCTAAATACGTAGCTTTAGAGTGAAAGTTTAAAAACACTGAATACAACTCTAAAATTGTGAGTTTACACAATTGTGTCCACTACTGGATCTGACCTTTAAAGTCACATGAGCTAGTAGTGGACAAGGCTGTCCACTATTCGTCATGATTTCATTTTTTTATACCAGTAGAGGACACCCATAAAAATACTATGTGTTAATACAGTATTTAAAAAACAGGAAAAGAAAAGAATTCTGCATACTTATTTTAGTCATATGAAAGCAAAGAGGTAGAAGAAATCGGTTAAAAATAAACAGAGAGATAGCAAATGAAATTTCATTTCCTTATTCAAAGTGATAAGAAGAAAACGGCAAAATCACAGAAAGGGCAATTTTTTTTTTGGTTAAACTAACAATATTTTAAAACTAATGCTCGGAAATATTTTTAGTTAAATGGTTTAACAGTAGAGCACTATAAACGACTTCCTGAACATTGCTTTAATCTTCAGAATTATTAAATAACTTATTTTCCGAGTTCAAAACTAAAAGTGTCCACTATTGATACAGGGTCCACTACTAGTGTGTTTACTTTATATTAATATAAAAATACGACAGTTTTACAGAAATTTATTGATGGCTATTAAAATTTTTTTGTTTTGTTTTGTTTTCCACAAAAAATATGGAAGAAATTGAAATTTTCCCTAAAAGTAATGTTAAAAAAAGTTTCAAGATGTGAAAGATACATTTAATTAAAAATGATTTTCGCAATTCACAACAGTCGATTTTTTGTTCCAACAGCAATAGTGATTTTGGAAAAATTCAAGAATAAAGCATTTTTAAAACTTGAAATCGATATAAAATGTTGCTCTATTCATAAAAACCAGCCTTTAACGTTAATTCTTACTTCAACCTAGAAAAACAATATTATAGAAAGCAACCGGATTTAAGAAAACTTTAGATTTTTATATATATATAAATCTAGCACGTTACTGTCTCACAACATGAAACATCTCAAATTGTACTTAATCTAATAAAAAAATTAATTAATTTGATAATCTGAAAAGAAGTTAATCTTAAAAAATTTTCTTTTTAATCCTTTTAGTTTTAAGCATTTTTTTTTTAAACAAAATCAACTTTTTTAATCATTTAATTGTAGAAAAAAATGACTTGAGTATGCTTTAATTATATTTAATTGTATACATCAGTTTTATATATTTTAATAAGCATCTATGTAAGTGTGAATGGGAAGAAATTTTTATTTCATAGCTCGAACTCACTCAGTTATTTTCCTTTCCCAGTATTACCCGACTATCGTAAAGAATAGAAATATTGTATTCGTTAAAAATTTCGATATCAAATTTTTACCTGATTTTCATATTTCATAATCTTCTGAATCCAAATAAACAAGATTTTGGAAGTATGTCACTGTGACTGTGGGGGATATCATATCATCAAATCGAAAAATTATGTAACGTCGAAATTTCATAATTAAAACAGAAAAATGAAGAACATAACTAAGTAAAGAACATAACGCATCGTATATATTTTGTGAGTCTCTGCACACAAACCATTTAGGCAGTTCTACATAACATTTTTTATAAAGAACATGCCGTAGTGAATTTATAACAAGCACTAATTTTAAGGCATTCTATAAATATTTACAAATATCAGAACACAGACAGATGAATAGACAGACGGACAGGTTAATCGAAATCATAAACAATCGTAAACATTTTTGGAAAGTGTTAAAACCGCTTAACACAACTGAGAAAGAAGTTATGGCAGATTATGGCTCATAAAGTACCTGATTAGTTCTTTTGTTGTCCTTTATAACCTAAAGCTACTCTTAATACAGTCGAACCTCGTTAACGTGAACACGCTTAACCGGAATTGCTTTTAACATGAACTATTTCTTCGTCAAAATGAAGACTAGTTTCTGAATTACTGATAGCATGAACTACTGTTAAGATGAACAAATTTTTTATTCTCCTTGAGATTAATGCTAATAAGGTTCGACTGTATTCTGCAGAAAATATGTTTTTATGTATATTATTAATAAATGTCAATTTTAATATGTATTCTAGCTAGATTGCTTTATAGAATACCTCTCAATGATTGCAGTGCATTAAATTTCTTATAAGTACCCCTATACACACTGTTTTCACCATTTTACACCATTTTTAATATAAATTATGTCACAGTAAACTTGAAGAGCATGCATCTGTTTCAAAGAATTTTATGAGTATTTACCTATATCGGTGTGCACATAGACAGATAGACAAATTAATCCTAAACGCATTTTAACTTCGTTGGAAAATGTTAAGTAAAACATCATAAGAATCTTATTTTAATCATATTTTTGTTTCTTCGAAAATATTATATTTCACTTTCTTATTTAAAACATTTATTATCACATATTCAAATAATCTTTTTTATGTTAAATTAAACTTTTTAGCAATATTTAAATGTATTCTAGAATGTATTCTACTTGAAGAGCATATATCTGTTTCAAAGAATTTTATGAGTATTTACCTATATCGGTGTGCACATAGACAGATAGACAAATTAATCCTAAACGCATTTTAACTTCGTTGGAAAGTGTTAAGAAAAATATCATAAGAATCTTATTTTAATCATATTTTTGTTTCTTCGAAAATATTATATTTCACTTTCTTATTTAAAACATTTACTATCACATATTCAAATAATCTTTTTTACGTTAAATTAAACTTTTTAGCAATATTTAAATGAAAACAAAATTATACAATTATTATTATTATTATTTATATTAAAAACACTTTAAAAGCACGTAAAATTAAATTTTATTTAAAAGATTTTTTAAATATTATCCGAAGCTTTTCGCTTTGAATACCAAAACATCATCAGGGATTTTTTATTACTCGTTTCCAATGAGAAGTTTTTAAATATTTTTTCTTTCACAGTCAACAGTTAAGTCTTTTAATAACGTGAATAGCAGCAAATTCAATTTGAAGTCCGGTGAAGGTTGGACCAAGGAGCTAAGAAAAGAAAGAGAAGCTGGAACTATTGAAAAATCACACGAAGCTATTGTAGGAGAAAAACCATAATGAACTAGCAGAAATAAACTATTAGCTATTTTATAATATTGTGCCAATTTATTGGCCAAATTGCAGCATCTTTAGAATTTATTGTCTTTTGTAATGCAAAAATATAATAAATTAAGAGCCTTAACTGTTGACTGTGAAAGAAAAATATTTAAAAACTACTCATTAGAAACGAGTAATAAAAAATCCCTGATGATGCTTTGGTATTCAAGTCGAAATCTTCGGATACTATTTTAAAAACATATTAAATAAACTTTAATTTTACGTGCTTTTAAAGTGTTTTTAATATAAATAACAAATGACACGTGTTTAACTCTTTTTTAGAGATAATTATTATTACTATTATTTAATTCATGACATCGTTCTCTATTTTATATATTTTTTAATAAAACTACCCAAACCATTCACAAAAGATATAGTCAATAATTTTTTCTAGCAATGAAAACCTTTAAAAGTCTAATTTAAATAAATTGATCGCAGTTTTGTTTTTCTGTCCCATAAAGGCCTTTCTTATTTCATCGTTAAAAGACATTTTGAAAACAAGCTTTAAATAGTCATCTTTCTTCATTCCAGTGGTCTAGTTAACTGTTTCAAATCATCACAAATTGTACGGGAGGAAACCTTTACGCTGCTATTCTTATTTACGAGACAATATGATCGAAAAGAATTTTTATTACATCTCGGGAATTCAATGCATTAGAATTTATGACTGTTTAACTCGTACTTCTTTTCTTAAATTAACCAACGGAGAAAATAAGAAGTCATAAATCTCTCGTTAGTTCCGTTCAGTATTCTATCCCAAGAAGTTAATCAGTTCTAAAATATGAACCAGAATATTTCTAAAGAGATATAAGATATTATTTTATAAACAAATATATTTATTTATATAAATTGATACGTCCTTCTTTCTATTACAATTTCTAAAATAGTTGCATTTTATACAAGGGATTCCTCTTTTCTGTTATTGAAAAATAGTCGTTTATTTTTTTACCTATTCTTTAAACTGAATACATATGTAATGTACTCAACAGCGTACATAAATGGTGACAATTATAAAAGTTTTTGAAATATTACAATTTTTTTTTCTTCTTTTCTTTTCTTTTTTTCGCCCGTTTCACATTCTTTCAACCGCAAGTAAAAAAAAAAAAAAAATTCAAAGTCTTCATTAAAAGTTTGATTGAGACCGCTATATATTGTTAAAAAATACGCTTTCACCTAAAATATTTCCATTTATGATTTCCTTTTAATACAAACGTTATTTTAAATCATCTTTAATTGATCAGAGAACTTATTCCGCATAATTACAGCAAAATTTGTGTATTTTTAATTTGAATAGCAAAAAAAAAGAATTAACTAATTACATTACAAATTATCTAGAATGTGTAAAAAATGAAAGTTATAATTTTGTTATTAAGGACAGAAAAGAAGTACGTCTTTAGGTAATGGATACTATGAAATAGATATAAAATAAAACTATATATTATGCTATATTATGTGCAATAACTAAAGAAAAGAGTTAAAAGCAAATACAATAAAATGAAATTATGTTTGATTTATGACTTTCAAAACGTCTTCCACTGTAAAAAGAAACAAAACTTCCCAGATTGTTGTCTTTCTTATTGTTTCCACTATTTTTTTTCTTTATGATCGGCGATGCGAGACGTGTGAGTAAATATGCTGATTCTATTGTAATTGTAATCCATTACTTATTTACTTTTATTATCATTATTTATTGAAAAAGTACTAGATTTATACCCTTGCTTCAATTCAAGAATTTTTTTTTTTTTTTTTTTTTTTTCAATTTTACTTTATTTATACTTAGGTAAACCAGGAAGTCCTAAAAAATGTTTAATAAATCATTAAGTAATTGTGTATCTTGTAATATATCATCCTTTCTCTAAACAATTCAGTTGGACTATCAGATCATTAGTGTACAAGTAATAGCAACATAGTGACTATCAAAACTGGTTTTTGATTCTTTATTTGCGTTGCCCTTGTGTCAGTTTATACTTAAAAGAAGCTAAAAGGAAAAGATATATTTGGTAAAAATTAAAATTCTGTATAACATTAAAAAAAAAAAAAAAAAAAAAAAAAAAAACTGTTTCTTTTTAAAAGAAAATATATTCAATAAAAATATTCCTTAGTTAAATAAAATGTATTTCTGAAATTGTGTTTTTTTATTTAAACTATTAGCTTAATGCTATTTTTATTAAAGAAAGATATTAAATTTATATTAATTTATAAATTGTACTTTTATTTCCTTTTGTGTGTACTAAATAACTTAGTAATAAAGAGGTCAAATTAAAAAGATAAATATTTATCTTTAAGAATCTAGAATTAATATCATAAAAGCATAGATATTTTAAGATTAAAATAAATGAATATGTAATATTTCAGTTTTTATGTACATAGATATTTAATTTTTTTATATATATGTTTATCAGTTGGTTAAATAAAACTTCTCGTTATCAATAGAAATTGACATTTTCTACATTTTTATTTATTTTATTTTTATTATCTTAACTTATTCCAATTTCTAATGTAACCCATATAAATTAATGCTCCCTGATCATATTCTTAAATCAATTTAATAAACCAAAGTAAATATTTTATTTTTGAGTAGGTTTTCTGTCCACTAAACTTCTATATTTATATAGTGGTTAAACATTTCTTGTCCTCAGTGAATTTCTTTAAGTACTATTGGGATTTATTATAGGTAATATTGAATAAATGTTTTTAATGTTAACGATATTCAAGAGCACGTAAATTGTTTATAATTATCACAATCAATCGAATTTAGCTGTTTGGTTTAATAGGAATAAAAAATAAAAATTATAACATTACAATATAGAATATTATAAAAAATATTTTTTTTTAAATATTTATATAAAACTTTTAATATATTTCTGTTTAGGTACGCTTTTCTTCTTGTATACTTATATTTTTAGTTCGTTTTCTTTAATTACACTCATGTTCAAAAGTTTAGTAAAATTTACAATAATTGCGTTACTTTTTCCGTTGTAATGATGTCGCTTGAAGAAATGTTTTTAAACTTTTTGGATGGAAACAGCAGGATCGTCTTCATTTTTTCCAAGACATATTCCAATGTATAGCAATAATTTGAAAGCCAAAATCAAACTGAGTAAAACAAACAGTATTTGTGATCACCCTGAATCATTTAAATAGAGAATTGATTTGAAGCTTCATGAAGTGTTACACTGTATATTCATTTATGTAACTGTGTAAGACAGCAACAACAAAAAAAGGTTATAATTTTTTTCAAAGAAACTATATATACATATATATATATATATATATATATATATATATATATATATATATATATAAACGTATATACAGGGTGTTCAGTTTAAAAGAGTACTCGTTGGTTTTTCTTATTACCCTTAAATCTGATGAATGTGGCAACTATTCTAAGACTGCATTATAATTGTTTGAACCTTGTTTAAGTGTGGTAGAAAATTTATAACACTGTTGGACTGTTACAACTTTTTTTTGTAAGGTAAAACAGAAATGGAGTCGCGCTACTTAATCCTGTGATAATTTTATTTTTGAAAAACGTAATTTAATTCAATTTTTTTACATTAGCATTCCTTACAGAAAATGTTGAAAATGTTCGTTACCATTTTGAATGCAAACATGAACATGTCGAAACAAGTTTTTTGACATAATTCGCAGCATTGTTGGTGTTATAGACGAGATTTCTTCAGTTATGATCTGTTTTAATTCATCGAGGTTTGCAGTACTTCTCTTGAAAACCCTATGAGATGATAATGTAAAAATGATAATTATATTGTAAATGTAATGTAGGAATGATAATGTAAATGTTTGACTTAAATTTTGCTTTTCATAAATAAAATTATCATAGGATTAAATAACATTTTCGTTTTACCTCACAAATAATGTTGTAACAGTCCTGCAGTTTTGGAAATTGTCTCCCACACTCAAACAAGGTTCAAACAATTATACTTTAGTGTTAGAATTCTTGCCACATCCGTCATATTTAAGGGTAATAAGAAAAACCAAATAGTACTCTTTTAATTTAATCACCCTGTATATAAACAAGGTTTTTTTGTACTATGCATATTTTCAACGGGGTTTAACGTTCTTTTGAGATAACTTGAAAATAGAACTATAGAAATAATATACAACAATGCGAAAACAATCATATTAAATATCGCACAAAATATAAGTATTTAGAATCATTTTAACTGTACATGTAAGAATAATTATTTTAATTATATATATATATATATATATATATTTGTATAGTTCAATAATTAAATAGATAGACCACCGGATCCTAAACGTTTTAACAGCTATTAAAAAATTCAGAAAATTTTCACGAAAACTTAAGCTATTTTTTACTTGTTGAATAAAATTTTTGTCTTCTTTACATCTCAGTAAGTAATAGAGCTTAATTACTTAAAGAACTATTGATGATTTAAATGCGCACTTATATTTAAATATGAAGAGAAACGTCCCATGTATATTGAAATAAAATTATTTCACATAATACAGAAAAAAAAATTACAAGATTTCTTAAATTAAAAAATTTTAGTAAATAATCATCAGTTTTGTGATTCATTATAATTATGTATTGAGTTATACCGAAAACAGCAACTTGTAAATATTTCTTTTAATTAAAAAAAAATCTTAATATTTATATTTTAAAATATCTATACTGTTTTCCGATATCTTGCGATCTATCTGCTCTAAGCAGGACATGTTCCCTGGCGATGGATTCCTTCTATTTTTGAGCATTTCCAATTCCAATTCTCATTTCCTGTTATCATAAATGTAGTATCTATTAATTAATATACTATAAGTGAAAATCATAGAAAAAATGAGTGCTAACATTTAAATTGAATAAGAAGCACTTTTCTTTGAATGTTGTTGGTATTAATTACAGAGCTCGAAATGTAAAATTTTGATTTTATAATTTTGACTGATCTTATTTTTTTTGGTGTGCTAAAACCGAAAATGAAGTCAGTTTTTCTCTATCACGTATAGATTTTTATCAATACAGGGTGCTACCAATGTAATTTCTTCTATTACTCTTCCACCAATATAATTATATGGTAAGTTTTATAGTATGTTTTCATGATTATTTAATCATGGATACCTATTGCCGTAATAGCGCAGCACTAGTGCGACGTAAAACCATACTAACCAAACAAGCAACCTATTGTTAGGGTGGTATATGCAAGAAATTGTGTCGGTAAGCAACCTGTATTGGCAAAAATCTGTACGTGATAGAGAAAAATGGGCTGCATTTTCGGTTTCAGCAGATCAAAACACATAAAGTTCAGCTAAAATCATCAAATCAAACTCTTTAAACTTCAATTTTGTAGGCCTGTGTTTCGTAACTATTAATTGCTAAATTTTAAAATGCCCTAAAACTTTTCACTTTACATATATATGTATATACATACTTGTAAAAAAAAGTACGGTAAAAATTATGTAACATATATATACATATCTCATAAAAAACAATACTATTGTGTAAAATAATTCTCGGTTCAGTGGTATTTGAAATCTAAGAAAAAAGTAAACAAAATCGAACGCTTGCCGGATTGTTTTAAGCAAGAGAATGAAAAAAGGGACAACGATGCATTATTCTTTTTTTAATTTAATGATTATAATAAAATAAAAGATCTATTTACACTTTAAATACAATTATATACAAAAAAGAAATACTTAAAGGAACATATTTCCGAATCTAATAAACTCTCATAGTGAGAGATCGAAAAATTCCATCTTCGAACGCAGTCGAAGAATCCAAATCTAAAACTAAACTTACTGGCTGTTGCCAAAATCTATTAACAAAAAAGGTTATATCTTTTTTTCTTTCATTGGCCACGCAGCGCCGTCTAAAGGGAATTCATTTTACTACACAACTCCCCGCCGTGAACTCTTACAGAGTTCACAAATCAAAAATCTCGTTAAATCAAAAAATAAATCTCAAATTTGAACAACTTCTGATAAACATAAATTGTACAAATTTCTAAATATTCTATTAATACTAAATCACATAATCATTTTTTTGTTTCAAAATATCAACAGTTATCTAAAATTAAATACAAATGTAAACAATATTTACTAAAGTACTATAACTAAATCAATAAAAGATCAAATCAAAACATTAAATTGAAAAATCAATATTAAACATATGCAAACACATTATTATTTAAGCAATTAACTCTTAGTTATCAAATATAAACAAAGTTATCAAATATAAGCAAACTTAAATATAAAGATAATAACACATGCAAAATTTTAATATTTTCAATTATCAAATAAAATTCACTAAATTATTCAAAGAAGGATATCAAATATTCTCAAAATCAAAGAAAAAGAGTTCATTAAATGAAGGTTTTGAAAGTTTAAATTTTTCTCAAAAGTTTGTTTTTTTATCAGTTCGTAGCATTAAAGTTTTTAGTTAAGTCAATTCCAGAGGGTATAAATGCTGAGCAGTTCGTTTTAAAACACCATTGGCAGTCTTAACCTCATAAGATCGGATGTTGTGATCTCTGCCGACGATTGTTTTCTGGATTATACCAAGTTTCCACAGAAGTTTGTTTTTTGAATCATCACCAATTAACACTACATCTCCTACTTTCAGTTCAGGTTGTGCAGTAGGATTCTTTAAAGCATGCGCCGTCTTCAAATCCAATAGGTATTGGCTTTTCCATCTATTCCACAACTGCTTTAACAAGAGTGTTTGGTATCTTTTACGTCTTAAGGCAGATATTTTGTTTGAAGCACCTTCAATAATGTCAGCAAAATTCACTGGGTAGGTGATTTCTTTACCAAAATTTAAAAAGTGCATAGGAGTTAAGGGGTTCGGTTCTCCAGATTCACTATACACGTAAGTTAAGGGGCGTAAGTTAAGCACTGTTTCTACTTCTATAAGGAGAGTAGACATTTCATCATAATTCAAGAGGGCTTTGCCGATGACTTTACGCAGACAGTCTTTGACGGATCTAACTAATAGTTCGCAGAACCCGCCCCACCAGGGGGCTCTTTCTATTATATTTTTCCATATGATTCTTTCATTTGCAAAAAACTTTAAAAGTGAATCATCAGAAAGAATTTGATACAAATTTTCTAGCTCTTGTTTCGAACGCTTGAACGTTTTGGCGTTATCCGAATATATAACTTTACAGTTTCCTCTTCTCGCTAAGAAACGTCTGAAGGCCAACAAAAAAGAATCAGTTGACATGTCGTGTACAAGTTCTAAGTGCAACGCTCTGGTTACTGCACAAGTGAACAACACTATATAAGATTTTTCAATTTCTTTAGCATTTTTAATGTAGAGATGCCCAGCAAAGTCAATGCCATATATGGAGAAAGGGGGCGACTCTGTTATTCTGTCACGAGGTAGTGGAGCAGTGATCTGATCTGTTGGTCTGGAAGGGTATTTCTTACATATAATACACTTATTCAGGACACTTTTAACTAACTGGCAACCTTTGGGAATCCAATATTTAGACCGTATTTTTGACAATGTTCCAGATACTCCTCCATGCATTATTTTTTCATGTACATTTTTTATAATCAAGGTAGTCAACCACGACTGTTTGGGGAGAATGATGGGATGGTTTTCTTCTAGCTGTAAATCACTAAACTCTAATCTCCCGCCGAGCCGCATCATTTTTTCATCATCTAGATAAGGAGTTAAGTTGCTAAGGGGAGAATTTTTATCAATAATTTCTTTATTTATTAGCGAGTGAAATTCATTTTTAAAATAGAACTTTTGTTCATTCGATATCAAATGTTTCTCAGCTTCTATTAGTTCTTCGGTTGTCAATGTATTGTTAAGTTCTGGAATTTTTTTTATCCTCTTAATAAATCTTTTTACCCAAGCTGTAACTCTGATTAATTTTTCTAAACTGCTGCATTTTCTGATATCAATGGGGTTTTCTAGTTGTTCTGTCATGCAATTGAAAAGGAGTGTTTCTTTTATCTTTTTTCTATATTCTAAGCTTTCTACATCTAGCTTTTGTTTATCATCAGGCTTAGGCCAAAGTTCGGGGGATGAACTGAGCCATTCAGGCCCATTTAACCACAATCTATCATTAATTAATTTTATGATCTTTGCACCTCTGGATACAAGGTCGGCAGGATTAGACGAACCGGGACAGTGCCTCCAATTTGAAGGAGATGTCAATTCACGAATATCTTGTACTCTATTCTGCACAAACGGCTTAAACTTTTTTGGAGAGCCTCTAATCCAAAAAAAGGCGATCATTGAGTATGTCCAGTAAAACGTGGGTATATCTAATTTCAGTACTCTCAAAATATTATAACCTAGTTTAGCTGCTAACAATGCAGCTGTGAGTTCAAGTTTAGGTAGCGTGAGATTTTTCAATGGCGCTACTCTATTTTTGGAAGCAACGAATATCGTTTTGCTTTTTTCATTCGAGATTTCTTTAATTCTAAAATAGGCAACAGTGCCAAATGCTTTGATACTAGCATCTGAGAAAAATGTAGTTGCAAATCACCGATGTTAAATTCTGGAAAATCGGAAAAATAATATCTCGGCACAGAAAATTTAGAAAGATGAGTTACTTCATTACACCAGTCTTTCCATATATTTTTCAAATCTTCAGGTAATGTGTCATCCCAATCAAGACCAGTCTTCCAGATCATCTGCATAAGGCATTTAACTCTTAAAGTGTAGGGCCCTAGGAAACCAATAGGGCAGTGGCGGATTTAAGGGGGGGGCTAGGGGGCTGAAGCCCCCCCCCAAAAAAAAAACATTCACATTCACAATTGAATATTGCAATTTTAAATTTTTATTGGTCTAGAATAACACTATGAAAAATCTTAGCCCCCCCCCCCCCAAAAGTCACGTTCTGGATCCGCCACTGCAATAGGGTCATAAATTTTGCCTAGTACTTGTAGAACAAACCTTTTAGTATTTATCTGTTTAGAAACGAGGTTTATTAAATCCCTACAATCAAAATAGAGAGTCTTTCAAGTTATTCCACACTAAACCCAAAACTTTATTAGGGGGATCATTTTCTTTAAATATTTTAGAATCCTTGCTAATAACATTTTTTGTACCCAAAGTTCATGTAATGCTGTCGAATTTGTATGAAATTTGTGAAGTTGTATACTCGCGTCTTTAAAGATGCTAAGTGAGTCTAGACTTGTAGTTAAAGCCTTCTCTACTGATGGGTGGCTTCCTATTATGTCATCTACATAGATGTTTTCATTTAAAAAACTAACAGTCTCCCTATGTGTGTCGGTAAAATTTTTCAAATGATGTTTTATCGTCGCAGCTAATAAGAAAGGACTACAATTAAGTCCAAACAAAACTCTAGTGAATCTAAAAATCTGAAGGGGAGAGGTGCCTTCGTGAGGACTTTCTGTAAATAAAAATCGTGTTACGTCTCTATCTTTCTCGTCTATCAAAATTTGAAAAAAAGCTTGTTTCATGTCCGCAGTAAAGGCTACGGGATGAAATCTAAATCTAGACAAATTGTCAAAAATATTTTCATAAAGATTAGGTCCAATATGTAGACAATTATTAAGAGAAAGATTATTGTAATCATGTGAAGACGCATCAAACACGATTCGTAATTTACTTGTTGTACGATCTGTTTTTATTGCCGCTCTATGTGGTAAATAAAAGGTTGTAGAATTTTCCTCCAAATCCGTAACGGGTTCTATAATCCCCTCTCTCAAATAATCCTGTAAAACCTTGTTGTATTCAAAAAATAAATTTGGGTTTCTACAAAATTTGTACTTAAGTCTCGAAAATCTGTTTTCAGCGATTTCAAAATTATTTCGTAATTGTGATTTACTAATTTTCCAAGGGAATTTAACTTTATATCGTTTATTTTCATACTTAATTTCCGATTCAAAATTTTTCATAATTTTATTTTCGGAGAGGTCAAGTTTTTCTTTCGAATTAATAAGACCCAAATTTTCCAAATTCCAAAAATTTTCTATTTGTTTTGACAACAAATTTTCTTCTACTATGATACTCATGGTTAATGATTCAAGAGAATCGCTTGTAATTCCCTTTAAACCCAACCGAACACAGTTTTTACTGCTACTAAATTTTTATTAATGCGCCTAATATTACCTAACACAATATCATAATAATAATCGACTCTTATCAAAAGTGTAATGTTTTCTTTACTATTAGGTATATCAGCTAAATCTAAATTCTGAAATTTATCATTTTTCGTGATTTTCTCTAATTCAGGGAGAGGGTGAATGAACGATCCAGAAATTTCATCCGTAACTAACGCTTCAATTTGAATATTATGATCAGAGTTATTTTTATACACGAGTTTTAATTTAACTATGCCATAGGTTTTTTCTATCGGTGTTTTACTTCCAAATGTGTATACTTTTAATTTTTCATTTCTAATCACTTTTAAATTTAGTTCATTAGCAATAGAACGACATAAAAATGTTCTACTAGAAGCTGAATCGAGAAGCAAACGGATCGTTTTCTCTTTCGTTTTATTTTTAATATTTACGGAACAAGTTCGTAACAAAGTTTTATTTTCCTGATTAATAGAAGAAACAGTAGAAACTATTTCCTGTTTGGATTCTGAACCAGAAGGAACACTTATTTTTTCCTGAGGTTTATGTTTAGATTTGTAACACAGAATTGTATTATGTTTATATCCACATATTCTGCATTTTATGTCGTTATTGCATTCTGCGATACGGTGTTTTTGTTCCAAACACAAAAAACAACGGCCTTGAGATTTCAAAATATTCTTTTTCTTTTCAACATCGAACACAAAGCAATTTTCTGACGCGTGATTCTTTTTACAAAAAATGCATCTCATCTGTTTATTTTCTACCGTAGTTATTAATTCATGCGCAGACGATAATCTGCTGCCGTCTCGATTACTCTATTTGTTACTTTTTATTTGTTCGTTTGTTTTATTTTTTGTAGATAATGTTCTTTCCCGCGAAATTATTTCCGTTTGTATGAAATCTTATAGTTCTTGAATTTTAATTCCATGTAAGTTAGATGCGTGTTTTCTATTGAATTCTAAATTTAAATCGGACGGTAGTGACTTTAGAATTACTGCGATTAACATAGCACTATAATTATTTTCATCAACTTCTAACGAGGATAATGATCTAATATTTATCTCGATTTCTTCATGTAATTTTTTTAATCTAAAAATATCTGTGGATTAATAAACGGGTGCTAAATTTAACAAATTGTTCATGTGGTGGTTAATTATCATATCGCGTTGTCCGAATCTTTGTTTAAGAATTTCTACGGCTTTATCATAATTTTGTTCCGAAATCTCTAACCCGTGTATGGAATTTAAAGCTGTCGAAGTTAAATAACTTTTTAAATAATTAAATTTCTCAACCTTTGACAAAGCTTCATTGTCATGAATAGTAACTTGAAAAGTATTCCAAAAACTCATAAATTGGGACAATTCACCGCCAAAATTTTGAATGATTAATTTCGGGAGTTTAACGAATTTGTCATTCTCACTTAACGGTGTACTTCTATTCTGTAATGTACTTGAAACATTTGAATTTACACCACTATTTTCGACTGAATTTACTTTTATTTTCTTTTTTGCTCTAAAAATAGCGTTCGCGATTTCATCCTGATATTCATAACACACGTTTTTTTCATTTTCATATTCCGTTAAAGGAATTATTTTTTCTATTTCCCTATCGGCTTCCTGTAGAAGCCCATTTTTTATAGTAAGTTGATTAAGAGTTTCCTCTAAATCTTCAACATTTAAATGATCTTCTTTTATATTTAATTCTATACTATTGACCAACTTCGTAACGCTGGATCGAATAATTTTTCTATTAATTTTGTGTTTGTCATCCATTGTAAATTTCCATAAATATTTCTTACCTTGAGCAGTCTTCGCTCTTTAAGAGCTAATCCAATTTTATGAAACACAAAAGGGGATTTTAATACCTAATCGAATTTAATACAAGCATCGTTTCTTTCAAAAACAACATTCTTTCCCGGCACTGATGCACCAAAATGTAAAATAATTCTCGGTTCAGTGGTATTTGAAATCTAAGAAAAAAGGAAACAAAATCGAACGCTTGCCGGATTGTTTTAAGCAAGAGAATGAAAAAAGGGACAACGATGCATTATTCTTTTTGAAATTTAATGATTATAATAAAATAAAAGTTCTATTTACACTTTAAATACAATTATATACAAAAAAGAAATACTTAAAGGAACATAATTCCGAATCTAATAAACTCTCATAGTGAGAGATCGAAAAATTCCATCTTCGAACGCAGTCGAAGAATCCAAATCTAAAACTAAACTTACTGGCTGTTGCCAAAATCTATTAACAAAAAAGGTTATATCTTTTTTTCTTTCATTGGCGACGCAGCGCCGTCTAAAGGGGATTGTTTTTACTACAATTGTAAAAGTCACCCCGCCCAGCAAAAATTCTTACCTTTCTTAAACAGCCAAAAAAAAAAAAAAAAAAAAAGATTGATATCAAATTTCGCCTCTGCTATTGAATCCCGTGTACTCAATGCCTAGCTTAATGAAGATCTGCCAATAACACTGCATGTATCTTTCTAATAAATCCTAATCTCTTTCAACATTGTTTGTTATCTGTGTTAGTTTTTTCGCTGCATTATAAAGTTATAATTTAATGTATTTTTACGGCGGGGTGCTTAATAATATTTTAACCTTTACTAACTAATTTTTTTTTATTAATTAAAACTTCTACATAGGGGACGCACCCCACCGTAAAAAATACTTTAAATTATAACTTTACAATGCAGCGAAGAAACTAACACGGATAACAAAGAATGTTGAAAGATATTAGGATTTATTAGAAAGATACATGCAGTGTTATTGGCAGATCTTCCTTAAGCTAGGCATTGAGTACGTGGGATTCAATAGCGGAAGCGAAATTTGATATCAATCCTTTTTTTGGCTACTTAAGAAAGGTAAGAGCTTTTTCTGGACGGGGTGACTTTTACAATAGTATTGTTTTTTATGAGATATCACTTCTTTTTTGCAGGTTATGTATGGGCTTTTAAAAACATAATACGTATGCATAAGAAAGGTAAGAGTTTTTGCTGGGCGGGGTGACTTTTACAATAGTATTGTTTTTTATGAGATATCACTTCCTTTTGCTGGTTATGTATGTGCTTTTATAAATATAATACGTTTGCATAATGAATATATTTGTGTAACATATCAATAAAAATCGTGCGTGTTATGCGTAGATGTAAATATAGTGTTACAGATTTCTAAATAGTACTAGTTATTTTTATGTGATTTCTTTCTAAGAGGTTTAGTGACATTATAAAATGCCAATTTTCCTGATTTCTAGCTTGTTTCCGCGTTAAAAAAGATCCTTATCCGTTAAAAACACATTTATCAGGGCACGTAATGGACTTGGGGATGAATTTGGCGACTTTATTGCACCTTGAAAACTATTTTGACGACCTTGGTGAAAAAACCTTTATTATCGATAGACCCATTGTCCAAGCTGTAACTCGATTACTACGGAAGTTACTGTAAAATTCAGGATTAATAGCAGGCTATAAAAAGGGCCCCATTCCGACCACTGAGTCGAGTTTCTCGCTAAGACTTTACGGATTAGAAAGTTCTGC
Source organism: Salticus scenicus (assembly GCA_963930645.1). Taxonomy (NCBI): domain Eukaryota; kingdom Metazoa; phylum Arthropoda; class Arachnida; order Araneae; family Salticidae; genus Salticus; species Salticus scenicus. Next base: position 235,142,987 of record OZ005652.1, read on the forward strand.
TTGACTAAGTGTCTACCAGTGAATTGCAACGTATTTCTGTATGTTATGACTATGGTATCGTTTGTGCTGTGATTTTTATGTTGTCAGCTGTTACTTAAGCTGCATTTTCTGGTGAAACTCAAGTTGATACTGGGTTTAACATTCCGAAATATTCTGTAAATATTTTTTTAAACCTCTGCAAGGTTCGTCTTTCATTCACAGAAATTAACGAGCCCTGAGTGTGCATAACAATATGTTTGTCTAATGCATACATATTATGTGAGTGTGTAATTCTTAGGGAACCCATGTTTATGAATATGTATTTATATGATGCGTGCCTTTCATATTGACATCCGAATGGATTTGCATTCTATTTATTCCTTTAAACTCTACTTAAAGCAAATTATGTCATTTTCATTTTTTGTAATTTCATACTTAAAAATCTGAATTGACTACACTCGACTTTCTGAATATTTATTAATTAATGATGTTTAAAAAGGTTGAATCGGAAGAATAATTTAGTAAGTAAACGAATGTGAGAATTTTTCCATTAGAAAACTGTCATGCCATTTGGCACATTTCGCGATTGATGCTCACAGTATTTCAGTCCAAGACCAAACAGTATTTCAGTCTAAGGAATAAAGTATTTCGGATGCTTTTAACTAGTGTAATTCATAAACAATTGTAAGAATTTTGCCTTTAATTCAGCCAAGATCGTAGCCAGATAAAAATTTCAGAGAAGTTTCAATATTTAGTACGTAATATTAAATGTTTAAAATTAAATATAATCAAAAAACTTTTCGACAAATCTGCATTTTTTTTTTGAGTTTTTAAAATAACCAAATACTTTTACCTTAGCTACGAACTTGAATAAAGCTAAATGTTTCAAATTTAATATGGCAGTTTATCGCATGGACCATGCAAGAGTGTTAATACTTCCGCGAACGCAAGTTGTCTAAAAGTGTTTAAAAAATGCATTTTCATCGTGTTCTGAAAGTTACTATTTTCTCTGAAAGAAACTATTCTGAATGTTTCAAATGTCTAGCTACTCGGGAAGTTAGTTAAATAAATTATCTGTTCAATCATATAAATGCTACCGAAGGCAGTAGGGACCTGAAACAGTTGACTAAAAGTGTTAAAAATTGTATTGTGACCGTGTTCTGATCTATCCTGAACGTTTCAAATGTCTGGCTAGTCGGAAAGTTAGTTAAAAATCGATTCCAAGATTTTTACTGTTAACGCTGCCGAAGGAAGCAGGAACCCGAAACAGTTAGCTAAAAGTGTTTAAAATATGCATTTTTCCCGTGTTCTGAACTATTCTGAAAGTTTCATATGTCTAGCTAGTCGGGAAGTTAGTTAAATAAATTTTCTGTTGAATCACATAAACGCTGCCGAAGGCTTTAGGGACAAGAAATATTTGACTAAAAGTGTATATTGTCACCGTCTTCTGAGATATCCTGAAAATTTCAAATATCTAGCTAATCGTGAAGTTAGTAAAAATCGATTGCAAGATTTTTACTGGTAACGCTGAAGAAGGCAGCAGGAACCCGAAACAGTTGGCTAAAAGTATTTAAAAAAATGCTTTTTTACCATGTTTTGAACTATTCTGAAAGTTTCGTACGTCTAGCTAGTCGGGAAGTTAGTAAAATAAATTTTCTGTTGAATCATATAAACGCTACCGAAGACAGTAGGGACCTGAAACAGTTGACTAAAAGTGTTAAAATATATATTGTCATCGTGTTCTGATCTATCCTGAACGTTTCAAATGTCTAGCTAGTCGGGAAGTTAGTTAAAAATCTATTGCAAGATTTGTACTGGTGACGCTGGCGAAGGCAGCAGTAATCCGAAACAGTTAGTTAAAAGTATTTAAAAAATGCATTTTCACCGTGTTCTGAACTACTCTGAAAGTTTAAAATGTCTAGCTAGTCGGTAAATTAGGTAAATAAATTTTCTGTCGAATCATATAAACACTGCCGAAGGCAGAACGGACCTGAAACAGTTGACTAAAAATGTTAAAAAATGTATTGTCACCGTGTTCTGTGCTATCCTGGAAGTTTCAAATGTCTAATTAGTCGAGAAGTTAGTTAAAAATCGATATCAAGATTTGTACTGGTAACACTGCCGATGGCAACAGGAACCCGAAACCGTTGGCTAAAAGTATTTAAAAATTCATTTTTACCGTGTTCTGAGTTATTCTGAAAGTTTCAAATATCTAGAAGTTAGTTAAAAACCGTTTGCAAGACTTGTACTGGTAACTCTGCCGATGGCAACAGGAACCCGAAACAGTTGGCTAGAAGTATTTAAAAAATGCATTTTTACCGTGTTCAAAGCTATCCTGAAAGTTTCAAATGTCTAGCTTGTCGAGAAGTTAGTTAAAAATCGATTGTAAGATTTGTACTGAAAAAACAAACAAAGAAACAAACGAACAAGACTCGGAGTTAATAAAAATATGGTAAAAAAAAAAAAAAAAAACTAAGTTCTACATCATTAAAATCATTAGTTGTGGGTCATCTCCAGCATACATAACAAATGCAACGATTAGACGCTATCGTATTCACTGATAAACATACATGCATACCTCTTTATTATAAAAATGAAAAATGATTTTAGAAGACCGCAAAACTCATAGAAACACAAAAATTTCAAATTTGAATTTTTCCATGATAATATTTCTTGTATATAATATATGTTCGGAATTTAATTATATGTATTCTTCCATCATCCGTAATTTTATAAAATTAACGAATCGCTCTTTTATTTAATCCGCCACATTACTTTTGTTAAAAGTCAGTTTAGTGCGTCTTTTAAGCATTTATCTGTTACGAAATCCAAATTTATCAATTATTTTTTTTATTAATAAACATATTTCTTGTAAAAATTTTAAGGAAATATTGTACTTTAATTTATTTCAATCCATTTTTGTACAAAAAAAAAAAAAGAAAAGTAAAGAAAGAAAGAAAGAAAAATTAAAACAGACTTTATCACTATTTAATGTCTTATTGAATGACAAAATTAAATTCAATGAAAACGAGTGCCATCTCTTGACGAATTCACGAAATTTTTGGGTTAAATTTCTTTAAATTGAAAATAACTACCCTGTATATTGACCAAAAAATTTTTGATTGCAAATGGCACTAGTACAAGTCAGAAGGAATGTCCATGCAAATTTTCAGCTCATTAGCTGCAGAACTCTAGGCTCAATCGCTGTCTTAACAATAACAAATAGAAGAAGGAGGAGGAGAAGAAGAAGAATATAACGGCCAAATTTCGGGTTTTCAAAGTTATATAACTCAGGCCCCTTAATTCGGAACGATATGCAAATTTGTATGTTTTGTCTTAAGGGTATGCTCAAGGTCTGTTCAAAAAGTCATAGGTCTTGAGCATCAGGGAGCTGAGATACAGGTAGTCGAAAAGTCCGAGATGTATGTCGACATAATATACATTTGTAGCGTTGCACTGTTGAATATCGTACTTTGAAAATTTCTTTTGTTTTTCTTAATGTTTGTTTTAGCTTGGCGAGGCGGAACGCTACCGCGTTCCTTGACATTAATTGGGAGAAAACAAATTACGTAACTAGAAATATAAAAATGAAAATTGTAAGTTATATAGAATATTCCTTCTGGAAATTTTCGGCAAAAAACAAAACTATTTTGTTGGAAAAGAAAAAGAAAATCCAAAAATTCTCAAAAGACTTTTAAGAAATTCAAGTCATTGTCATTTCTAAGAAACAAAATTTTAGACTGCATTAAAACTATTTTCTAAAAATAAATAAATAAATAAATAAAATTTTAAGATCAAAATTTACAAAAGAATATCTGATCAGATCTGGAATTCATGGTTCGATTAAAAAGAAAAAAAAAGGGCTGATGGAAAATCAGGGTTGTTCTACAGAGATTGAAGACGAATTATTTACATTTACTGCTCTTCTAAAGGTGCATATTGCTGAAACTGCCCGAAATTCTCATGTAAATGTTACGGTGTCATCAGTTACATGTAACGCTATTCCGGGCAATGATGGTTGTTCTACGGAGATCGAAGAAAAATAATCTACATTAACTACTCTTCTGAAGAAGCATATTGCTGAAATTGCCCGTCATTCTCATGTAAAGGTTTAGACGTCATGAGTTGCACGTAACGCCGTTCCAGACTGTGATGCAAAATCGGGGTTGTTCTACAGAGATCGAAGAAGAATAATTTACATTAATTGCTCTTTTAAAGGTTACAGCTGAAATTGCCCATCATTCTCATGTAAAGGTTACAGCGTCATCAGTTACACTTGACGCCGTTCTGGACTATGCAACCCCTGAACATTGAAAACTACATTCAACAGGCATTTCATCCCGGCAAGCCAAATGAATAGCTAGTGAAAAAAAAAAAAAAAAAAAAAAAAAACTTTACTATAGGACTCCTTTGGCGAAATTTGAAATTTGGCACCGAAGTAACTTGCACGTTTCTCGCAAAGGTTACTAGCGCAATTATGATATCTGAATTTTAATTTATTAAAAACAATTTAAACAAAAAAGTTAGTATATCAGTGGCATCCTTTAATTACCAATTCGAACTTAATTATCCTGTTTCTTTTTTTTTTTTTTTTTTTTTCATTTTGCACATGCGCTTTTTATTTCCTAATTCAGAATTATAAAAAATAAAAAAAAAAAAAAAAAATCTGCGCAGTGTTTTGTTTCGATACTTATTATTATTAATTTTCTTTTCTTTTCCTTTCAAAAAAAAAAAAAAAAAGACTTTGATTAAATTCTGGGAAAAGCAGAATTTAGTTTAGGACGGAGAACTATTAGTTTTTTTTTTTTTTTTTAATTATGACATTGCTTTCAAATTACTCAGTTATATTTTATATAAATTTCAGATTTCGATAAATGTCCAACTATCCGAAAACTGGTACCAGAAAAATCTGAAGATTAAGACTAATAGTCCACAATCCTTTAGAGAGAGAGAGAAAAAAAAAAAAAAAGGCTTAATATATTGTGTAAAGTTTTCTGGATTTTCTTGATGTTTTACGAAGCTTTGATGTTATTTGGTAAATCTGAAACATTGCACAGAGTGTATATTAACGTGACAGATTATTTACATTTGAATTACGGATCATTTCACTCTTAAATATATCGAGTGATTGTAAATATAATTTTTTAAGCATTTCTTGTAGATTCTCCAATTTTTGTTATAATCAAATCTTCAATGAAAAACTTAAGTATTATCTTGTTCCTTACATCTCCAAGGTTTAAGAACATTTAGTCAAGTGGGCAAATTATAAACTATAAGATATACATTTTTTTTATTAAAATCACACAATCAACAGATTGGAAGAAAATCATAGTTATTGAAATATTATTTTTCCGACTGAGTGAAAATAATTCCTGGACCGGGAGTCGAACCCCGGATCTTTGACATACAAGGTCAAGACTCTACCAATTGAGCTATCCAGCCCGACAATCGGTCAGCATTACTCATTCAGACAAACTTTAGGCAGAAACATCTGGTCTATCATGTAGATAGTTCGACAGAAATAAGCCGCAGGTAATGGAAAACACCATTAAACAGTGGGAGAAAGGAATACTTTTTTTTTATTACAATCACCCAATCAACTGATTGGAAGAAAATCATATTTATTGAAATTTTATTTATCCGATTCAGTGAAAATAATGCCTGGACCGGGAGTTGAACCCCGGATCTTTGACTTACAAGGTCAAGGTTCTACCAATTGAGCGATCCAGGCCGACAACCGGTCTGCATTACTCACTCAGACAACCTTTAGGCAGAAATATCTGGTCTATCATGAAGATAGCTCGACAGAAATAAGCCGCAGGTAATGGAAAACACCATTAAACAGTGGGAGAAAGGAATGCATTTTTTTTAATTACAATCACCCAATCAACTGATTAGAAGAAAATCATATTTATTGAAATTTTATTTATCCGATTGAGTGAAAATATTGCCTGGACCGGGAGTCGAACCCCGGATCTTTGACATACAAGGTCAAGACTCTATACTTTTTCTACCAATTTTCTACCACTACAAGACTCTTTCTACCAATTGAGCTATCCAGCCCGACAACCGGTCAGCATTACTCACTCAGACAAACTTTAGGCAGAAACATCTGCTCTATCATGTAGATAGCTCGACAGAAATAAGCCGCAGGTAATGGAAAACACCATTAAACAGTGGGAGAAAGGAATACATTTTTTTAAATTACAATCACCCAATCAACTGATTGGAAGAAAATCATATTTATTGAAATTTTATTTATCCGATTGAGTGAAAATAATGCCTGGACCGGGAGTCAAACCCCGGATCTTTGACTTACAAGGTCAAGGCTCTACCAATTGAGCTATCCAGGCCGACAACCGGTCAGCATTACTCACTTAGACAATCTTTAGGCAGAAATATCTGGTCTATCATGAAGATAGCTCGACAGAAATAAGCCGCAGGTAATGGAAAACACCATTAAACAGTGGGAGAAAGGAATATATTTTCTTTTATTAAAATCACGCAATCAACTGATTGGAAGAAAATCATATTTATTGAAATTTTATTTTTCCGACTGAGTGAAAATAATGCCTGGACCAAGAGTCGAACCCCAGATCTTTGACTTACAAGCTCAAGGCTCTACCAATTGAGCTATCCAGGCCGACAACCGGTCAGCATTACTCACTCAGACAACTTTAGGCAGATATTATTTATTTTCACTCAGTCGGAAAAATAAAATTTTAATAAATATGATTTTCTTGCAATCAGTTGATTGTGTGATTTTAATTAAAAAAAAAATGTATTCCTTTCTCCCTCTGTTTAATTGTGTCTTCCATCACCTGCGGCTTATTTCTGTCGAGCTATCTACGTGATAGACCAGATGTTTCTGCCTAAAGTTTGTTTGAGTGAGTAATGCTGACCGGTTGTCGGCCTGGATAGCTCAATTGGTAGAGCCTTGACCTTGTAAGTCAAAGATCCGTGGTTCGACTCCCGGTCCAGGCATTATTTTCACTCAGTCGAAAAAATAAAATTTCAATAAATATAAGATATACGTTTATAAATCATGCTAAACCTTTTGAGCTGGTGTTTTAAACACAAGTTTGTGAACATTCAGTCATATATACCTGGTTCTTGATAGGTTATAGTGAAACTTTTAGTTAAATAATATTTAAATGGGTTGTTATAGTTGGATTTTACGTCGCACTAATGCTGCGCAGATGGGCAGTTGGCGACGCTCTCGGACACACCTAGAGCTCCTATAAAAACAGGCTGACTCACATCGAAAATGTTGCCCAAATCGAAGCTGCGCTATTCCTTTTTTTTTCTATGTTTTTCGAAATCGTGCCGGTAAAAATTATGTCTCTGAATGATTTGAATAATTATTTGTTAAACAACCACACACAATTTCTAAAATTTGTTTAATAAAAATCGAAAAAAGACAAGACCAGTGGGCAACAAATTGAGTTGTGAGTCAACTTCCCTTTTTAGGATCCTTAGACACACCCCTAAAGGTGGTCTGGAGACATGCTATCACAATTTTGATCCTCCACGGGAGGGATCATTTTTAAATGGATGTAGCTAGTGACGGGAAATTGTGCATGCGCAAGACCAAAAGGAAACATATACGGACATTGATTAAAACCCATTAACCGCCAAAACTAGAAATATATATATATTTTTAATATAAATAATAACATTAATTATTTTGATGATACATATCAATAATTTATAAGAAAATTAGTCTTATTTTGCTAAAAATAAAGTGTTGCATTTGCTCAATTTCAGCAGACTAAGTGCATGAATTGAATACAAATAAATGAGTACAGAATTTTCCTAGAATGAAGCATAAAACAACAAAATCTACAGATGGTAATATTAGTTTAGAGCAATTTTATCCCATGGAGTCGAATGCCCCTGTGATATCGAACGATATTCTGGGTACATATTTGAATCTAGGTATTAAATCAGATCTTAATGTTTTTAATCTTAGTGTTGCCGTAATCGCGCTCTTTCCCTCCGTGAAGCCATGCTGAGCAACATTTAGATAAGAGGAGTTTTCCAGAATCGTCATTACTCGATTTTTAATTATTTTTTCAAAGAGCTTACCTAAAGAGGGGTGGAGGGTGATGGGACGGCACAACTTTGGGGATGCAGGGTCTATATTATCATTTCTAAAGAACATTACTTTTCCTTTTGTCCAGTTATCTGGGAAAAAGCCGAATGTAAAGCATTTGTTAAATAGACTAAGCAAGAGGGTTGCGTGATTTTGAGATAATTTTTAACAATTCTTGCGTCCATCATGTCATGACCTGGAGCTTTATTGAGGGTTAAAGAGTTTGCGGCTATTGGTAATTCTTTGCGTGTAACCTTATCAAAAGTGTAAAAGTTGTTAGTATTTAGTAAAGGCAGTGATGTTGAAGATTGTGTGTATGTGCATGTGAAATGCTCCTCTTTAAGAGATGATAGGATGGTGTTATAAGAATCTGTAATCTCTGATGAATCAAGTAAAGTATGTAATGAATCAGTTTTTAAAGAGTTTTACCCCTTAATATGCTGAAGATTTCCCCATATGCAGAATTTGAAGATTCATAAAAATTTATCCAGGTGCGTTTTTTAACCTTTGTAATTTGTATTTTGCACGTTCACGCTTATAGATAATGTTGTAAGATTCAATATTTGGATTACAAGTTTTTCTCTGATAGAGGGCATTAAATTTGTTTATCGCTATTTTAAGATCTTTAGTGTACCACTTGACTGTTGGTGTATATTATAAGCGACGCTCTTTAAAAGAAAGTGGCAGCGTTGAAAGTAAAGGGAATATCAAGGGAGCTCTGTTTCTTGTATGCAGATTTAGAGGAAATTTTCCGACCATAAAGTACATAAGCGCGACCTGCGTAAAAAGTTTTAAAGAATGTGTCTAAGTATAATTGAAATAAATTTAGAAAAACATTGCTTCCTTGAGCCATGCGATCATTGCTGAAATTCTGACGGATGTACGCATCAATTTTTGGAAAATTGTCACTCGTGCTTCTTTGAAACAAAGGAAGCAAAATTTTGTTTTCAATAAAGCACGTCACACTACTATCAGTTATTGTTAACAAAACACCCAGGGCACGACTAATAAATTTTTGTGCCCAGAGCACTTTAGTTTTTCGTGCCGAATTAGAAGAGCCATACTTTACCCCCCCCCCCCCTAAAAAAGCTGGTTAATAATATACCACGAATTTTAGCAAAAAACAACAGACCAATAACTTTTATTAGGTCAAAAACTTAATCTGTATGTTTTGGGCTCTAAAGACAAAAAAATTAGCCCCCGCAGCCTAATGACAGATTTTATTTTAAAATTTTATTCTTAAATATTAAACACAGTTGAATAAGGAAAAATAAGACGAAGGTTTAGATTATATATTTGTTAATCATTAGTAAAATTTTGCACCCCTCAGAAATTTTGTGCTCAGGTCACAAGCCACGGGTGCCCGTGCGATACACACACCTTCTGAACACACCTATAGATGTGTGTAACATGTTTAAAATGTCAGGCCATAAATTAGCATCCAATGCACAATACAATAATTAAAAGTTAATTTCATAGATAATTTTGTACAGCTTAAATATCTTCTGTGTGTTTCTGACAATAACTGTCATTTTAAGAGCTTGATTATTTTAATTACAGCTACTAAAAAATTTAAAATAATAATTCTATTAATTTTTCGTCTTTTTTTTTTTTTTTTTTTTTTTTTTTTTTTTTTTTTTCAGAAATTCTGATTCTCAGAACTTTCTGAAAACACAAAAAGTAAAGCAAAGTTATTTTCAAAATTTATTTAACAATCATTTTCTGTTTTTAGATTTTTAACGCTTTACCACTTTCTGCATATTTTATTTTCAATGGTTCTAATTTCAAAAACCCCTGTTAGCTAAATATAAATATGTAAATAGAGAGAAATAGCATTTTTAAATTTCGAGTTATTTTTTGGCTTGAAACATATACACGTTAACCAGATTAAATTCAGACAATAATAAATTTAACTATTTAATAACTCTTTAGATGAACATTATAAATCGCAAAAAACTTCCAAAATTGTTTAAGGTCAAAATAATAGCATGTCCATTCCCCAGGTTAAAAAACGAAGCAAAGGGGCACCATCAAAGCAGCAAGGCCCACATGCACTTACTATAGAATTTAAAGTGATTTCAGCATGTGGCTTCCTTTGAAAGGGCATTTGTTAAATTTTGGAGTAATGCTGCCATCTAACGAAGACAGAAGAAACAAAAATGTAAAACCTTATAATATAAAGAAAAGTATTTTATACACCAAATATTAATTATTTTGTTTCAATATGAAACCAACAAATATTAAGTGGTTAAACAATTATTTGATATATTTTTTACTCCTCATTCCATTTAGCAATGTAATGTAGATGAAACCAATTGTTAGAAAAATAATTTCGTGTGTTAAGTTATCAAAAATGAGAATATATTACGGATTTATAACCATTAAAAACGTATTTAAAATTCATTCTGACTTTTTTTTTTTCGGGGGGGGGGGGACCAATAGCAGTGTTAGAAATTATTTATTTATTTATTTATTTATTTACAATAAAAAAATATATCACATATTTTTATTAAAGAATCCTTTTCAGAATCGTTTGAAAACCATTAGGATCATTTCTTGTTATTTTATGTTTAAAAGTCGTGGAGTTATCAATTGCAAATTATCAAATCTACATATAATTATTTTTCAAGTAACTTTTAAGTAATTTTTTTAATGGCGTAAGTTATGCGTATGTGCACATTCCTTTGCGTGCTTTATCTTCTTTTAAATCTCCCATAGTTTTAAATTATTAATTATTAATACACAGTTACTTTAAACTTTTATCTGTTTTTATTATTCATTATGAGCATAATAATTTAATGCAAACAATAGTATATATATTATTATTATTATTATTATTATTATTATTATTATTATTTATAACACTATTTTAATCCTCATTCAGTGTATTAATTATTTATACACTAATTCAATTCTCATTCAGTGTTTTGCAATTTGATGATCATTGTGAACTACTTTTATCACTTAATTAGCAACTTTCTAGGTATTATTTTTTTAATTTCATCCTTTCATTAAATTTTGATATTCTGTAATGTTGTATATTCATTTTACTTTTGAATCTTCGATCTAATATCTTTACTAGTAATATTGTTTGTTTTACTACATTATCATTTGTTAGTCTTTCATTTTTTTTTTTTAGTCTAATTTAAATAGCATATTTTTGTATACATTTTTGTATATATCAATGATGAATTTTCATCATGGCTATGAATATTTATTGTAAATATTAATGCTTTTTTCAAACTTTTCTACTCAATGTTTGTTTTTGTATTTATACTTTGAAAATTTCAATCAATTTTAAGTTGTGCTACATTAGTAATCCAGAATTTCAATTTTTTTTTTTTTTTTTTTTTTAAACAGCATTTACTGATTTTATAAATCTGTCTTTCTATTGTGTTACCAATTTTACTCAAGATATTTAAAAAATTTATTTAATTATAGGAACAAATATTTATTTATTTTTAAGAATTTATCAAGCTTCAGTTATAAATTTATGCAAGCTTAGTTAAATATTTATACTTTTTATAATTATTGTCTAAATTTCTTATATTTCTTATATTTATCTTCTTTATTCATTACATGGTAGTTCTTAGTAAATTCTTAGCGCCTGGCAAAAAAGACAAATCTTATGGTTTGTCTTGTGCACGGTACAGAGTAATGTATAGGGATTACTCTGGATCGTCATCCTGCTACCTATATCATCCTCCTCTTCGCAATTTATTTTTCAAAAAATGTACTTCTTCAAGGTGTCTTACTTGCCCACTTGCTGATGCTTCTCATTTTAGAGATAGCTCTTCTCATGTTACATTTTGTAAGGTTTTTAATATTATTTACTCTATCAAGTCCAATTTATGCAATATGATATATATTGGACAAACTAGTAATTCATTACACAAGCGTATTAACTTACATCGATCTGATATTAAAAAAATCACGTAAATTTACTAAAAATTTTGAATATATGCACTTCCATCAACATGACTTTAATAATATCACTGTGAAAATTCTTAATTTTAAGAAGAATTTGAATGGACGTCTCTTACTTGAATCACAATATATTAAATCAATGAATACAATTTATCCTTTTGATTTAAATTCTAACGTTTATAATGAACAACATATTGTTTATTCCAAGGTTTCAAACATTGATTTTTACAGTAATATTTATGCAACATTAAATCACTCTTTATTTAAAAAGACTACTAGAACTTCTAGGGGTTCTTCTAGGTCGTCTCCCTAACTTCTGGACATTTCATCTATATTACAAAATCTAGTTCTTAGAAAGTATTTTTCTTCAATCTTATAATTGGAAAGATATACGTAATTTTATATTTGGAATAAAAAAGAAGTCTCTTCTTAAATATTTTAAAGTATTCCATTCTCATTCTTTTGATTCACATTTCAGTGATGTATTTTTTGATATTTTACACTATAGGGCTGAGTGTTTTAATATTAAACTTGACTTAAAATCTGGTCAAAAAATAAATAACTTTCTCTTGGTGATAAATTTTTCTCACCCTGTTTTTAATAAACTTCATATTCACAATACCCTTAATGATCCATCCAATCCTTTTCCCATCAAAAACTTCGTCATTCAAAAAACGTTTAAATACAATATTACTTTAGGCAGAAAAATATTTAACTACAATAAATTTGCTAAATTTCTTACTTCTAATGAACAGCCTCCGTGCTATTGTTCTGATTCCAAATATAAAACTTTTTTCAATCCATCTCATGGTCATATTATTACTGGCGATATCAATACTGAGGAAAATCTTACTTTAAGATCTTTGATGAAGTATGGTACTAAATGTCGTATGCCTTCAAAATTCAAATTTATTGATATCATTACTCAATTTAATTTAGACTTGGCTCTCTTTATATACAAAATTGCTATTGATTATTATAAACCAGTGGAATTTTTTAATGAGTGGAAATTTAAGTTACTTGAGAAATTTAAACTAGATTTAGTTTATAATATGCACATCTTTCTAATATCAAGTACTTTAATTTCAAAGAAATTAATTCAGCAATTCTAGACTTACAGTCTAAATTTATTATTACTTATGTTGACAAGGCGGCTAATAACTATGCAATTATTTGCAAAAAGTATTATAAACAACTTATTTTTGATACTATGGATACTAGTAATATTTTTGTTAAGATTAATGACAATATAGAAATTAAAAATAGGCATATATTTAATTATTACAAGTTAATAAATACTAAAAATAATAACTATAATTTTCCTTATTTAGTAGTAATTCCAAAATTTCATGAAGATCCTATTAAATTTCGTACTGTTACTGTTGCCTGTAATGCCTACACTTCTAATGCTAATATTATATTGTTAAATATCTTTGAAAAATTACATAGTTATGTTGTTTCTAACAAATGTAATTTTTTTCTCAAAAATAGTTTTCAACTCAAAAATAAAATAAAAAATCTTACTGATATTACTGGTATAAAAACATTCGATTTTAATGATCTTTTTAATAATAATGTTATTAAAGATATGTTTGGTATTATAAATAAGCCTTTTTTGTAGAAAATCTGCAGTATCTAAATCTAAATAATAACATAACTCCTCCAGCCTTTAAAACTCTGACTTGGTTTATCCTATACCATAACTATATTTTATACAATAATTCTTTATATAAACAACGTTTAGGATTGCCACAATGTGGCATTGTTTCTAGTATATTAGCTGATCTATACTTATAATATTATGAGCGTGACATTGAGTGTACTAATTTTAAATTACTACGATACATAGATGATATAATTATATTATATTTGGATAAACATCACACCAATCTAGACTTACCTTTTAATTATCCTGAAAATCTGTCTCTTAAAAGTACTGATTTGAAATCTAGTGTTATTAGTTTCTTAGATTTAAAATTTATTCTTAATACTAATAGCCAATTAGAACTTGACTTATATGACAAAACGAAAGATTTACCCTTTAAAGTAAATTTTTTTACTAATTTTAAAACATGTTTACATAAATCTGTTTTTGTAAATATTCTTCTTAATTTTAATCTACAGATCAAATATTTAGTGTCTGATAAACATCAAAAAGTACAATTTCGATTCTTTAAAAATTTAGCATTCATTAATGGCTATCCCAAACACTTAATTATTATTATTTTTTTAATTATTAATTTTTTCCCCTTACAATTTTCCTTCCAATTTAAATTTAGGTATAAAAAATTAGGTATTATTTTATGGTTAGTATGTATTGACATTATCTTTCAAACTTCGGGGCAAATTACAGTCATAGAGTGCAGCACTATTCAATCATCCACATTGATTATCATAATCCTAAGAAAATAAAAAGGTTTTGTCTTCTTTTACTTTGTTCCAAGCTTCCTGGCCATTTTGTACAGACATTATATGTATTTTATTTCTTTTTATTTTATTATCTATTTATTTTATTATTTACTCACTTTATTTATTCATTTTATTTTATTTTATTTATGTAATTTTTCCATTATTTTCATCACATTACTGTAGATGGCACCACTATTCATGTTACAATAATTATGAATAATAGTCCTTATTAGGACTTGAATCCTTATCTGAATCCTTATTCTACCTGAATAGCTCTGTGAATCCTTTATTTTACTCCATGTTCACTGCAATTTTGAACTGATTAACTGTGCTTTTAACTGATATCAGATTGTTAAATTTTTACATGTGTCTCGTTTATTCTAACTTTGAGTTGCATCCGTTTCAATAATAATTTTTGAAGTAATTTTGTATTATTATTTGTAGTGGTGAGTTTATTTTGATCTACGATTTTAAATGGATTTAGATTTTCATTTTTAGGTAATAGTTTAATTTAATCTTCATTCTTTCTGGTTTTACTATGGGTGTTTCAGGCCTGTGACAACGAAATTCTTAGCTTTTGCTTTCTTTGTGACAGAAAAACATCCATTTTTTAGCATATTTGCATTCTACCAGGCCCTTGAAAACGTTAGAATGCTAATAATGCTTTTTTCTCATTCCAATTTCCAATAATATATATATATATATAGATAGATAGATAGCAAACTATTGACATGAATTTGTAAATATTACAGATTAGAAAAACCAAAAGGAGAATTACAAACCAATGCGCAAAATTGCAGCGAAAGGAAATGTAAAACTTAGATATAGGAATATATAAATGTAGAAATATATAAACAAATGAATGAAATTAAACCCCAAAAAACACTGAGATCTTCATCAGGGAGGTCCCTTAGTGTAGGGGTGAAAGAGAAGTTTCTGAAAGGACAGTAGCTATAAGCTAATAACTATCCTTAGCCCCGAACTTCTCACCAAACAGAAAACCATCAATAACTGAAGCGAAATCAAACATACATATAATATATAAAACTACTAAAAAAACTTCATAAAATTATCAAATTGTAAAAGTTACAAAAGTACATCAAATTCATTTAAAAAATATACAATAAAGAATTGCTGAATGTAAACAAGAAAGTATAAAATGAAATAAAATACAACCCTTTATCTGGAAAGCAAATTAACTTCGGCCGACGGGGCTACTCGTCGGTACTTCGATATCGCCCTTGAATGAGGAAGTAGAACAAACCGAGATAGGAAAACTCTGGAAACTCACAGTTAAAAAATGCGACGGGTAACAGTTAATTTGCAAGGTACCTTTTAAGTCTTCAAGAGCATATTTTAAATCTTCTTCATTACTGCAGATAGTACGAATTCTTTTAAGCTGTGCGAACATAATATTTTTTAAAACTTTTCCACTGATATTTGAAAACCAATTAGTAAGGCTATTAACTTTAAAATTAATTTTTTTTTTTTTTTTTTTTTTTTTTTTTTTTATCATATAGCATGATATGATAAAAGAAAATATTTTAATAATTTTGTAACTTTTACAATTTGATAATTTTATGAAGTTTTTTTAGTAGTTTTATACATTATATGTATGTTTGATTTCTCTTCAGTTATTGGTGGTTTTCTGTTTGGTGAGAAGTTGGGGGCTAAAGATAGTTATTAGCTTATAGCTACTGTCCTTTCAGAAACTTCTCGTTCACCCCTACACTGAGTGGCCTCCCTGATGAAGATCTCAGTGTTTTTTGGGGTTTAATTTCATTCAATTGTTTATATATTTCTACATTTATATATTCTTATATCTAAGTTTTACATTTCCTTTCGCTGCAATTTTGCGCATTGGTTTGTAATTCTCCTTTTGGTTTTTCTAATCTGTAAAACATATATATTTATAAATTCATGTCAATAGTTTTCTATTTAAAAACATTGTTTTGCTAAGCTGCTTTTAGCGATAGCTTTCTCTGTTTGAAGTTTTACTTTATTTTATTTTAATAATTTAAATTTGTTTCTCCCCCTTTTTTTTTTTTTTTTTTTTTTCAAAATGGCTTCAAACCTTTCGGTTAACAACCTTGACTGTAGGATTTCTTTTACTAATCTTTTTCGCTTTCAGGTACCTTCTTTGAAAATACATGGAATTAAAAAGAAAAGATAATAAGATGGCACCAGGTCCGTGTCGTGCTTTAACAAGGGAGATTCTTTTGACATGGGGAAGGTCTCTGGTGAAAAATTACTCTATCAAATATTTTTTGTTAATACAAAATTTTAAAAAATTCTAAATAAATTTAGTCTGTGTCGTGATAAAAGATGTTTGACCTGTCCTTTTGCAGGTGCGGAGCAGATAGATGAGGGAAATAAAATATTTTGTAAAATCGAAAATGTAGTTTATTTATTGGAATGCGGTATTTGTCAATTTAGTTATGTAGGTCAAACTTCCAATTCTTTGAATATTAGAGTTACAGGACATAGAAATGGCATTAAAAATTACCATATTAAAAATAATTGTGATAAAGAAATTCCGCATTTTCAATTACATGACTTCAAATATATCAAAATTTATATCTTGGATATTGTTCCTAATAAAAATGAAAGGCTTTATGTGGAAAAACTTTTTATGTATATACTTAAAACTATTTATCCTTACGGTTTGAACTCTGAATTTAATGGCACTAATGTCGCTAATAAAAAGGACTGTTGTATTTTCGGCAAATTTTGTTTAAAAAAACAGAACTTTTAAGTATAATAGAAGAGGTTGCAGAGGAAAAGGTAAAACTAACATTAACAACGATATCTTAATTCTTGGATTCAATAAATAAGGAAAATATTAAATTCTGTGATATAATAAAAACCAAGGTCTTCAGTTTGAAAAATAAGGTTATAAAGTGGTTTATTGGAAATAAATTAAAAAGCTATTGATTTAAAAATATTTTAATTAAAGATATAATTTTAGATTTGTTTAAATATAAAATTGGTAATTATGATTTGGATAAGGAGGGGAATTCGAAAGAACACCCTCACGAAAATTTGGTTTTGTCGTTCAGAGATAAAATTTTTGACACCATAAAATTAAAAAAAGTTTTGAAAGCTTGTGGAAGTTTATTTCCATTAAAAAATAGTTTTAATATAAGGATTGCTAATAGTTATGATAAAACTTTAAAAAATCTAATTTGCAATTATAATCAGTATAGTAAATGTATTAATTTAATTAAAGAAGATGAATGTTACTGCAATTCAAATAGTTTCAAAGACTTCATTTATCCTTATTATGGTCATACTGTCTCAGGAATTTTAAATATAACTGCAGATGATCATTTTAAAAGTATTATGAATTTGGGATCAAGCTTTAGGTTGAATTTTAATTATAGTAATAAAAAAATCATTGATTTTATAGAAAAAGATTTAGACATTTTTATTTTAAAAATTTCTTATAAATGTAGCTGGCCTTTTGAAGATTTTAGACAGTGGAAATTTAAATTTTTGTACCTTTTTCAAAAACAATTGCTTTTCCTTAGAAATTACTATAGTAGATTTAACCTTGATGAGTTTAAGTATAGTACTGATTTTAAAAAAAGTATTGAAAATTTAAAAGATGAATTTATTATTGCTACAGTAGATAAAGCAAATAGTAATTTTGCTATTATTTGTAAAGTTTTTTATAAAAATCTTCTTTTAAAGGAATATTCAAGTAATAGTTCTTTCAATAAGTTAACTGACCACCCCTCTATTATCAAAAAACGTATTTTGGCCTTTGATAAAAAAAAAAAAAAAAAAAAAAAAAAAAAACTAAATTTAAGCAGAAATTGTTTTAATTTTCCATATCTATTCATTACTGTAAAATTTCATAAAAATCCAGTTAAATTTCGTTTTGTTACCTGTGGTACTAATAGCTATAATAATAAAGCCGGTAAAATCTTGTTTAAATATTTAAATTCAGTTTTGAAAGTAATAAATTCTGCTAATGATTGTAACATTATAAACAATAACCAGAAAGTTTTAGAATATTTCAAGATTAATTCAGAAAGCATTACTTCCGTAAATACCTATGATTTTGAAAATTTGTTTCGCAGTATTCCGCACAACTTGGTAATAGAAGTTTTTGAAAGCATTTATGATGAATATGGCAGCTACTTAAATTGTGATAAAAATTACTGGATTAATCTTTTCAGGTTTTCTATTTTGGAAAACATTTCGTTTAACGGAAAAGATTACTTTTTAAAACGGAGGGGGATCCCAATGGGAACGAGTATTTCGAGTGCTTTCGCAAATTTATTTTTATATTTTTTCGAATAAAAAATAAAAAATACTACTTTCTTCAGATATATTGATGATTTAATTGTTTTTAACTGTAATTGTTTCGAAAATATTTCTGGAAAAATATATCCTAGAAAATTAATTTTAAGCCTTACAGATACTGATAAAATTTCTTTCCTAGATTTAAATATAAAGAGAAATGAAGATAAATGGCTCATTGGACTATATGATAAAAGAAAAGATTTTAATTTTAAAGTTAATAGTCTTACTAATTGGTTTTCAAATATCAGTAGAAAAGTTTTAAAAAATATTATGTTCGCTCAGCTTAAAAGAATTCGTACTATCTGCAATAATGAAGAAGATTTAAAATATTCTCTTGAAGACTTAAAATGTACATTGCAAATTAACTGTTACCCGTCCCATTTTTTTACTGTGAGTTTCCAGAGTTTTCCTATCTCGGTTTGATCTACTTCCTCATTCAAGGGCGATATTGAAGTACCGACGAGTAGCCCCGTCGGCCGAAGTTAATTTGTTTTCCAGATAAAGGGTGATATTTTATTTCATTTTATACTTTCTTGTTTACATTCAGTAATTCTTTATTGTTTTTTTTTAAATGAATTTGATGTAATTTTGTAACTTTTACAATTTGATAATTTTATGAAGTTTTTTTAGTAGTTTTATATATTATATGTATGTTTGATTTCTCTTCAGTTATTGGTGGTTTTCTGTTTGGTGAGAAGTTGGGGGCTAAGGATAGTTATTAGCTTATAGCTACTGTCCTTTCAGAAACTTCTCGTTCACCCCTACACTGAGGGGCCTCCCTGATGAAGATCTCAGTGTTTTTTGGGGTTTAATTTCATTCATTTGTTTATATATTTCTACATTTATGTATTCCTATATATATATATATATATATATATATATATATATAATTTTACATATTTAAATACCTAATAATAATCAGGATAAAATTTACACACAATATACATACAATAACTTTACTTTTTTTTTTTTTCATACAATAACCTTAGACTTTAATATGTGTCAGTTTTAAAAACATCAATGAAGAAAACTAGATTGCATTGTAAAATAAAAAGTCAATAGTTAATCATTTATCGCTCGTTTTTTTTTTTTTGAAAATAGAAAATAACGAAGTAATTTTCCATAAACAAAATTTTTTATTGTTATTGTTAGTGTGCATCCTCCTTAATAATAATCTTTCACTTCCAGAAATATATTATACTATGACTTCAAGAAGAATTTTTCAAGGAGATGTAATAAACTTCTTAAAGAGTAACATATTTTACATTCATATATCCTGCAATAGCAGTGAACACTTTCACTATTTAATTAAACTTTAGGCGAAATAAACAAACTTTAAAATACTTGAAGTTTTATCGTAACAGAAAATCTTTGAAATCACATTTCTAGTTCGAAATTCCAAAGATTAAATCGAAAAGATTTACGAATCCTGCATTTTAAATTTCTTGACAGTAGAAAAAACTTCTTAAGGGAAAGATTGTAAATATTTTAGTAGGATAACAGAAGGATTTGTAGTGTAACAATTACCCAACTATTTGAAAAATATGGGGTATTATTTTTTAATATTTTAAATAAAGTCTTATGTATTTAACTATAATGATTAGTTATTTTATTAATCAAATACAAATTACAGTCAAAAGAATAAATTTCTAAATTCATTTTGTAAGATAATACCAGGAAATCAGAACAAATACTTTGGAATAAGAATTTAACATACTTCCTAATAACAATAATGTTATTTTTATATCATATCGATATCAATATATTGATTAAAAGATGTGAAATACTTGACAAATCTTCTAAAAAAAATTACTGTGAATTTATCATTTTAATGCTTAGGAATAATTAAAGTGCATTGGTCGATATTCAGAAGCGTAATTATCGCATCACGTTTTTACTTTAAAATTTTGTTATACTACTTTCGTTTTTTTATGCTGCAATTGAGAATGCGCATAAATCTGTTAACTACGGAATATTTTAAATGTAATTTACGAATACGCATAAGTTGAAAAGGACGTCTACACATGTTTTCATATAGGGTAAGTGCTCCAATGATTAGCTCTTTTAGAGCAATCTCTGATGTTTTTAATGTTCTAGTCATCAGAAAATATTTTTAGAAATCTTAAGTTAATTCCCATGGCACGAAAGACAATTCAGAACCACATATATGTTAAAATATATACATTTAATAATAATATATATATATGAATTTTCATTTTATATCCACTCAATGTTCCAGTAATTGACACTGCCAGTTTTTCTTTTTATCAGTAATTGGCACCCTATGTTCCAGTGTTAGACACTGCTAGTTATTCATTTTACCAGTTATTAGCACTCTACGCTCCAGTGCTGGACATAAAATGTTAAAATTCTTATATTTAAAATATATGCTTTTATTATTTTTCTTATTTATTAATTGTTTCGGGATAGATGCCAATTACTGGAGCATGCCAACCACTGAAGCACCTACTCTACCTTAATATTATTGTAAAAGCTTACTGTTTACTGTAAAAGATAACTTACTTATACTGCAAATGTATGTAAATATTTGTGCATGTGTACAAAATATACTGTAAAATATAAAGTGAAATTTATTATAAAATATTGTTACAAAATTGTAAATAATTGTGTTTATTTTTGTATAAATTCTTTCAAAGAGACTTAGTAAATTGATAAAGTGCTAATTTTGTGCATTTCTAGTCGTTTTAGCGTTAAAATAACCTTATTTTCCCTTAAAAACGCATTAAAAAGCCCCAATAAGGCAGGTAATGGATTTGGCGCCAAATTTGGCGACTTTTTCCCACCTTGGCGATTTTTTGGCGACCTTGGCGAGAAAATCCTTATAAGGGATATACCAAATATGGAAGCTGTAAGTTGATTGGTTGACCACTTTCTAGAGTTTCTCGAAAAATCTGGGTTCCATGGAACAGTATATAAGGAGCGCTCCCTTGCCAAGGCAGTCAGTTCAGTTCAGTTTTCAGCCAGCTTCGCTAGTGCTTGCATTGCTCTTGAGTCTCTTTGGAAGAGACTTGCTTTATGTGTTATTGCTATACAGTTTGTACTGTGGATTTGCTATTGACAGCTGTTGTTTAAGCTGTGTTTACTGTTTGAGCTGTAGCTGATACTTGGTTTATAGACCTGTATTTTTCTGGAACTTTCTGTGAAGAAATTACTGAATTTTTGTAAGTTTGGCCTTTCATTCTCGGACAACTCACGAACCCCCAAGTAAGCAACAATATGAATACTGTAAAATAAGGTTTATAAGAGCGATTATTTATTTTATTTTTTTTCAATAATATTGATCCATTATTCCGTATATTATTCAGACACGCATTATTTGCATAATGAGAAAGAAAAATCTGTAATGTTCTGCATTATTAGTGCTAGAGGCCTATTTCAGTCGGTACATTTGTCGAATTTTTATACGTCACTCTTAATTAGTGCTAGAGGCCTATTTCAGTCAGTTTATTGAATGGGGATTTATTGAATGAAGTCCCCCCAAGGCACAACTTTGACATGAGTCCCCCCCAGGCCCAACTTTGACACGAGTCCCCCCCAAGGTACCCCTATTTCAGTCGGTACAGCGTTGTCGATTTTTTATAATACACCTCTTAATAGTGCTAAGGGCCTATTTCAGTCGGTTTATTGAATGGAGATTTATTAAATGAAGTCCCCCCAAGGCCCATTTTTGACATGAGTCCCCCCCAAGGTACCCCTATTTCAGTCGGTACAGCGTTGTCGAATTTTTATACGTCACTCTAAATTAGTGCTAGAGGCCTATTTCAGTCGGTTTATTGAATGGGGATTTATTGAATGAAGTCCCCCCAAGGCACAACTTTGACACGAGTCCCCCCCAAGGTACCCCTATTTCAGTCGGTACAGCGTTGTCGAATTTTTATAATACACCTCTTAATAGTGCTAAGGGCCTATTTCAGTCGGTTTATTGAATGGGGATTTATTGAATGAAGTCCCCCCAAGGCACAACTTTGACATGAGTCCCTCCCCAGGCCCAACTTTGACATGAGTCCCCCCAAGGTACAACTTTGACTCGAGTCCCCCCAAGGCCCAACTTTGACATGAGTCCCCCCAGGCCCAACTTTGACATGAGTCCCCCCAAGGTACAACTTTGACTCGAGTCCCCCCAAGGCCCAATTTTGACATGAGTCCCCCCAGGCCCAACTTTGACATGAGTCCCCCCCAGGCCCAACTTTGACGTGAGTCCCCCCCAAGGTACCCTATTTCAGTCGGAACAGCGTTGTCGAATTTTTATAATACACTCTTAATAGTGCTAAGGGCCTATTTCAGTCGGTTTATTGAATGGGGATTTATTAAATGAAGTCCTCCCAAGGCACAACTTTGACATGAGTCCCCCCCCCAGGCCCAACTTTGACATGAGTCCCCCCAAGGTACAACTTTGACATGAGTCCCCCCAAGGCCCAACTTTGACATGAGTCCCCCCCCCAGGCCCAACTTTGACATGAGTCCCCCCCAGGCCCAACTTTGACATGAGTCCCCCCCAAGGTACAACTTTGACATGAGTCCCCCCCCAAGGCACACCTTTGACATGAGTCCCCCCCAAGGCACACCTCCCCCTCATTGGGAAAAAGAGAAAAAACTTTGTTTTGCGGCTATAAGACAGTTTGGACTTCCAACGTTATTTGTTACAATATCTGCAGCTGAAACACATTGGTTTGATTTAATGAAAACTTTACCATGGAATTTAGATCGTCACTAATTAACTAAAGAAGAATTTGTCGATATTAACAAGTTCAGCAGTAGGCCTCTGGCACTAAATTAAAATCTGTCTATGTCAGATTTTCATGTTTTAAATAAGGAAATAATGTCGTGTCTGTATAATTATTATCTAATACATTCATTTGAAGGCGATTTTTCTTTTTTTTTCTAATGGCTTTATATAAAAAGATATACATATGCACATTTACACATATATTAGCCAGAACGCGACAGAAATAAAGATGAAAACAAAACTTGGGTTCTTGTATTCTTATTCAAACTATGAAATTTTATACTATGATTATACGATGTCACAAACGAGCAAACCTTTGTATTCCATACATGTCTTTCATCCAAAATAAACTTTTGTATGATTTTTGGCAGTATGTAAAATTTGTAAAACTTAACTTTCTAGTATTTTTAATTGTTAACTATTTCTTTATTTAAAAATACTAATCTATCCTTTCACTTTTACGAGTGCATGTTTCCGAACAACAAGTAATTTATCTAAACTAAATTAATTATGCTAAGTTTTCTCTAACTTATTTAAACGTAATGAAAAAACATTCTATAATATTCTTTAGGAAATTTATTTCCTCATTTAAAAAAATGAACCTGAACATTTGATAACTTTTTTATATTTTGAAAAAAGGAAATATTTTCAAAATATATTTCATTTGGCATAATACAGTACTAACTAAATCCCCCACTTTGAGCTTGAATGGTGTCCTTTTAATTTTATTAAGAAACTAGTATGTTGTGGCTTTCTTCTATATTTTACTATACAAATTTCCTAAGTGCAAATAATTTATTCAAACTATTATTTATTAAAATTCTCTAACATAATGAATGAAATTATTTTCGTCTTAGAGAAAACTAAATATCCAAAGAAAGACAGTTTTATTGTGTGTAAATAACATCTTAAAAAGTGCATTTTTATAACGGTTATCTGATATGTCAAGTTTCGTATTATTATAGGCCATAGAAATTGAAATATAGCCTTCCTGTTTTCGAAGTCATTTTCAGTATGGCATTGCCACCTATTTAATAAAGAAGCATCACAAAACTGGCGTTGTAAAAATTATTACTTACAAACTTTGAATAAACACCATAAAATACAATAAACTCGCAACAATTGTTTCGGGTCGAAAAACACACGACCCTTCATCAGGCGAACAAAGTAAGCACGAGTGCTGCAGTCAAAGCGGCAACGCACCCGCGTTGCCGGGATAATCTTATTTTTTCATAACCTTAAGAAATCGTCATCTTGATCCAGTACTGGGGCAAGATGACAACACTGAAAAAGGTTGAACATAGTTTACCTTTTGGAATATGTTACATGGTTTAACAAATGATAAGTATGTTTTTACATCTTATAAAGTATCAAACTAAGCATAATGCATTTTAACGTAATGTTGAAGTGTTTAATTGTGCAGCTAACAATAGTCACAAATAAAAATTCCATCTATATAGTAATTTGAAACATGTTTTTGTCTGTCTCCACTATATTGAGAGAAATACTTGGTGTAAAAATTTGGTTGAGGTGTCTAAAAAAAGGTCTTGGTCTGTAGATGTACCATGAGAAGAGAAAAATAAAAAAAGAAGTCGAACGGTTTCCCCCCCCCCGGGGGGGGGACCGTTTCCTCCCCGGGGAAAACGGTTGGGAAACGTGGGGGAAACGGGTTAAAAACACGATTACGAGCTTAACTAAGCTTCAAATTACTTCACGGTGAAGAAATTGTACATATGGGGACTAGAGTCGAATACTAAAAAATCGCTTTCTGCGAATTTGGAATTTTCGATTTTAAAGGGGGGAAAAGGGGGAAAGTAGATTTGGTGGGGGGGAAGGGGGGAAATTAGTTTGAGAGTGAAATCCGTTCTAGACCCACGCATGTAGCTCCTCATTTTAAAGGTCTTGGAATTTTATGTCGACTGGGGATGTTTGCATACAATATAGTGCGACCCCTGGTGGTGAAAAATGGAACTAGGTGATTTTGCTGCAGACCCTATCATGTTACATCTTATTTTAAAGGTCTTGGTATTTCCTGACCGTTGGTGATGTTCGTACAGAACACACTGCGCCCCCTGGCGGTTGAAAGTGCAATTAAAGTATTTTGCAGTTGACACCACCATGTGACACCTTATTTGAAAGGTCTTGGAAATCCAAGGGATTGGTGATAGAGGTCTTGAAAATTCATGTTGATTGGGGATGTTCGTACACAATATACTGCACCCCCTGGTGGTTAAAAAAGGAACTAGGTGATTTTGCAGTCGACCCTATCATGTTACACCGTTTTTTAAAGGTCTTGGTATTTCCTTACCGTTGGTGTTGTTCGTATAGAACACGCTGTGTCCCATGGCGGTGGAAAGGGCAACTAAAGGATTTTGCAGTTGACACCACCAGTGGCACCTTATTTGAAAAGTCTTGGAAATTCAAGGCGATTGGTGATGTTCGTATACAACGTACTGCACCCCCTGGTGGAGGAAAGTGGAATTTGCAACGCGTGTGTAGCATGCATGCCTGCTATACAGTGCAGCAGTCACAGGCAGAGGTAACACGAGTCAGAGGTTCGCTCGGTTCAAGGTTAATTTTTGAGAAATTTTTCATGTTATTAGTGGCCTGTATATATGCTGCCGCAGGCACCGGGTCACGAGACCAAGTTCCGTTCTGTTTGAGGTTTTTTTTTTTTTTTTTTTTTTTTTTTTTTTTTTTTTGTTACAGATGATTTTTTTTTTTTTTTTTTTTTTTTTTTTTTTTGTGATGCTTTCATTTAAAAATAGAAATTCAAACAAAATCGAGTTAAAGATATAAAACCATACAGATTTAAGTTTCATTTAAGGTTATTATCATGGGCCCGGTCATTGCCGGGCATGTTCGTTTGGTTCCAGGTTAATTTTTTGGAATTTTTTTATGTTATTAGCGGCCCGCGTATGTGCTGCCACAGGCACCGGGGTTACAAGGCAGAGTTTCGTTTGGTTCGAGGTAATTTTTTTTTGTTACAGCTGATTATTTTTTTCGTGATGCTTTCATTTAAAAACAGAAATTCAAACTAAATCGAATGAAAGGTATAAAATCATACAAATTTAAGGTTCATTTAA
Source organism: Salticus scenicus (assembly GCA_963930645.1). Taxonomy (NCBI): domain Eukaryota; kingdom Metazoa; phylum Arthropoda; class Arachnida; order Araneae; family Salticidae; genus Salticus; species Salticus scenicus. The sequence continues at coordinate 235,169,541 of OZ005652.1, forward strand.
GGTATCATGGGTCCGGGCAACACCGAGCGGGTTCGTTGGGTTCCATTTTAATTTTTGGGAATATTTTTATGTTATTAGCGGCCGGCGTATACGCTATCGAAGGCACCAAGGTCACAAGGCAGAGTTTCGTTCGGTTTCAGGTAATTTTTTTGGTTACAACTGATTATTTTTTCACGATGCTTTTATTTAAAAATAGAAATTCAAACAAAATTGAGTTAAAGATATAAAGCCATACAAATTTAAGGTTCTTTTAAGGTTATTACCATGGGCCCGGGAAACGCCGGGCGGGTCAGCTAACATGTAGTCTTAGTATTAAACGAAATAGAAAATGAAAGATAGGAACTGTTTATTTGGAGTCAGTTTGACGTCACATTGACTGTACTTTGTTGAAAGTGATGTCTTATATAGTATTTCTATTTATAAGCATTTTTCTGACTTTCTTTTTTTTTCTTTAAGTGAAATGTCGTAAATTATATTAGATGTTTTAACTTGAAATACATTTAAATAATGATGCGATGTTTTTTTAAACATTACGGTCAATAAAATGATCGTCGAATTCGACGGGTTCCAGCTAGTTTTCAAAATTGGAACATTTTTTATGCCACCACTCTTGGCATTTACAGTACTGGATCCATTCTTATATTAGAGGGTCATGATATTCCTCTTCACAAGCAGGACATCTTATAACACCATCCTTTAATTTGATACATCTAGACTGTTTGGCCTGGATTTTATAGACTTAGGCCTACAGGAACTTAGTTTGAGTTTTTTTACTCCCTTTTTATCTTAACGAGCTTCTTTTCTCTGTTTTTTAAACCTTCTTGTTCTTCCTTCTGCTGTTCCCTTTGTTCTAACATTTCTTTGATGGGTGTGCTTGTAAGAATGCTTGAGCTCAGTTTTTTGCTTTTTCTTTTATTCTCACATTGTGTTGCTTTAGGCAATGGTGTGAAATCAAAAATACTAACAGACTTCTTTGGTGCATCGGAATCAGTATTTGCCGTAAGTTCTGGTTCACCTGGAGGGTGTATATGGTGGTTTTCTACCACCAGGGTCTGAGAATTAGCACTATTATTCTCAGTTTCATCGCCAAACACATCATGGTCAGTAGTTTTTGCAGCAGCAAAGTCATGTTCGCTAAACACTAGAGGATTATGTGGCTCGATCCCACATTCTTTAAACCGTTTAACGGTATTTCCAACTGTAGCTGCTTTGAAGTAAGCGGTGCTCAAAATTTCACCAATATTTTTGTCTTTGATAGTTTGTCCTGGATGAGTGACCATAAAGTGTCGCATGCTTGGCTATAGTAGGTTTTTAATGGGCTGAAAAAGGACACATCAAGGGGCTGGGGACGATGTGATGTGTGGGGCGGCAACCCAACCATGTTGATGTTTTTTTTCTCTGCAATATAAGATAGCCTGAAAAGTTGTGTGAGTTTTGTGATTCTCAATAATCAACAGAGCAGGAGATTCTTTGTTTGGTTTCACGTGAAGATAAAAGTGCTTCAAAAAAGAGAAAAAGGTGCTCTCCTTGCTCCAGCCGTTATCACTACAGTGGCCTACAGTTCCTGGTGGGGCTCTTTCTACAAGTTCAGGAAGCATTCGTTTTCTGCAAAAATCAGAAAAGGTGGCAGGTAAAAGCCAGTAGCACCAATGCAATAAATTATTGTTACATTCCTTCCTATCTGCTGAAACAATTTAGAAACTCTTCTAGATCCTGTAGGACTGACAACCATGGGTAGCTTATTAGGCACAGTGGACAGACCTGACTCATCTGCATTGTAGACTGAAGAAGCAGGGAATTTATGCTTTTCCCGTTCCTCCCTTAACATGCTGAAAAACCTGTCTACACTTGGTTTATTGAAACCCATTGCTCTGTCCATCGATGTTGATTCTGGTTTGTGTACACTAAATTTATGTTTCTTCATAAAATTACCCAGCCAATCTTTTCCCGCCATCTTTGTATCCTTGTTGAACGGATGCGAAATACCACATTCCACAGCAAAGTCAAAAATCAGTCTTCTACACTGTTACTTTAAGCCAAATAACGTTTTGTCCATTACTGTGAAGTAGGATTTTAAATCTTCTTGCTGTGCAGCACTGAAGACTTCTCTAAATCTCCCTGAAATTAAAATTAACATTCTAGTGAAAAACATTTCAGGACTCAGATTTTACAGATTTGAATACAGATTTAATAACAGGACTTAAAACAAGAGATTAGTTCAATTAATTACTAGGTTCAAATTAATATTTTTCTTAAAGCATATTAAAAATTATATTATTTATCCTTTCTTTTTCATTTTTTTTTTCAAGTGTAGCTTCAGGTACGTTAAACGCATTTGCAGCAGCCAAGCAGCTCTTACGTTCTTCTTTAACATTTTCTAGAGCTGAGGCCATAGATTGTTTGCTCCATTCTCCTCTGGAGGATTTATTCTCATAGTGCCTAACCATATCTGAAATATAATTATATATACCAATAATAAAGAATTAGTTAGCTTTAAACATTAGTTCATTAATAACTAAACTAACCCCCCGAGGCTAAAGTTTTACAAAAGGAAGTGATGACCCAAATATTCGGTCCAAAATGCTCTAACAGGAAAACCAGAAAACGTTTTTTTTTTTTTTTTTTTTTTTTTTTTATTATTATTATTTTCGGGAAAGGGGGGAGGGGGAAATAAATCGCATAGGTGCTTCAGCAAATTTAATTACCTATCCAATGGTGCAAACCGGAAGTCGATAGCACAAAAACTTACTATGTTATTAAACTTTAACACTTTAAACATATTTAAAAAACGACCACCTTTGCGGGCGTAGCTTGCAACTTCGAAAGGTATTGCCGAGGCGAAACCCAATCGAACGGTATCGGTCGTGAAGGAATCGCACTGTTAGAATCGAAGATATGGAGGTATTTCATTTTTTTTTGGGGGGGGGGGAGTCTAATCCCTCATCCCCCAACGTGAATTTGCTATCCCCTACCCCAACGTTAATTTACACGAAGGGAGGCTGGTGACCGATAAAATTGGTAAAAATTCTCTATCTCTAATAGGAATGCCAAATGTTGGTTTTAAACGCTTTTTTGAATTCTTGGGAGGGAGGGTGGAGGTCTTGACCCCGAGGTCGAACCCCGTCGAACGGTACGCCCCTCTTACCGATCGTATGCTTGGAAGCGAAGATACGGACCCCGACAGGGTTTTTCTTTCAGGGGGCTTAGCGGATGGGAAAAATGTCTTCCTCTTGTCGTCCCCTTTCGAACAGCACCTCCCCGGACCCGATGCGCCCCTTAGCCCCAGAGGAGATAATAGCTCAAGGTCGCGCGGATACACAGACAAACAAGCGTTTACAGGATTTAATAGCATGGACAACATAGTTAGTTTAATGAATTCCGAAACACGGGGCCGGACTGTATGTTTGAAAATTTTCGTTGTTCATTGCCATGAAAGAAGGTTATTAACTGACATTTATTCATGGTAATAGGTAGTATTTAAATTAACTTACGCATAAATATTAAAGAGAAACGATATATCTTACCTGTATCTGTAGCAGAGCTTATTTACACATGCATAAAAGTTATAATGTGGCAGCGATAAACAATCAAAGCTTCACAACTAACACAAAAATGGCGATTTCAGCGTCTCTATACTATTGTTTAACGAACGGCCGATAGGAGAGCCAGTAGTGACCGGTTGATGCTGCCACCTAGTGAAAAACGAAAAAATTAAGACATTCGTCATCTTGTCCCGTCCCGCTCTTCATCTTGACCGGGTCTCCCCTAATAGAACCTGAGATACAGCCTTCCATTTAAATTGCGGAAATCCCAGTATGCAGAGCCACCTATTGAGAGGTTAACACCAAAGTTTGGAGACACTAATTTAGGTCAAGGTGTATCTACATATAAAATTATATGCATTTCTGTGCAGAGGTTCCTGAAATATAGTCTTCCCTTAAACTGCAGATATTTCTGTATAGAAGAGCCACCTTTTGGCCTATAAGCATTCAAATTGCACTAGCATAATATCTTATAATGACTTTCTTACATATGAGTATTTGTTTGATTATATGCAATAGAACCTGAGATATAGCCTCCTCTAAAATTTCGGAATTCGTTGTATAGCAGCACCACCTGTTGAGCGGTTAACACCAAAAGTTTATAGGCACTAATTTAGGTCAAGGTGCATCAACATGTAAATTTATATGTAATTCTGTGCAGTAGTTCCGGAGATACCGTTGCCACAAAATGTTTGACACACACACAGAGACAGATACTCACAAGGGAGCTCTTCCAAGTGGTAATCACCGATTTACTTAAAAAAAAATTGCAGAAAATAGTTCACACTATACTTAATTCACTTGTGAAAAAATTAGCTGCTGAATCGCAACAGGAAAGCTGTAAAAAATTATTAAACTTTACGTTTTGAATGCCAAATACGAAAAAAGTCATCGCCAAATCACATTAACCTTCCTTCAGTGATGCCAAGGAACTTCAGTATAGGAGGGTTGTGTTTTCTATCGTTCTAGGGTTACTCAAACAAGGAATCCGTCCCCTCCGCGGAGGATCAAAACCATGATGGCATGTCTCCAGAATATCCCTATGAGTGAATACAAGGCCGTCTCCAATTTCCCAGGTCGTAGCTATAGTGCGACGTTAAAACCCACTCAACACTCAGTATATTTTCTGAAATCTAGAAGCTTCTATTTAGAAAAAGTGACATTATGTTTTGTGTTAGATATAATATTTTCCATTATTTTATGTAATGTTTCAATATTGCATATATTTAAAATAATGAAATTACAAATTCAGATTTAATTTTACGTTACTTCAGATAACATTTACATGTAATCTAGAGCACAGATTATTATACAGATTGGACACTCCCGTACATTCTTCGGTAACCAAAATTTGACTGCAACGATCCTATTGTCAACGGTAAATGAAGTGTTGCGACATAAATTTCATACTTTAGTTAATTTAAAAAATCTAATTGTGATGTCAAAAAACTGTTTGCACCGCTGGATTCAGAAAAATCGCCCCCTTTCATCTAGTACAAAATTTATAATGATAGGGCTGATAGTTCTAATTTATTTTGGTGTTACACAAAACAAGTCTACAAGAAATCCAGATAGAAATTAATAATTCTCTATCGTAAAAAAAAAAAAAAAAAAAAAAAAAAAAAAAAAAAGTTTGGGAACAGTGTTATTTGACATATAATTCTGTGTGAGAGGGGCTATAGCCCGCTCAACCCCCTTCACCCCCTGATCAATTATGCCTTTATTTACTTACATACATATATATATATACATATATATATATATATATTCAATTCTGTTTCAATTTGCCTTCAAAATTGCCAAACTTGATTAAATTTTTAAAGTAGGAATTTAATACGAACATCAAAACACCAAATTTTAGGTTCTTGCATTTATTTTTATTTCATTTTGCAGGCGCGCTTTTTATTCCCTAATTCAAAATTATTCAAAAAATATATATATATATATATATTTTTCAATAGTGTTTGTTTCGATACTGATTATTATTATTATTTTTTTTTTTTCCTTTCTTAGAAAAAAAAAATAATAATATTTCCATGAAATTCTGCATAAAGCAGATTTAGTTTAGAGAGGAGAACTATTATTAATATTATTATTATTATTAATTTCAAATTATATCATTGCTTTCAAATCATTCAATTTTATTTTCGATAAATGTCCAACTGCCGTAAAACTGGTTTCGAAAAAATCCGCAGATTGAGACTAATAGTCCTCAGTCCTAAAACATCATTCTCATAAAAGAAGATTTTTTTTGGTAAAGAAAAAAAATATAA
>OZ005652.1:235895355-236015355 GCA_963930645.1 Salticus scenicus
ATTCTTTGTGAAAGTATAGTGATAGTGTTCACGTAAAAATAAATTTAAAATGATGAGTTGTAATAAAAAAAAAAAAAAAAAAGAATAAAGAAAGAACAAGAAAAAGTTAGTCAACTATCCCCAGTCTAGCTTATTAAATGAAAAATAGCAAAAATCATTCATCTTCAATTGAATAGTCATTTTTCTTTTTTTTAGCTAATTAAAAGAGCAATTGGATTGTATTATTTTTTTAACCATAAATCATCTTGATTCTATGAATGAAATTGAAACAGGAATTAATTACAAACAGAGAGTTCTGAAAACGAATTTACATTAATTTTTTTTCCACTTCTGTTCATACCATTCTTTAGAAAAAAAAAAAAAAAAAATGAAGAGAGAAAGAAAGAAAGAAAGAAACGAAAGATAAAGAAATTTAATTTTTTTTTTAGTGTTAGAGGCCTATTTCACTCGGTACAGTTGTCGAATTTTTATAGGTCACTCTTAATTAGTACTAGAGGCCTATTTCAGTCGGTTTATTGAATGGAGATTTATTGAATGAAGTCCCCCCAAGGCACAACTTTGACATGAGTCCCCCCCAGGCCCAACTTTGACATGAGTTCCCCCCAAGGTACCCCTATTTCAGTCGGTACAGCGTTGTTGAATTTTTATAGGTCACTCTTAATTAGTGCTAGAGGCCTATTTCAGTCGGTTTATTGAATGGGGATTTATTGAATGAAGTCCCCCCAAGGCACAACTTTGACATGAGTCCCCCCCAGGCCCAACTTTGACATAAGTCCCCCCCAAGGTACCCATATTTCAGTCGGTACAGCGTTGTCGAATTTTTATACGTCACTCTTAATAGTGCTAAGTGCCTATTTCAGTCAGTTTATTGAATGGGGATTTATTGAATGAAGTCCCCCCAAGGCACAACTTTGACATGAGTCCCCCCCCAGGCCCAACTTTGACATGAGTCCCCCCCAAGGTACAACTTTGACATGAGTCCCCCCAAGGCCCAACTTTGACATGAGTCCCCCCCCCAGGCCCAACTTTGACATGAGTCCCCCAAAGGCCCAACTTTGACATGAGTCCCCTCCAAGGTACAACATTGACATGAGTCCTCTCCCAAGGCACACCTTTGACATGAGTCCCCCCCCAAGGCACACCTCCCCCTCATTGGGAAAAAGAGAAAAAACGTTGTTTTGCGGCTATAAGACAGTTTGGACTTCCAACGTTATTTGTTACAGTATCTGCAGCTGAAACACATTGGTTTGATTTATTGAAAACTTTATCATGGAATTTAGATCGTCACGAATTAACTAAAGAAGAATTTGTCGATATTAACAAGTTTAGCAGTAGGCCTCTGGCACTAAATTAAAATCTGTCAATGTCAGATTTTCATGTTTTAAATAATGAAATAATGTCGTGTCTGTATATTTTATTATTATTTTTTTAAGTAGATTTTTTTTCTTAATTATATTATTTAAAACGAACTTTTTAATGGATTATGTTTTACACTGTTAAAAAGAAATTTTAATTTGAACAGAGAAAGAAATGTAATATTTTTAAGCCAAAAAGTAAGCCGCTAATGGGTTTTTGTAATAAAATTATTTGACGAAATTTCAGATAGAAAATTATAGTAATAAATGCATTTGAGATGTACACTATAATGAAACATCATACTTAGATTTGTTCATAAAGTATATCTTTTGGGTTTAATTGTGGTTTTGACAGAGTTATTATTATTAGTATTTATTAGTATTATTATTATTAGTATTTATTATTAGTATTAGTATTTTTATTATAAAAATATCAAATGCATCATCTTTTAACTAATTCAAAGACGTCTATTATGTATATATGTAAAGTAACTTTTTCTAATACTTTTCTGTTGATTTTCACTATTCTTTAGATTTTATTAAAACAAACAAATTATTATGTTAATTATTTTTTTATTTAAAGCTTTTTAATATTTTAATTAAAAGGGCCTAGAAAAAAAAATATTTCATTGGTCAATTTATTCAACATTATGTTAGAAAGAAAAAATAATCTGGTGGGTTACTCCCGCATCTTTCTCTTAACCTGTAATTTAGTACTATGTAAATTGCAGAATAAGGAGAAAGACAAGAAGTACTGTTATGTAAACTCATGTTATAACAATTCAAATTAGGCTTCGGAACGGAGACGGTAGCAACCCTCAATCCCCCGTTTCATTTTTGTACCTGCAATTATATGGATTTCAAATCTGTTATTAATTTCAAAAGTTCATTTAAAATTATGCAGACAACTTTCACATGCAAGATTCCTTGAAACTTTCCATTCTTGATCAAACTTTCCTAGTAACAATCGTATTAACTTCACAATTCAACATTTGATTCACCTAAAATTATCTGTTTTTAATTTACGCTAAGATACACAGGTAAAGACAAAACGTTGAAAATTTGACTTTAGTATTCAGGAAGCCTTAAAATGTTTAAACATACAAAAACACCAAGCGATGAATATTTAACTCAAAAAAAAAAATAATAATAATAATAAAAATAAAAAATACATTATTTGGCTCTTAGGAATAAATTTCAATTCCTAAGCAGATTTCCTGGACATATAAAATATTATAGTAAAGCACTTTCACTAAAAATAAAAAAGAATGTTATGGCTTAAATATTAGCAGCCCTGTATATCTACTGAAGGTTATGTACACACTAACCAGTGTACTATGAGTATAATCCTATATTAATAACATACGGCACAACCTGAAATACACTTTCATCAATTTTCAATCATTGTCGCAGTACATTATACATCTTTTGTGTAACCCTGTAAACGAAAAATGATAGTTTACATATCATATTCTACAACAAACGCGTTTTTATGCATATAAAAAATATATATTGTTTCATTTGGTTTAGTTCAGTCTACAAATGTTAAACTCTACTTACCTACAATTTCCCCCACAAACGTAAAATTCTCTTGGGTATCCCTGTACAAGAACCATTTACATCGTCTCAATGAAAAAATTAGTGTAGCATCCCTATATAATGCACACTTATAGTACCAAAGTTTAAGTGTCAGCTATAATTTGTTTTTGAGATATGCTGATAAAAGTCAGACACACACACACACACACAAAAAAAAAAAAAAAAAAAAAAAAAAAAAAACGCTACAATATGATTTTTGGATTCAGGGGACCTCAAAACGTGTAAACATAACAGAAACTCAATTTCGAAAGGTTGACCCAAAAACAATACTTTCTCTACCTTATGGGTATGGGAAAGTAAACAATGTTTTAAGTTCTGAACAACATTATTTTCTCTGTTCAAATGTTACAAAAACGTATAGTGAAAATCAATGACTCACAGTTTAGTTTTTTTGCACTTTTACAACATACTTGTTCAATATTACTTAAAATGGTACTTCTTAATGGATTTTGTTTTATTCTGTAACTACAAAAACTGTCGTTTAGCAGAAAAAGAAAATAAAACTTTTTCTAAAGCCCTAAATCTGTGATTAATGGATTTAGGAAAAGGATCGACCTGATGCAAATTCACACGAATACTTCATGTATAAAAGTTTTTTTGGTTTTAACTTTATTAATAAAATTTGTTTTACTTTTGATTCTACAAAATGTATGTGTCAAGTATAATTATAATTCCGACAGGTTCAATGTTGCTAAATAAATCTCAATTGAATTCTCACTTAAGTACTTAAAAGGTGAATTTTAAGAATCAAAATAAAGCAAAAACTTCATTTTTTTTTTTTTTTTCTAATAAAACATTTTCTATGGTTACAATTTATTAAACAAATGGGTTGTACTATAACAATAATTGCTTTAATGAAACATAAAATGTCTTATAAGGTAATATGGAGAAATAGGTTTGCAAATAAAATAATTTTACTTCAAATGAAACTCGTATACTCTACTAAAGATTCCTTGTGCACGTTGCTTTCCATTTTTAAATAAAAATTTTATTCCTTTTTTTTTTTGAGTGTTTCTAGAAGTTCTTTTGATACATTATTAAAAATTTTTATGAATACGAAAACTGCACACATCGTAAAACATCTGTTTAAAAAGCAGTAATACAAAATTCGATGCATCATTTTTTCGACATTAATTTCTAGAAGCAAGGAATTCTTTTAATGAAAAACTTAGTGTCTATACATTGAATATAAATTTTATTGATACTTTGAAAGACCTGCTAAAAATCTATAAATAAAGGACTGGCAAATTCAAATTTTAACCCGCTTTCCTTTCATAAAGTGGAACATGTCCTTCCTGCTCCTTAGGAAGAGAATGTTGATTTAAATATTTTTCTTTATTTTATCAAGTAGTTAATTTTTAACAAGATGGTTGATTAAAGGAATTAAAAAACTTTCTTAAGGACTTGATACAAGATACCTACATTCCTGATTTCATGCAAATTGGTTCAAAGATGCGTATTTTAACAGAGTTTCTATTTATTTTTTAATAGCTGACAATTTAAGGCAGAAATTTGGATTAAGTTCAATAATAAATTTGGTTGAGACCTAGATATAGACTATGTAAAACGGCGATTCAAGCTAGTGTATTTCTAAGAAATTGGAATTTTATGTGGCTGCCATTTTTTTTTTTTTTTTTTTTTTTTTTACGAATATAAGAGAGCAGATCGTGTAGGACAATGAATTCATGTAAGATATTTAGAAAATTAGTTAATTCCAGTTAATAAGTGTTTCTAAAATTCTCGTAACAGCAAAATTTTAACTGGCCACTATTTTGATATATGATAGCGAATTGTGTTCATGAATAAACTTGATTGAGAGCTTCATATGAGATCTCTCTCTCTCTCTCTCGCGATATATATATATATATGTATCGTTTCAAGCAGATCGTGAATAATACATACAAATATTATGTCTACACATTACGTTCTGTCTATCTATACGTCTATCCATACGTTGATTCTATACATACGTTAAACCCTAGTAGTACTGTTTGATCGTATTTTGCTCGGCTTTTCATCGATTCCTCGAAATTTATTCCAGCATTAGTATACACATATATTTTCTAGCAGTATCTATGACTAGTTTTTTATGAGGAAAATATCACTGAATACAAGTATGGAATTTATAACAAATCGCGTGAAATCTCTGTGGAAATCACGTCTTTCCTTCGGATTTTCAAGGGATCAGTTTCTAAAATTGGTCGGGTTCCGACCAATTATCATTGCCTATAAAATACCAATTACCGGCCGTTCATCGGTTCATAAATCTTCGATGAGAGAACATTCAATGCCTATTACATTTTTCTGATAGATAAAATGTTTAAGCAGACGCTATTTACAAACAAGAGCAACTTTAACATTTGGACAAATTTAGCAGATCAAATTGCCAAAAGACCTTATTAAAAATATTTATAAGATAAGTCCATTCTGGAACTTTCGTTCAGTTTGTCATAGTATTCCGGAAGTTGGAGTGATAACAAATTTTCCATGTATCACATTTTTTAAAAAAGAATGTGAACCGAATGGATCATGAAACTCATGCAACAAACGCATACGGAAGATCCCCGGTCCAACTGTTTCTTTTTTTTTTTTTTTTAATTTTTTTTATGTTATTTTTCGAAATTAACCTAAGGATAAATTTTCTTGGCGCAGTCATATCAAACAAGTTGGCAGAACAAGTTAATTGCTAAACTTCCCTTAGAACTTTATGTGGACTACGTATACATCAAGTTTTTAGCAAATCTGCTTTTAAATATACATGTGATAGCTGTGAGCTAGAAAGTTTCGAGAGGTCACACTTAAAACTAAATGGAGATTCTAGGCACCCTACAACTTTATTCAAGGTATGTCTACTTTTCTGTTCAAAATTATTAAACGTTTTGGAAGCTATAGCTTTAGTCAGTTTCCAAATGGCCGATTTATTTAAATTTTCAAACATTTTAGACACTGAATTAAGTGAATGAACAAAATTAAGTATATATCTTGAATTTTAATCAAATACGCTCTTAAAAATGATTTAGACGATCTGAAGGAATTTTTTAAATGGACGCGATAGGAAAAAAATAAAGAATTTAGTTTCCAAACGAATTATAAGGTACCATAGGTCTACTACTAAAATTTGGCTAGAAGTAATTTAGTATATCCGGCGTTACAAGAAAAACATAATAGGACATTTAAATTTAATCTGTTGCAACGGAAAATCAATTTTTACCCAAAGACAGCAAGAAAACATGATAACTTAATATTTTTTAACCAGGCATTTTTATATAGAAACTTTTTCTCCTCAAATCTGAATTTCAATTATATATATATAAATCGAAAAAAAAGATGATTAAAATTTTAAAAACAATTTATTAATAAAAAATAAAAGTAAACAAAATAAAGATCAATTAATGGGAAATACCGATGAAATGAGCAACGGAAAAAGTTATCAGAAAGAAATGCCTTAATTGTTAATTAATAGAGGCTTAAAATGTACTTATCATTCTTACAGTATATATGTAGAAAACAAAAATTCAACAAATAAATTTCGAGAGATAAGGTACATATCAACAATCAACTAATAATTAAAAATTTAAAGAATCATTAAATGTAATTAATTATTAAACTAAAGATTATCTTATTTATTTTATTTTATTTTTTATCACAGTTACAATTGAAATCAGGATGAGCTTTAGATAATTTATTTTATCTTTATTTTATTTTATTTTTTTTTTTTTAACATAAAATTTCTTTAGGAATAAAATAAATATTTATTGATATATTTTGGCTCTTGATTCATTCCATTTTTTTTTAATAGGATATGTTATAATTTAATTTTCCTTTATCCGATCTACGCAGTGTCGTTTCTTTTAGATGTAATGATTTCATGTAATAATTGGTCTATTTAAAATTTACAAAGTTTTAGAAATATATAGCATGAATCCAATAGTTTAATTAAAATTTTAAATGTTTTCTTGCACTGAATATCAATTACAATCTTCAGTTTTATGTAATTTTTGTACATACATTACTTGATTAAAATAAATCTAGCTGGAACCCGTCGAATTCGACGATTTCTTTATTGACCGTAATGTTTCAAAAATCGTCGCTTCATTATTTAAATGTATTTCATGTTAAAACATCTAATATAATTTACGACATTTCACTTAAAAAAAAAAAAAAAAAAAAAAAAAAGTCGGAAAAAATGCTTAAAAATAGAAATACTATATATGACATCACTTTCTACAAATTACTGTCAATGTGACATCAAACTAACTCCAAATAAACAAATGCTATCTTTTACTTTCTATTTCGTTTAATACTAAGATTATATGTTAGCTAACCCGTCCGGCATTGCCAGGGCTCATAATACCTTAAATGAACCTTAAATTTGTATTATTTTATACCTTTAACTCGATTTTGTTTGAATTTCTGTTTTTAAATGAAAGCATCACGAAAAAAATAATCATCTGTAACAAAACAATTACCTCAAACCGAACAAAACTCTGCCTTGTGAAACCGGTGCTTGAGGCAGCGCATACATGGGCCGCTAACAACATAAAAAAATTCCCAAAAATTAACCTAGAACAAAACGAACCCGCCCGGCAATGCCCGAGCCGTTATAATAACGTTAAATGAACCTTAAATTTGTATGATTTTATATCTTTAACTTGATTTTGCTTGAATTTTTATTTTTAAATAAAAACATTGCGAAAAAAATAATCAGCTGTAACAAAAAAATAAATTATCTCGAACCGAACGAAATTCTGCCGAAATTCTGCCTGCAGCATCGCATACGCGGGCCGCCTAGGCCCATGATAATAAATTTAAATACAAATTAAATTTGTATGGTTTTATATCTTTAACTTGAATTTATTTGAATTTCTATTTTTAAATGGAAACATCACACAAAAAAATAATAATAATAAACATCTATAACAAAAAAAAATTACCTCAAACAGAACGGAACTCGGATTCATGACCCAGTGCCTACGGCACGTATATGCAGCCCGCTAATAACATGAAAAAATTCTCAAAAATTAACCTTGAACCGAACGAACCTCTGACTCGTATTACCGCTGCCTGTGGCTGCGGCACCGTATAGCAGGCATGGTACGCACGCGCTGCAAAATCCACTTTTTTTCCACCAGGGAGCGCAATATTTTGTATACGAACATCATTAATAGCCTTGAATTTCCAAGACCTTTCAAATAAGGTGTCACATGGTGGTGTCAACTGCAAAATCCTTTAGTTGCACTTTCCACCACCAGGGGGTGCAGTTTGTTCTGTACGAACATCACCTACGGTCAGGAAATACCAAGACCTTTAAAATAAGGTGCAACATGATAGGGTCTACTACAAAATCACCATTTTTCACCACCAGGGAGCGCCTTATATTGTATACAAACATCCCCAATCAACATGAAATTTCAAGACCTTTGAAATGAGGTGCAACATGTGTGAGTCTAGAACGGATTTCCCTCTCAAACTACTTCCCCCCCTTCAAATCTACTTTTCCCTCCCCCCCTTTAAAATTGAAAATTCCAAAATCGGAGATTTTGATTTTTTAGTATTCGAGTCTATTCCCCCCATGTATAATTTCTTCACCGTGAAGTACTTTGGAGCTGAGTTATGCTCGTCAACGTGTGTTTAACCCCTGCCTCCCCCAGGGAAGGGAACCGTTCGACTTTTCTTATTTTTCTCTTTTCATAACACATCTACAGACCAAGACATTTTTTTAGACACCTCAACCAAATTTTTACACTTTGCCGTTCTCTCAATTTAGTGGAGACAGACAAAAACATGTGTCAAATTAATATATAGATTATCTAGAAATAAATATGATACTTACTTGTATCTATTTGTTTCGATGTTTCGTAAGTTCATATTTGCCGTGTTAATTCTGAAGTCCAATTTTCTTCTGTCAAAAAGTTTAAACACGAGAGCGTTTAAACATTCTAAACGTCTAAGGTGAAATGTATATATATATATGTATATAAAATTTAAAAATAATAAGTTATTCATATATTTATTTTTATATTTTTTTAATAAGAATTTTTTTTTTCTTCTTGTTGTTGTTGTTGAAATTATAATAGAAATCATGAAGAGCATTAGATAATTTGTATTAATTTTATCTTTTAGTATTAAAATATTTTAGCAAAAATAAAAATGTTTATGTTTTATTTTACATAATTAATGATGTATGTTTCTGATACATTATATTTTCAAATAAAGTATCTATAATTAAAGTTACCTCGTTTAGATTCACGCTGAGTCGGTTCTGTTAGTCGAAATGATTTAATACAATAACTTATGTGTTTAAAATTTACAATATTCTATAACTATATGGTCTGTTTTTAAACACAAAAATTTCACATACCGCAAAATAAAGACGAAGAACTGCCAGTTTCGGAAGGAAGTTGTCTTCCTTTTTCAGACACAAAAAACTCGTGTCATTTACGCTGGACGCAAAAAAGAGACAGTTTATTCTATATATATTTATATAATTTGTTAGAAAACTATTTTACATAAATATCAATTTCTGGATACTAGTTAAAAGTTTTCAAATTCAAAATATAAACATGTTAAAAAGGTTTCTTTTGGAATAGTATTTTGCTCATTTCCTGAAAATCAATAAAGTTTCAATTTTATGGAATTTCGTATTTTCTATCAAAATACGCTTCTGAAGCGCATCTATGATTCTGTATAAGATAGTAAATGATCCAAAGAGAAAATATGTGCAGATATTTGAGAAGTAAGGATTATTCAAGCGATTTACGAAAGCATTTTCGAACTTGTATTTAAAGATTTACATGAAAAATATTATGAAACATATATTTTAGAATACTGTAAATATTTATAATATTTTAAAATGGATTCAAACTTACTTTAATAAAATATCAATGTTAGGAATTTTTATTTATTTATTTATTTATTTTAATAATGTTTACTTGTTATATATTTCAAAGAATAATGGATAAAGCAGTACTTTTATAGCAATATTTATTGAAAAAGATATCAAATGCTACATCAAATAATTGTGTTTTTTAACAAAATATTTTTAAGTACTTTTTTCACATCCCACACATTTATACATAAAAAAATGTAATAATGATTAGATTCTTTTTTAATAAAACTATTTATTACAATCTTCTTAGTTTTTTTTTTTTTTTCTGTAAATTTGTTGTGAGTTTTTGAAGAAATCTCTAGCAATACGAAAATTTCGTTGGAAAAAAATATTATAAATACATTTACATACATGATAATAGAATGAAATATACATTTGTTTGAATATAATTTTATTTAACTTTTAATTAATTTTGGCAGAAACTTTAAAATTTCAATTAATGTAGCATTTTAATGTTGAAAACAGAAAAAAAGTGAACATCTAAAATATAATTTACTTTTAAGGTAGAGTAACTTACCAAATAAATTGAATTAACAGTACGAAAAAACTGCAGTTTATGAAATGTATATATATATATATATATATATATATATATATATATAATAAATAAATAAAAAATAAAATAAAATAAAATAAAATAATTACGATTTCAAATTAATTCTCAATAAATATCCACTTTTGTAATAGGAATATATTGTTACAAAATTGTAAATAATTGTGTCTATTTTTGTATAGATTCTTTCAAAGAGGCTTAGTAATTTGATAAAGTGCTAATTTTGTGCATTTCTAGCCGTTTTAGCGTTAAAATAGCCTTGTTTTACCTTAAAAACGCATTAAAAAGACCCAATAAGGCAGATAATGGATTTGACGACAAATTTGGCAACTTTTTCCCACCTTGGCGATTTTTTTGGAAACGACGAGAAAATCCTTATTAGGGATATACCAAATATGGAAGCTCTAATCTCGTTGGCTGATGAGATACGGAAATTTCTGGAACTTTCCACACTTTTCTACAGGGGTATATAAGGCTGTTTTCTTCGCCAAGTGAGTTAGTTCAGTTCAGTTCTCAGCCAGCTTCGCTAATGCTTGGATTGATTTGAGCCTCTTTGAAAGAGACTTGCTAGCCAAGTACCACAATTAACAGTAATATTAAAATTTAAAATGTAAATACTGGTAAAAATTGCGCATGCGTAATGTAAATATTTGTATATAAATACTTGTACATATTTGTGAATTTTGTAAATATTTCTCACTTGATTTTTGTTTCTATTTTATCGTTATATGCAACTTAGTTTTTGTATTTTAGATTGTGTAAATTTGTTAATTTCGCCTCTTGACCAAGGGTTTCACTGCCCGGGACGTGCAGTCCTTGGGAGGGGGGCAGTGTTACAAAATTGTAAATAATTGTGTTTATTTTTGTATAAATTGTTTCAAAGAGACTTAGTAAGTTTATAAAGTGCTAATTTTGTGCATTGCTAGTCGTTTTAGCGTTGGAAAAGCCTTATTTCCCTTTAAAAACGCATTAAAAAGCCCCTATAAGGCAGGTAATGGATTTGGCGCCAAAGTTGGGGACTTTTTCCACCCTTGGCGATTGTTTTGCGACCTTGGCGAAAAAACCTTATAAGTGATATACCAAATATGGAAGCTCTAATCTCATTGGCTGATGAGATACGGAAGTTTCTGGAACCTTCCACACTTTTCTACAGGGGTATATAAGGAGCGTTTTCCCGCCAAGGCAAGTCAGTTCAGTTCAGTTTTCAGCCAGCTTCGCTAGTACTTGCATTGCTTTGAGCCTCTTTGAAAGAGACTTGCTTCAAGTGTTATTGCTATACAGTTCGTACTGTGGATTCGCTATTGACAGCTGTTGAGGCTGATCTTTGGTTTATAGACCTGTATTTTTTCTGGAACTTTCTGTGAATAAATTAAGGAATTTTTGTAAGTTTGGCCTTTCATAATCGGACAACTCACAAACCCCCAAGTATGCAACATTTCTGGTGTCAGGAGTGGGGTTGTCTGTGAATGTTGATAACTAGATCTATGGAGCAAGAGATGAGGAAAATTCTAGAAATCTTAGCTACCCAGATAAATGAAATGAAGGATGGACAAAGAGAAATGAAAGAAAGACAATGAGAGATGAAAGAAAGTATGGAAACATCGCAAAGAGAATTGAAAGATGGTTTGACTGAAGAAATGAAGGAAATGAAAGGCAGTTTGAGTGAACTTCAGGGAGAAATTAAGTCAATCCAAGAAAAAGTTGAATGCAGTCAAGAGGAGAAGAAGAGAGAACTTTCGGCAGTAAAGAAAGTGATTGAAAGTAAATTATCGGATATGGAAAGCAGAGTAGATGGAATAGAAGAGGAAGTTTTGAAAATAGAAGAGAGTTTTGAAGAGAAAGCTATAAAGATAGAAGAAAATGTTATGAAAATAGAAAGAAATTTTGAAGAGAGATTTATGAAGATGGAAGAGAATTTTGAAGAGAAAGTTAAAGAAAATTTTTATCAGGAACTGAAAGGAAGGTTTTCAGAGATAGACGGTAGATTGAAGAGAATAGAAGAAGATCTGGAGAGAAAAGTGGAAGAAAAGTTAGAATCCATGCCCCAGGAAACTGAAAAGAAAGAGAGAAAAATCCAGATTCAGGAATTTATTAATCTATCCACCTACGACGGATGTTCCTCCTGGCAGTTATATAAGACGCAGTTTTCCATCGTAGCTGAAGCTAACGGCTGGGACTCTATCGCCAAGTCAGTCCACTTAGCAGCAGCATTACGGGGAGATGTAGCCGAGATACTGAGAAATGTTTCTAAAGAAGAAAGGAACGACTTCGAGGCCCTGACTAGAGCACTGGAGCTACGGTTCGGAGAAAAGTGTTTTAAGGACTATAGTCGCCTCCAGCTAAAATTCCGTTACCAGAAAACGGACGAAAGTTTGCAAGAGCTGGCAGCGGACATTCAGAGACTGTCACACCTAGCATTCTCAGACTGTCATGCTGACATTCGAAACGACTTAGCCCTTCAGTACTTTATCGATGCTGTCCGGGATCCAGAAATTCAAAAAGCGCTGAGAATCTCCAACATCAGAGACGTAGAATCAACTTTAGGCTATGCACTTAGGATAGAGGCAGCTCAACAAGACTCCCATAAAGACCGCCGTACCATAAGAGCAGTCTCATTAAATGATACGCCTGCAGATGAAAATGAAATGAAGAGAAGTATCGCAGAGATCTTAAAGAGATTGCGCAGCCTGGAAAATAATAAGGAAGTAAAGGATCGGAAGATAAAGTGCTGGGGCTGTGGAGGAGATCGTCTTGTGAAGAGGAACTGCCCTGTACGACCAACTAAAGGAAATCACCCGATTTCACTATCACTGCAGGGAAACTAGGAGAAGGTCATCTCGCGGGGCGGTGGTTGCCTGAAATTAAAGAGCCTCAATTTACAATATTTCATGTTTCATCGATGAGTGGCGGCGATAATGGACTTCACGTCTATGGCCAAGTTAACAACACCACCTGCCGGATGATTCTGGACACGGGAGCGAACATGACCATCATTAGAACGGATTTGGCTCAAGAACTAAAAGAGATCATCTGGACTCCGCCCTGCATTAAACTCCAGACTGTGACCAGAGACGAAATCAAAATATATGGAAAAATGAACATGACCATCACTTTTGGAAATGCCAGTTACCATCATATAGCATATGTGGCTGATATAAGAGATCCTTTAATCATTGGAATTGATTTCCTGAGAAAATTTAACTTTAAATTGGACTTCAAGAATAATGAACTGCATTCGAGTTCGAAAGACATCGCTGTGTTCACACTGAAAATCAAGACATTCAGCCAATCTGCCAGATAACAGCCAAGTCTGAAATTTCCATCCCTCCACACACAGAGACAATAGTTTCAGGAACACCTCATACAAAGCAATACTTCCGCTATGGACTGATTGAATACCCGAACACAGACAATAGCCCAAGAGGAATTTTGGAAGCTTCATCTCTAGTCGATCTCTCAAATAATACTACTCCTGTGAGAGTCGCAAACATCAGCGATAAGGTCCGAACAGTGAAGAAGGATGAGGTGTTAGCAGCCTGCATTCCTGTATCATGCATAAACCGCCCTACGCAATCAACCGAATCCAAGTCTTCTGAGCAATTAACAACGGAACTACTGAAGAATGCAGAATAAGGAAGTGAACAGAGATGTGCTGCGGAGAAGCTACTCCAAGAATTTAAAGATCTTTTTTCTCGAACACCTGAAGACTTCGGGAGAACGAACATCACCCAGCACAGAATTGATACAGGAAATCATCCTGCAATCAAACAACATCCAAGAAGACTTCCATTTGCTAAACAGGAAGAGGTCACTGAACTTCTAAGTGAAATGCAGCACAATGATGTCATCGAGCAATCAACGAGTCCTTGGGCCTCTCCCATAGTACTGGTGCGAAAAAAGGATGGTTCAACAAGATTTTGAGTGGATTATCGTCGTTTGAATGACATCACGAAAAAAGACAGTTACCCTCTTCCCAGAATTGACGACACATTAGACACTCTTGCTGGCAATAAATGGTTCTCGACTTTGGATCTAAAGAGGGGTTACTGGCAAGTAGAATTACATCCTTATGATCGTGAGAAGACTGCATTCACCACGGGACAAGGACTGTGCAATTTAAAGTTATGCCATTCGGATTATGTAATGCACCTGCCACCTTCGAACACCTGATGGAGATAGTGCTAAAAGGACTCTCCTATGAGGCCTGTCTGGTGTATTTGGATGATATTATCATTGTGGGACGTACCTTTGAAGACCATCTACGAAACATCCGTAAGGTCCTGGAGAAACTCAGAATGGCTAACCTCAAATTGAATCCAGGCAAGTGTAACTTGTTTCGTTGTGAAGTGAGCTACCTCGGCCATATCATCTCTGCCGAAGGTGTGAGAACTGATCCTGAGAAGATCTCTGCAGTCGAGAACTGGAGTCGCCCTGAAAATGTACACCAACTACGAAGTTTCCTTGGGTTATGCACTTACTACAGGAAGTTTGTCAAGAGTTTCTCAAACATTACCACAAGCTGACGGAAACCAAACAGAAGTTCCTGTGGACAGAAGAATGTGAAAAAGCGTTCAAGCGACTTAAAGTGGCCTTAACATCATCGTCTATCTTGAAGTATCCACGGCCCGACAGACAGTTTATACTTGATACAGATGCCAGCCATGAGAGTGTCGGGGCTGTTCTGTCGCAGGAAGTTGATGGTCAAGAACATGTCATTGCCTACTGGAGTAAATGCCTGTCTAAACCAGAGCGAAATTACTGTACCACCCGGAAAGAGCTCTGCCATCGTAAAAACCATAGAACATTTCCATCATTACCTCTATGGCAGAAGATTCCTGCTCCGGACTGACCATGCATCTTTAACGTTGTTGCTCCAGATCAAGAACCCGGAAGGACAGATTGCCAGGTGGATACAACGCCTGCAGGAATATGACTTCGAGATACGTCATTGTAAAGGGACTCTACATGGTAATGCCTTGTCACGGAAGCCCTGCTCGGAAAGCTGCAAGTACTGCTCTAGAACCGAACAGAAATATCTGCCGATAAATCCGGTTGCCTGCCAAGTTACTGTCTCAACACCATCAGATCAAGGTACCGATCCATGGAGTGACGAAGAACTTAGACAAGCCCAGTCGGAAGATCCTGACATAAAGCCAATATTATAGCTGAAGGAGACGACCAGCAACAGACCTATCTGGCAGGACATTTCACGATTTAGTCCCATTACGAAAAGTTATTGGGCACTTTGAGACTCTCTTCATGTCAGAAACGGCGTATTATACAGAAAGTGGGAATCTGATGATGGGAAAAGCTTCAGATGGCAGATTGTATTACCAAGATAAAAAATTCCAGATGTTTAGAACAACTGCATAGTAGCTCTACCGGAGGCCATTTTGGGGTAATGAAGACTCTGCAGAAAGTTCGGGAACGCTTCTACTGGTGCAAGGCAAAGGAGGATGTGGAGAAATGGTGTAAATCCTGTGATACTTGTGCGGCACGTTAAGGACCGCAGAAACGAAGTCGAGGAAGACTGCAACGGTATAACGTGGG
This sequence comes from Salticus scenicus, assembly GCA_963930645.1. Taxonomy (NCBI): domain Eukaryota; kingdom Metazoa; phylum Arthropoda; class Arachnida; order Araneae; family Salticidae; genus Salticus; species Salticus scenicus. Next base: position 235,911,302 of record OZ005652.1, read on the forward strand.
AGCACCATTTGAACGGATCGCACTCGACATCTTGGTCCTTTGCCATGGACCTCCAGTGGAAATAAATACATCCTCGTTGTGATGGACCATTTGACCAAGTGGTCTGAGGCATATCCCATTCCCAAACAAGAGGCAAGCACAGTCGCAGAGGTCCTAGTGCAGCAATGGGTGTCAAGGTACGGCACGCCACTACAACTTCATACCGACCAAGGTAGGAACTTTACCTCTGCTGTTTTCAAAGGACTGCGTCAACTACTCAGCATAGACAAAACCCAGACAACACCCTTACATCCCCAGTCGGACCTCATGGTCGAGAGGTTCAACCGTACCATCCTGAATAACCTCTCTCTTCTAGTGTCAAGGAACCAGCAAGATTGGGACTTGAAGTTGCCATTGTTCCTGCTGGCTTATCGAAGTGCTGTCCATGAGACCACCGGCTATACTCCAGCTCAGATGCTGTTTGGACGCGAACTTCGTCTCCCATGTGATCTCCAGTTTGGTTGTCCACCAGATTCGCCTTCATCGCCCGATTAGTACATCCAAGATCTCCAGGCATGATTTGAAGACGTACACAACTTTGCTCGGGAGCTGATTCACATGGCAACAGAGAAAATGAAGATGAGGTACGATCTAAAGGCTACACAACATGAGTTCCAGGAAGTAGACAAGGTCTGGTTGTGGAATCCTGTTCGACGCAAAGGACTGTCTCCAAAGTTTCAGTGCAACTGGGACAGACCGTACGCAGTCTTAAAAAGGCTGAATGATGAGGTGGTGCGGATCACTAAAACGACGTCATCAAAACCGAAGGTGGTGCACTATAACAGGCTAGCCAAGTACCACAATTATCGGTAATGATAAAATTTAAAATGTAAATTCTGGTAAAATTTGCGCATGCGTAATGTAAATATTTGTATAATATATTGTCACACAGATGTCGTGAAGAGTCAAAGTGAACACTCGAAGTTAAGTAACAAACGTAGTTTATTAGTAGGACAAACTTAGTAGCTACACTCGGCTGAGAACATACACAAACTGAGGAACAAGTCGCTTATATACAATATTCGAATATTCCAGAATACACGATTAACATAAATTAGAATATTCTAGAAACTGCTAGAATAGGAAATTAAATATGCAAAGATGATTATAAGAATTTAGAAATAATTTTTAGAGTCTTTAAATTCACTTGCCCCCGGCTGGAATCGAACTGAGGTCGTCTGGGTGACAGTCCAGAGACATACCACTACGCCACGCCGGCTGTAAAGAAAGCTGACTTTGTGGCATTGCCCTCCTTTCAAAGAACAGCGTCTCGCTGTTTTAGGACTTCTGGGTTGAAGCTCTAGTCCTCGAACGCGTCATGGGTCCCTTGTAAGTATCGTTCGTTTTAGGAAGAACAACATCATCCTGATTTTTTGTGTTCTCAATCTGCTTGTCCGGATCATGGTAGGGTTTCATACGTAGTACATGGACAACGTCTCTTGGTTTTCTTCTTCGCGAGGCAGGATCAAAATCTTGCACCTCATAGGTGACGTCTGATAAACGACGTAAAACCTGATATGGTCCAAAATACCTTCTTAAAAGCTTTTCGGAGAGGCCGACTTTCCGGACTGGAGTATACACCCATACGAGATCTCCAGGAGCATAAGAAACTACTCGGTGTCTGGCGTCGTAACGTCGACGATCTTTATCTTGGGCTTCCAGAGTCCGCACTCGGGCTAGCTGCCTTGATTCTTCAGCTCTGGCAATCATCTTGGCGAGGTGATCGTCGTCGACATCATCAGGGCAAAATGGTAACATCGTGTCCAGCGTCGTTTCAGCCTCACGTCCGTGAAGTAAATAAAAAGACGTGAAACCCGTCGTTTCCTGTTTGGCAGTGTTGTAAGCAAAGGTTACAAATGGTAGAAAAATCCAGATTCAGGAATTTATTAATCTATCCACCTACGACGGATGTTCCTCCTGGCATGTATATAAGACGCAGTTTTCCCTCGTAGCTGAAGCTAACGGCTGGGACTCTATCGCCAAGTCAGTCCACTTAGCAGCAGCATTACGGGGAGATGTAGCCGAGATACTGAGAAATGTTTCTAAAGAAGAAAGGAACGAAAATAGCCTTGTTTTCCCTTAAAAACGCATTAAAAAGCCCCAATATGGCAGGTAATGGATTTGGCGCCAAATTTGGCGATTTTTTCCCATTTTGGCGATTTTTTGGCGACGGCGAGAAAATCCTTATTAGGGATATACCAAATATGGAAGCTCTAATCTCATTGGCTGATGATATACGGAAATTTCTGGAACTTTCCACACTTTTCTACAGGGGTATATAAGCCTGTTTTCTTCGCCAAGGCCAGTCAGAGTCAGTTCAGTTCTCAGCCAGCTTCGCTAATGCTTGCATTGTTTGAGCCTCTTTGAAAGAGTCTTGCTTTAAGTGTTATTGCTATACAGTTTGTACTGTGGATTTGCTATTGCCAGCTGTTGTTAAACTGTGTTTACTGGTTGAATTGAGGCTGATACTTGGTTTATAGACCTGTATTTTTTCTGGAACTTTCTGTGAATAAATTACTGAATTTTTTTAAGTTTGGCCTTTCATTCTCGGACAACTCACGAACCCCCAAGTACGCAACAATATTTATGAATAATAATTAATTCTTCCTTAACAAAAGACCATAATATTCACCTACGACAAGGAAATATTTTATATACATATCACTATTACAATTTGATTTTATAACAAAGTTTAAATGCAATGAGTTAAATAACATGTTGGTTGCTTTTCTTATACCATGCAACAAAGAGAAAAGGAAAATAAAATATGAAAACAATTCTTTTTGGCATTAAAGATTAAATTTAGTTTTTAGGAGAATGTAGTAACGCCATTACCTCAATTTTCCTTCAAAGTTTTTAAATCGCTATAGACAACACGTATTTTTCTTGTATAAAATATTCAGCGTGAATTGTCAAAAGCTTCCGAGATTCAATGGGATTATATTATAGGCTTCTGTCGTAAATATTTATTTATTTATTTGTTTATTTATTTATTTTTGAAATAGCGATGTCAATATTTTCTGACTAACTTGTAGGTAAATGTAATATAATAATAATGATAATAATAATAATTTGCAAGTTTTTTTTTTTTTTTTTTTTTTTTTTTTAAACCAAATATCAGCATTTATTACTGAGCATATTTATTAAAATTGAATACATTGAATATAAATAAAAGTTTTAGCATGATTACACTCGACTTTCTGAATTTTGCGAAACTAGATTTGTTTAAACTAGTGTTTGCAGATCAAAAGCCTTACCGTTACAGATGCATCACTCATGCTCAATAGATATTTTTATTCATTTTGTATTATTTTAAATAATTATTAATTTATTACAAATTTAGCAAATTACACATAGAATGACAGAAATAACACCTAATTTGCATGTAACATTTAACTTAAGTCCTTGAAAATGTATTGATGTTACATGATTTCATTAAAAGGGTAATTAATGATTTTTTCAGGAATCATTATTCATGTTCTTTCTAGTTCGTTATGTGAAACTTGGTTTCGTCTTGTGCAATATTTGAAAAAGTTTCGCATTATATATATATATAAACACACACACACACACACATATATATATTAACAAATGAATGAAACGAACTATATTTATTTATTTAAGTTTTGCATTTCCTTTAACACCAATTTTGCGCAGTTGCTTGTAATACCTATTTCGGATTTTTTTTTTTTTAATTTTTTGACTTCTATTTTTATTTTGTATCATATATATACTCGTTTCAATAGTTTCATACACACACACATACATACATATATATATATATATAATGAGGATCTATTAAGCATAGTAGAAGCCAAGCAATATCACTGAAACACCAATAACTCTCTACATACCAGATATGATTCTGAAGGGGGGGGGGGGAGACCGACGCTCTTCATATCTATCAGTTTACAGAAATGTGTATATAAGGTGAAGCCAGGAGAGATTTCGAGTTAGAAAAGATTGTGCACACAGCGGATCGACCTGAAAAAGCAGAGTGCACGAGCTGCGACTCTAGATAGTAGTACATTATCAGTCGTGGAGGACCGAATTGAATGTGGATGTTTATTGCTTTAAAAGTTTAATTTGTTATTTTTTCTTGTTTTTAAAGTAAATATTTGAATTTTCATAACGCTTTCCGAAAATTTCTATAGAATGTCAGTGGTATAAACTATTTTTAAACTGAATGATTTCTTAAAAGCTACTAACACAGACAAACGGTACGAGCAACCCAATAAGCGAATAATTATTGAATAAAAGGTTGCGCAGTCTTGCTTTTGTCTTGTTTTTGCAAAAAATTTGCACTTTTGCTATGTAGGAGAGATTGTGCATTATTTCTGTTAAATTGTTTATTAGTGGAAATTTTGCTGCTTATTAGTAATGACGAGACAATGAGGATGAGTTTGTTGAATGTCTGGAATTGTACAAGGAAATAACTTTTGTAAGTGTTTGTACTAGTTGAACTCATGCCTATAAATTCTGAATTTCTGATGCCTATAGATTCGGAAATTGAATATTATTCAGGTGTGGCAATAATCGAAAAAAGCTACACTTCTGGTGGGATTTACCTCTCGAATGAAACTGTTACTCTATTAGAATTTATTGCAAAATATTTAAATATTATTGTACATCTATTTAGTTCTGCAATTTATTTCAGTATGATACTAATATTCTATACAGCTGTTAATTGCTTGAACAGAAGCGATAAAACTGAATGCTAAATAAGTGTCATCCTTCTCAAACGTTTTTTAGAGACAGTCATAATCTAAATTTCAATAAAATAAAATAATTAAATTAACGTAAAGGCTCTTAACGTTGATGAAAATTCCTAGAAAATTCGAAACCAAGTGAAATTTATGTTTTGTGCGAATGAATTTAGAGAAATATAACAGTTTTAAGTTGAGTGCGTTATCTAGAAACTTAATGTTATTTTATTTAATACTTTTTCCTTTAAATACAATTTTAAATTCCTTTTATATTTTGGATTTTTTAATTATTGAATTGAAATATCCACTCCTAATACAAAAAGTTTTGATCACAAAATTTTTTCCATAATGCCATGTTCATAGCTGTTACAGCAACTACAGCTATTGTTTTAAATTATAGCATAACAAAAAAATATAATGATTACATGCATAGGAAATATATGAATTCAAATTTATTCGCCAATAGTTCAGTAATATATATATATATATATTTACATTATTCTGTTGAATTTTGAGCTAACTCTGCTGTCTTTACCTGTGTATATGCATATTTCTTTTTTACTGATGGCCTTCATTTAATTCCATGGAACTCATAAATACTTGTAACAAATAAAAAAAAAAATGATTTTGTAACATATCGGAATTATTTTGTATAAGACTGTAAACCAATTACCAGTTCAATTCCTACTGTTTACTACAAAAACCACGATTTTAAACATTCTAGTATCATATGTTTATTTCACTGTGTTCAATTGGGCTGACCATGTCAGAATACAATTATAATAAATACTTTCTACAGACCTTAATGTTTTCTTTTCTTGTGTGTGCACCTCAGTAGATCCGTAAACATTATATAGAACAATATAAATTATGCAACTGTCTCTTTGTAAATCATTAATATGTGAAACTTTTTAAACATATCTTTTCTGATTGCAGAATGTCGTCGGAGATATTTTTTATGTTGTTCTGTAAATAAATTATTTAATGTATATTTAATTTAATTTTTATAAAATATGCTTTTAAACATCTAAATAATAGATGTTAATTCCATCATGCCTTTACAGCATAAACGCGTTAAAATGCATTAATATGCGTTAAAAAAATGTGTTCACAGACTTTAATGGAACAGAGAAATTTGTGTGTCTTATAAACCAGACATAAACATTATATATATCATTAAAAACTGTAAAACGTATTCTGTGTACCCATGAATAATTTTTCGAAATTTTGCATAATTCGGTTGATTACGTCGAAACAATTTTGTAAGGTTCTGTACATTAATTATTTAATCTAAACATACATTTTTCTGCCAAAGACATGCTTTTAAACATCCCAGTAATGCATATTTAATTTTTTTTAATGCAATATAATTATACATTAAAATGCCCTTAAATAAAACTCTGTGCGTAGGCCGTAATGATAAAAGATATTGTGGAGTGTTCCTGTACACGAACAATAAAAATATAAATATCGAAAATACAAAGCAATATCTCTATAGTGCCTGAACACTTGTAACATTTTTTTAACCAATCGGGTGATTTTTGCAAGCCGCTATCATCGTACATACGAATTCTGTTCATAGAAAGTACTGTTAAAAAAAAATTCTTATGTCCAACTACCCCAATATACCAACCAGAAACAAAATGCACTCGTAAAGATATGCAACTAATTTCATGTGCTCCATGAACAGAACAAGTGTAATAATTTCCAAGTGATTAGGATGATTTTTGCAGACGGTATCGCGGTACACACATAGTGCACAAAAACTTTTAAGCTTCCACATGCAGGCCCCCCACTGATGTTTCGACAATATATTAAAGTAAGAAAAATCTGAAATCAATCAGCTTAATCGAATAAGACGTGTTATGCTACTTGACTTCATACAATTTGAGCCCATAGTTCATATTAATAAAGAATACTCGTTGTCTCCCTGTAAAATTCTTTAAGAGCAAGATTCACTAAAATCTATACAGTTTGTACTAAAGTGACCTATGGTATCTATATCAATTTTCAGCTTAACTGAAAAGGGGATTAAGACGCTATCGCAAATTAATTAATTTCAAACCGTAGACCGTGATGATAAAAAGATATTTCACTGTGTCCCTGTAAAAACTATAAATTCTGGATTCACTAAAGTCTAGTCAGTTCATGCGATGGGTACCAGACCAACTACATGGTTATAAACTTTTACTTCAATCTGATACGGCTTTCATTTCGTATAATTAGCTCCATTTCAGTACGTTCCTTTAAAAGAGGATCTACGGATTTTCTTTCTATCTCACCATATTGACTCTATTTTAAACATGATTTTGTCAGTAATTGTTGTTTTCAGGTGAATAATTAAGTACGCCGTATTTTGGTAAATATCGGGATAAGAAAAGTCAGCTCTAATGATTTTCTTGAAATTTTTTACATAAATCCGTTTTGAATATCATTTCTCATGTATTCTAAAGTTATTACTGAAAAATTAAAAGTAATCCTGATCAGGTAGGTCAATTTTAAACCTAGGAATTTAAATGCTTGGAAACTGGCTCAACCGATTTTTTTTTTTTTTTTTTAATTCGTTGTGTAAATGTCATAAGATATGTATCAGATTTCTTTAACAGGAAAAATGGTAGGTGTCTGATTATTATGTCAGTTATATGTCTTCTGATCACATTATCTCCCAAACGTGTATATAAGCTGCGTAATAGCGGGTTATGGAGTTCGTGTTCATTCCAGATATATTTTATTTTATTTATTTATTTTTAATAAAATTGATTTTTGTGAATCTACAAAATTTAGATTTCAAAAACATAAAAAACTAACATTATGTTTTGCATTTTTAAAAATTCTAAAATAAAATAATGAAATGTAAGCGCCTAAAATTATATTTGACAATAATGAATGACACATGTATGATTAAGTGCAATGAAGAAGTTCACCTATCATTTTAATTACATTAAAACATTAGTATGAGTAAAATTATGTTTAGGACAAAGGTATATTAGTGTATTGAAATACAATACTAAAGTATTGTATTTCATTATTTTCATAGGTATCTCACTGTTTAAACACCGCGTTATATACCACTAAAAATCAATTTTGAAAATCAACCAAACACATCGTAGTGCTTTAAGAATTACTTGGATATTCCTCAATAGTGAATTTTTTTCTAAAAAAATAAGACTATGTTTTTAATTGCATAAAAAATATTCGAATGTTATTTTATAAAATATTTCCGTTTATCAGTATTTTTATTTTTTTATTTATTTATTAATAAATTATGTTTTTTTTTTTTTTTTTTCTTTTTTAAGAAAATAACTAATTTGGGTTTCAAAAATTTTATGGAAACTAGTTGAATTTCTGTTAAAAAATAAATCTTATAAAATATTTTCAAAGTTGAAAGTTGCAAAGAAATATATTGTCACAATGTTAAACTTTATTCATATTTCACGTTCTTTAAAAAGTGGTTGCGTTTTTCAGCAAAAATAAAAATATATCCTTAGAAAGATAATAAGTTGCTGAAAAAGAGAAATAAAATGGTGAATATTTGGTACAAATAAATAAATAAATAAATAAGCTTACGATTTGAAAATGACTATGGGAAAAAATTATATGCATGCCAATTTTAAAGAATAATTTGCCGATTTACAACCAGCTTGTTATTAGTATTCTTGATAATATAATTATTAATAATGTTATTATTTTTTTTTTTTACTAGCGTTTTCATTTAAATATTAATAATGTTCAGATTCATTTTTAATTTTTTGAAAATTTAAAATCATTTTTTATTTTATTAAAATTGCCAACCATATCAATACGAGTATTTTATAAAAATTTTAATTCGAAAATTTATAAACTTATAAACTTTTGTTAGCAAGATTTGTAGAAGTTTCTAGTAATTAATTAAGAAGTAAATTTTGATTTAAAAAATATACCAAATATTGGAGTAGTTTACTGTTATGGTATATATTAAGATAAAACTAAACTTCGGTTTCTGATACACAGCTAATTTAAAATTGAGTTAACATCAAATATTCAATTAATTATCAACGTTTCTGATTAAAAAAAATTAATTTTCATTGCAATTCGAATATGTTGCTTTTATTAATTTCCAATATACAAAGTTTATATTTCCTTATGGATATTGTTATTAAGTGATAAAAAAATGAATGCACAGAAGAAAAAAAGAAAAGAAGAACATATTATTTATCTATTTATTAATATGCAAGAAAGAAATTTTTCGTACGTTTTAACATGTTATTTGTAGTAAAATCTGAAAGTGGTATCGTATAAAAGGTATCATTAATGTGAATTTAAGGGGGGGGGGGGGGGAGAGGAAGCTAATCTCTTACGACGTCAAGAACGTATAAAAAATACCTTTATTTTTATGTACTTTTTCCTTTTATACATGTTATATTTGCAATAAAATTCCTACAAAGAAAATTCTTAAATCTGGTTATTCGTAGAACTTAAAGATACACCGAAGGCACTGTAATTTGTATAGTAGATGTAGCATCCCTATACTCTCGATAATAGATTTTTCATTCTAAAAGGAAACATCCACGAAGGAAGTAAACATGCTAATTGACTGAATGAGAGGTAATACAAATTTTTTATGTTGTTGGAATGTACGCAAATTAAAAAAGAATTTGATTTTTTAAAGTTTTATTATTTTTTTTTTAATTTAATGATGCTACATACATACATAGATATATACAGATAGGAAAGTCCCTTTAACCTGAAAATACTTGCGAACGGAGAGTGCTACGCCCACGCAAGTGAGGTAACGGTATAGTAAAGTGACTATGCCCGGCCTAATGCAAAAGACAGCAGCGCCCCTAGTGGCAAAATTTGGAAGTTAGCCATTGCAAATCGAAAACGAAAACATATAGAGCAAAATTTCCAGTTAGAAAGTTTTAGAGCGTAAATTAATTAGTAAGAAACGATATTTGGTTTATACGGATAAGATAAATTGGCGCCTGTATACCCAAAAATGTCCGTAATCTATGCGCGACTGTTCTACTCTACATATTCACATTTCGGAAATGTAGCAGTGTGAAAATGCAGTTTGTGACTTTGTACTGTACTGTAATGTCTGAAAACTTTAATTTCCAATGCATTTTAAATTTTAGTTTAAAAGGTGTTGGCGCTCGCTTGATACAAACAAAATAATCTCATAGCATAAAATTATTGATGGCAGACGATAATTTTATTCGTAATGTGCGAGCGCTTTCATTTTAAAAATTTTATTTTCTGTGTTGTGGCAATTTCAATCGTTGCCTAGCGACAGGTAGAAAATATGTGTTCTTTTTTTAAAGTGACAAAACAAATGGAATTTTGAATGAACCTAAATGAATGAGATCCTACAAAAAATATATTTCTTAAAAATAAACGTTTGGATTTAGAATTTTGGAGCTGTGTGAGAATGTCAAGCTTCACTAACTTTCAATATTGCGAGATGGTGTTTATTTATGGCGAATGTCAACGAAACGAAACGCATGCTGCACGGGAGTATGCCGTTCGTTTTCCAGGTGGGCCACATCCAAGTGCAGTTACCATCACAAATGTAGTGCGACGGCTCATGGAGACAGGAAGCACTAAAAGTCGTCCGCGTTCTGGCAGACCAGAAAGTGCAGGTATGCGTATACCGCCAGAGAGTATTTTGGCATATGCACTAGCCCATCCACACAGCAGTACAAGAGAAATCAGTATGGCTTGTGGCTTAACACGGGCCCGAGTATGGCAAATTCTGCATAGTCAACATGCACATCCCTATCATGTAACTCTGTAGCAAGAACTGCTACCACGGGATAATGAGCGTCGATTTGATTGGTGCAACTGGGCATTAAATAATGTTGAAGATAAATCAGATTTTTTGTCCAACATTGTTTGGTCGGACGAGGCACTGTTTCAGCGTACCGGAGTACTAAACCGACATAATGCCCACTACTGGCGCTGGAAAATCCCTCGTGAGGACTATCCACAAAATACCAAGTGCGCTGGTCCATTAATGTGTGGGGCGGTATTTGGAAGGATCGCTTAATGGGAGTTGTGTTCTACGTAGGCACATTAAACGGACAGAAGTACCTCCAACTATTACAGGATATCATACCCGACTTTTTATATGATTTTCCCCTGTCCGCATTACGGGACATGTGATTCCAACATGACGGTGCTCCTGCACACCAGCCAGCTGGAGGGCGAAGCTTTCTAAAAGATTGCTTTGGAGAACAAATTATTGGGTATGGTAGTAGTATTGAATGGCCTCCACGATCGCCGAACCTGACTCCGATGGATTTCTTCCTGTGGGGTTACATAAAAGATCAGGTTTATGCAACTCCACATACAAGTCTGCTGGATCTACGTCATCGTATTACAGATGCTTTCAATAGTGTAACACCTTCCATGCTGAGAAATGTGCATGCAGAATTACTCACACGAATACAAACGTGTATTGTGAGCAATGGCGAACTTTTCGAACATTCTCAACATTAACTTTTTATCACTATGAGACTTAGAGTTTAGTTTACCTATTTTATTTTTGTGTGTGATGTTATCAAAATGTATTGATGTAAGTACATAGTATTTATTCATTAAATTGTGCATATTTCTTCTTTCCTCTGGCTATTCCTTTCAAATATTTACATAAAATGGAGTGCATCGATTTTGGATATTTTTTGGGTATACAGGAGCCAATTTAGCTTATCCATGTAAACCAAATAACGTTTCGTACTAATTAATTGATGCTCTCAAACTTTCTAATTGGAAATTTTGCACTATCTCTTTTCGTTTTCGATTTGCAATAGCTAACTTCCAAATTTCGCCACTAGGGGCGCTGCTGTCGTTTGTATTAGGTCGGGCATAGTCACTTTACTATATCGTTACCTCACTTGCGTGGCTGTAGCACCGTTCGCAAGTATTGTCAGGTTAAAGGGACTTTCCTATCTGTATATATATATATATACGTTCGCTCTAATTTAAAAACATGTATTTTTTATGCAATGAACAAAGCATTTCAGTTGACGGAATTTGATTACTTATTTTCAGAAAAAGTTAATTTATTTGTGGCTTCCGGATATACGAGATAAAAAAGTTTAGATTCGGAAAATTTTTGATATCCGCTTTTCGATAAATTTACACGTTTTGAATTTCCTGAACAGAATTCTTCCACTGTTTGAAAACATCTGTCTTTTTGAGTTAGTAAAAGAGTGTAGCTCGTAAACCAATGAACTGAACTTAACCAAATTTGGTATTGGACTACAACTTGGTTTGAATTGGTGTTGATTAAGCTTTGGTTTATATCACCCAACAAGTTGTGCTGCTATGCTGCAATTTTCCTCATTTCAGGAAAGGGCATCACCTAAAGCGTACCAAACTTAGTATAATATACACACAGAGATATATGCATAGATAGATAGATAGATAGATAGATAATGTAATATTCTATGATTCAATTTAAGTGCATATCGCTCAACTGGTGGTGATGCTACGGGGCAATTTAATCTTTAGATTCATTTTGGGGAAAAATATATCTAAGGTTCTATAGAGTATAAATGTAGAAAATTTGGCGGGTGTGGTGAATATTAGATAAAACTACGCTAATTCACTAAGAATGCAGATAGAACGGCAGATAGCGCTGCTATTTTGGGTTTATTGTCCGTTTTTACGAAAACTAGAATTTAGCTTCTATGCACTAAACCTTTTCTGCGACACATATCATGAAAAACCATTCTTATTCAGTTTTAGTGTATATATGCTGTGGTAAACAGTTTTCATTCCCAAAAGGACATCGGCTAGTGGTGCGAGACGCGCATGCGCTCGCTGCGAGAGAAGAAAAGGAAAGTTTGTTTATGTTCTGATTGTGACGAGGAGCAGATTTAAGCGCTAGCTATGGGCTATGAAGATGCTCTCCAAAGAATGTTAAGAAATATTAAGTTTTTTGGGATTATTCCCTTCAATGAATCTACGAATTAATGTAAATAATATACACTTGCTTTGTACATAGAAATTGTAACTATAAAGAAATTGAAATTGTAAGTAAGAGCCCTGTTTTATTCGAGTTCCTGGCTCCATGATTATTAAATATTTTTGTTTTTATTTTAAGTATTACGAAATATTTATTGAATGCAACGTATGTCAAAAAGTGGTTACTGTATTGCTTTCTGCGTTCTTTCAGATGACTGTATCTCAACATTTAATAGTGAAAATAGTGCAAAATTTCATATGTAAATAGCAACTGTGAAAATATATATTGATTAAATTTTTGTTGGTGGCTCTGTTATACAAAATGATTCAGTTGTCTTGGATTAGGTTAATTTTTTAACATCCGGCTTTTTATGAATTTACACACTTTGAGATTCCGTAAACATGATTTACGCATTTTTAGAAAATGACTCTGTGCTTGTGCTCACGAACCAATAGACAAAATTTAAGGAAGATTAATATTTGGTTTGATCTTGACATAATTTGGTAATTATTAGCTTTTGATGAAAATTTCAATACAAAAACTTTTTTCTTTAGAGATAAATGATTTGGTACGGTAATGGAGGTGCAATACTTATTATGATGAAATGGAGTTATTATTATTATTTATTAGTTTCATCATTATTTTTATTATTATTGAAGATTATATAATAAATGCTTTACACAGTTATATCAAACGTAGAAACACTGTTTGAATTCTTTGAGAATTAAATATCTTTTTCTTTCGATTGATTTTCTTTTCGCCTCATTAGATATAGTTTCTCTGTTAGTACCGTAACAATTTAATGAAATGAAAGAAAAAAGGGGGAAAAAAAAAGGGAAAAAAAAAAAAAACACATATATATTAATTAATAGATTTCGATGACTAAAATTCGATGACTTCTTTAAGTTATATTTCAATCGCTTATTAATATAGAGGAGCGTTTAACTAAAATATCTGAACTTTTAATTACAAATAATTTTAAAACTATTTTAAACTACGGGTTACATAATTATTAATTCATCTGATTCAATTCACCTTTTTTTTTTTTTTTTTTTTTTTTTTAAGGGACAAGTAGACTATTAGTTCCAATCTGGACTTCAAATAAATTGATAATGATAATCAAATAATCAAATCAAATAAATAAATGACAACCGAATGATAACTTCCAATTAAGTGATAACGATAATGGTTTAAAATGTGCTCTTGAAGATCTAAGAAAAAACTTGCAAATTAACTGTTACCCGTCCCAATATCTAACCACATGTTTCCAGTGTTTTCTCTTTCGGTTTGTTCTGTTTCCTCATTCAAGGGCGATATTTAAGTACCAACGAGTAGCACCGTTGGCCTAAAAGGTTTAGTTTGTCAGGTGTGTGTGTGTGGGGGGGGGGGTATTTTGTTTTTTATTGTTTACTTTATTGTTAACATTTCGTAATTCTTTATATTATTGTAAAAAAAAAAAATTATAAATTAATTTAATTTGACATAATTTTATAATTTTTGCAATATTGTAATTTTATAACATTTTTAGTATTTTTTACATTATATATATGAATGATTTATCTTCAGTCAATGGTGTTCTTAGCTAATTGCTACTGTTCATTCAGAATCTTCTCTTTCACCCCTACACTGAAGGGCGTACCTGATGCAGACCACTGTGTTTTTGGCAGTTTCATTTCAATAATTTTTTTTTATATATCCATATATATATATATATATATATATATATATATACGTGTGTGTGTGTGTGTGTGTGCAATTATATGTATATTTTTAATTAACTTATGAATCTATCTGCAAATTGAGGTACATTGATGAACTATAAAGAAATAAAACCATGCGAAAATTTAAAAAAAAAATTATTATTCCGAAATATTTTGTTAGGAGGAAACAATCAGAATCAAACTACCCTTACTTCCGTGGCTCTAAGGTGACATCTTAGTGGTAGTACATTTTGAATATCAATTCGATATTCAGGCATGGCGTTATGAAATGCCCTAAAATTAACCTAATTAAGAATGTAAACATTAATCTGAAAAGGAATATGATTATTAATAAATAAAATTACTCTTATCAAATAATTCTAGACTCCTATAATTTTAATTAATTACTTTATTAAATTTCCATTTTTGAATATTAGTTAAAACGATGATTTTCATCATTTCAAAATACATAACATATATGGGATGACAATGATCACCTTTTTAATCACTATTATATCAACTGCATCGAAATAGGATAAAGATGAGTACCTAGAAACAGGTATATGTTTGACATGCGTTTTGCAAAATTTAAAGGTTACTGACCAATGAATAAAGTATTTTCTCACCAGATCACCAGATTCTAGGGCGCAGCCAGGGCATGAAATGGATCATTACATGGAACAATTCTTTAAGCATCTTTATTGGGCACTTAATCCACAATTTTTTTCACTTAATAAATACACTACGTATTTTTATATAATCTCATCTTGGCCAAAGGCGAGCAAATTCTTAACGTAGATGACATAAGTCATAACGATGAGGCAGTAAACAGATTTTACATGGTTTCAGCACCAAGACAATCAACAGAATCTTTTTTGAAAATTTCTTATCATTTTCCTTCAGGTTTTTTGAAAATTTCTTATCATTTTCCTTCAGGTTTCTCATTATAATTTTTGAGAAGGTTTACTTCTGGTATTTTTTTTTTATTGGGTGTTTGAGTGTCACTTGTAATTTCTTTATTGGGTCTTTCTCTTATTGGACCAGGTTTGCACCAATCTGCTTGCTTCTAGATTTCTTTAGTGCATTTCTTAGGACTTAGCAGGGGCTTCGTGCCGGTTGCCTGAGGGGCTCAGTATGTGTGGGTCCCTTTTTGAGTTTTCCAAGTACTGGTCATAAATATGCGTTGTAATTCTGTGTGAATCCTTTACAATGCCTTTTTGTGATTTAGTTATTTCGTTTTTAACAAACAGCTGCTTTTAGCCCAGCACATTTCAAAGATTTTAAAATCTTAAAACTTTTGATTTAATTTAACTTAAATTTGAAAATTTTCGTGAATTTTATGTATATTTAATATTGATACATCTCAATACACGTGCATGCATAATATATAATTTTAAGATAATAGTTTCTTAGACCGATTTACAACAATGATGAGCGTTCATTATTCCCTTGAAAATCGCCAAGAATGTAATAGATATTAATGTGCCATCATTGCACATGTGTAATGGTCTTTTGTTTATACATTTTAAATTTTGGTCTCTTATTTTCCAGAAAAATGATTTTTATCCCTCTCTTGGTTTATTTAATTTATCTTTTTCCTGTGATATTGTTTTGAATAACTTACTTATTTAAAACACCAAACAAATAGCAAAGCAAAGCAAAGTAAAGCAAATTTAAAGCAAATAACCAAATGTGATTAATATTTTTCTTAAATTCAAGTTGTCTAAAATAGAAAATACAATTATTTAGCATATTTGATCAAAATAATGTATTGTCTGTTTAAAAAATTATAAATATAGGATGTGGATTTAAAAATAAATAAATAAATAATAAATAAATAAATGTGTATACTAGCAAATAGTTTCGGAATGCGGAAATATTTTGTGCGGTATAATCCAAAATTTGAAAGAAAAACAAACTAACTTAAATGTGTCAGTTTTTATGAATTGCACAAACTAACGTCCTATTAAGACAACTTCATTCAATGAGTTTCTTTACAAGAGCCTGGTGTAAAATATATCAATACAAAAACCCTTAACGGGTTAAAAGTTTGTGACGCAGCTACTTTATGGCTATAAGATTTTTCGAAATATGTGTCTTAAAAAATATATCAAATTTTATGTGACACTTTGCTATCAATTAAAATGTACATAATTTTCTTTTATTTGATCATTTGCTTTTTTCTTCTATTTATAGCTACAATGCAAACATAATATTTTTAACTTCAACATAAACAGATAATAAAATATACTTACTGATGCTTTTTCATTCGCATTTCAAATTCAAAATAAAGGTTTTTAAAAGAAATGATATCAAAATTTTAATGACGCCTCGATTTCACTTTAAAAGATTTGTTTTTAAGATTGCATTAAAATTACATTCGTTTTGTCTAATAAATTATGTTTACACATTAAAACAGTGCTTTTAATTTTAAATATACTGTCAAATAATCACACTTTCACAGAGCTTGCATTTTAAATTGATTTTTTTTCCCAATAATTTGAATTGTCTTTTGCGTCATGCTATGCTAAACTACAAATAAAATTTGTGCAAATGTTTTCTTTGCAATATACTATCTCAGCACATATTTTCAGATAGTTGGATACTATGATACAATGTAATATTTACATAAATTTTACTTACAGTTTTGGATAGCGTGACGCAGAAGACAATTCAATTTATTGAAAAAAAAATTCAATTTAAAATGCAAACTCTGTGAAAGTGTGATTATTTGACAGTATAATTGAAAATTAAAAGCACTGTTTCAATGTGTAAATATAATTTATTAGACAAAACAAATGTAATTTTAATGCAATCTAAAAACAAATCTTTTAAAGTGAAATCGAGACGACACTGGAATTTTTATATTATTCCTTTTAAAACCTTTATTTTGAATTTGAAATGCGAATGAAAAAGCATCAGTAAGTATATTTTATTATCTGTCTCCCAAGCAGCACCGAAACGTTCTCTGAACGTTCAAAAATTGTTCTACAAACACGTTCTAAGAACGTTCACTTTGAACGTGTTATAGACGTCTATTTGTCCATCTTGAAGCCGTACAATAGTACGGTTCAGAGAACGTTCAATGAACGTGTAACTATCACCATCGGTGTTATAGAAACGTTCTGAGAACGTTCTACGTATACGGTCTCAGAACGTTCTAAACGTCTTTAGAACGTTTTCAAAACGTTATACACATTTTCAGAACGTTCTAGAAAACGTACTGTAAACGTTCTAAAATAGTGTAGAAAAAAAAAAAAAAAAAAAAAACTGTGACGTCATTATAAAAAAAAAACACCACAGTACGGGCGTTTAAAAGTAAAAAGTACATATTATTACTTACAAACTTTGAATAAACACCATAAAATGCAATAAACTCGCAACAATTGTTTCGGGTCGAAAATACACACGACCCTTCATCAGGCGAATAAAGTAAGCACGAGTGCTGCAGTCAAAGCGGCAACGCAATTGGTGCGTTGCCGCTTTGACTGCAGCACTCGTGCTTACTTTATTCCCCTGATGAAGGGTCGTTTGTTTTTTCGACCCGAAACAATTGTTGCGAGTTTATTTCATTTTATGGTGTTTATTCAAAGTCTGTAAGTAATAATTTTTACAACGCCAGTTTTGTGGTGCTTTTTTATTAAAAATTACATAGCTGATGATGCAACACATGAACAGGATTATAAACTACTTTTTTTTTTATTATTCATATAATGTTTGAGAAATTTTAACATACTTACTATTCCTTTAATTTCAACGTAATATGCATCAAAAATTCGATATTATATGAGAGTTTTCCGAAAATAGTGCCATTACGTCTCTTTATCCCTTAAAAAATTTCTTAAATTTTTTCATTTTTTTTTTTTTTCTTTCTTTTTTTCCCCTGATTTGAAGATAATGAAGTTATAGTATTAATTACAAAACTTTGAATAAACACCATAAAATGCAAGAACTCGAAACAATTGTTTCGGGTTAAAAGAAGACACAACCCTTCATCAGGCGAACAATGTAAGCGCGAGAGCTGCAAACAAGCACGTTGAGTGTGTTGAATGCGTTGCCGGTTTTTTTTTTTTTTTTTCTTTTGTAGCAGCTGCGAGTTCTAGCCTTTTATGGTGTTTATTAAAGTTTCGTTATTAATACTATAACGCCATTATCTTCAGATTAGGGGAAAAAAAGATTTTTTTTTTTTTTTTTAAATGCAAAAATTTAAGGAAATTTTTAAGGGATATAGTGTTGACTTTCACGTTATGACAATTTTTGGGAATTACTGTCGTAGAATATGGAATTTCTCATGCATATACGTCTAAATTAAGTATGTTCAAATTTCTCCAACATTATTTGAATTAAAAAAAAAGTAATTCATATCCCTGTTGCTGTGTTGTATCATTCTTCATCTGCTATGTACAACTAAACTCTTGAATTATTTTGCTTGTTTTAATCCTTGGGATTCCGGATGCATCATCCTGTGAGTAATGTTTGTTTTTTATAGTTGTTTTCTGTTTGATTCTCTGTGTTCTTGAATTAATAGTTTATTCCAGGGGTGCAGAAAATGTTCAAACCTCGGAAATTTCCCCCAAACACAGTATAAATTTCCCTCAATAATGCAAAAATCTACTTTGCTATTCAAAGTCATTTGTTCTATGTAATAAGTCTTTAAGAGAATAAACATACAGTGTAACATAAAAATGTCGCTGTTAGTGTATAAGCACTTCAAAGTAGCAAATTGTTATTTTTGATTTACATTTTTATTTTCTCTTAAAAAAATATTCAAAATTTCACCCGAACCTCGTTCGGACGTTCGGACATGTTCTGCACCCCTGGTTTATTCCACTTTATTCTTCATTTTTAACTTCAATTAATTTCTTGTACGATTGGGTGTCCGCTGGTATAGCTGCTAACGAACGAAATCGTACATTGGTGCTCAACGGTGAAAAAGGTCACCCCTGACGAGTTTTTTTTTTTTTTTTTTTTTTTTTCTTCTTTTTCACCGTTCTGAGCTTTTCCTTTAAAAAAAAAAATGCTGTTTTTTTTTTTTTTTTTTCCTTCTCGTTGCTTGTTTGTATCTTTTGATTTGAGTTTCATGTCGTTTTTACGCACCGGCAAAATTATTAAAATTGCAACGAATAATCTAGGAATAAATGTATGATTAGATTGAAGTTAAATAAAATAAAAATAAATAAACAAAAATAAATGTTTCAATAAATCACAATCAGTCTCCACATGTTATTTAAATTTGTTGTAATTTCCTTCTCATTGTTCTATGTGGTTTCAGTGATCTTATATCGGTTGCCTGGTTTTAACTACGATTAAAAATTCATTTATACATACATATATATATATATATTATTTTTTTTTAATACAGGGTACAAAGATAATCACGAGAATGTCTTTATCTCCGCAACTATTGGTCGCAAACATATAGTTTCAGTTACAAATTTTTTTTTATAAAAATATGAGCGGTATGACAAGTTTAAATTTAAAATATCTATTTTTTCAAAATTACAAAAACTAAATTTTTATACAGTTCCAGATCCCTATAGTGATATTTAAAAAAATTGACACTCATCCTAACAAAAAGTTTCATTTATATTCTCCCAAAATGGAACAAGATATTTAAAGTTTAGATTTTCTAACATATTTAGGCCTTCAATAAGGGATCGGTTTAAATATCCTATTTGGAATTTGTTTGCTTTTTCCCGGGCTTTATTAAAGAATTTTTCATTGTCTTTTTAATAAATCCCGAGAAAATGCGAAATAATCCTAAATTTTGAAACTAACTATCTCAGACAATTTTGGGCGCACAAAAGTGAAACTTTTCGTGTTATATTTTTTAAGTTGAAAGTCAACTTTTACTATTAGCGTCCTGAAAACCGTATAAAAATTACCAATTTTTGTGATTTTGAATAAATTGATTTTTTTAATTTAAACATGTCATATAATGAATGCTTACATTTTTTTAAAAAATACATTTTGTAATTGGAGAACGTCTGAGACCAATTGTTGTGCAAATAAAGGCCTGCTCTCGACTTTGCACCCTGTATATTCTAAACATTTCTGGGTACTACTTTGTAAGTCCATGGATAGTTTAAAAATATATTTGAATGCTGAAGTTCATAGAAAGTTTTAATATTCCAACATAAAAAATATTTTCGAAAATTAATGTACCAATACACCGCTAAAATTATATGCAATTGAGTTTAGAATATATTGTTAATTTATAATAATAAGAAATTGAAACGAAAATTTAAAAATTAGTTAGAAGGAAGAAATTTAAAAAATTTCCAAATACTTAAATATAATTTTTTTAATCAAAATATTTAACATACTTCATATTTTTAAATTTCAGTGCATGTGTGTATTCATATTTTCAGTTTACAGCAGCAGTTTACAAAAATTATGTTTACAGATATTTAAACTTATTCCACATGGCAATGTAATTGGTAATCATTAAATGTTTAAATTTCTTTAAAATGAGTCAACGCAATTTTTACTCATTTTATGTAATTATGCTATCATGGCATATTAAATAATAAACAAATGTAATTATTATTTTTTTTTTTAATAAAAAATATAGTAAGTATATTATTTATAATTAATATATCATTTCTTAGTATATTATTTATTTACTTATTAAATATATTATTTATTGTTTTGATAACGTTTTCCCTTTTCCGTTTTTATATTATGTTAGACATAAGTAAAAGGAAAGAAAGCCGTCCTCACCCAATCTCTGTCTATGATTATGCTAAAAACATAATTTTTACTTATTGGACGCCATTATTTTCTGGTTCAGAAGGTTAGTATAAAAAAAAAAAGAAAGAAAGAAAAATTAAAGAAAGAAAACATATAGAAATAGCTTTTGTATAAATACTTTATAAATAAAACTATTGTTCTTTCGTATATATATATAATTATATTTCACAACAATTTTATCGTGTTGTATCCATTAATATAAATAGTTTTTATTCCAGAGAATGCTTGAATTCCAAACTTTAAAAGTCAATTTTTAGCCATTTTCATGATATACAGACGAGTGGCAAAATAATGTGTAATTTTCCGATTTAGCCTTTTTGTCAAATACATAGAGAAATCTTGATAAAGTGCATAGAACTTCATGGGTATAAAAAACATGTTATTCCACATATATTTATGTAAAGATTTTGTCCAGAAAGAAAAGAAGGGATCTTAACGGGGGGGGGGGGGGGGGTGTAAATTTTTATTTATAAAAATTTGCACTTGAAATGCGTTGTAGCTGTAGCATTTATTCTTATGTGGCTTCTTTAATTTATGTGTATTCATAATTTTGTCAGTATCACGCGCATTCATTGAGAATATTTTTTATTTTTTATTTTTTTTTATTTTATCTTTATTGAAAATTTGCGAAACATTTTTTGCTTATATAACATAAAGGGTTTTCAGATCAATTTAATGCCATTTCTAGAAAATTTGACATAGTGCATTAGACATAACATAATACAAATATAATATAAAAATATTAATATAAGATGAAATATGAGTATTTTTTCTAAATAAGTTTTAACTTTGCATCCACAAATGGTGACAAAGTTTTTTTTTTTTTTTTTTTTTTTTTTTTTTTTTACAAAATTTATTATCCAAATACATAAATACTCTGAAAAAATAACCAAAGCAATATCAGGGAAATTTAGAAACATATCATCGATAGAATTAGTTAAATTTAAAGCAATATGAAAGAGAAGCGAACGATAAGTGGTTTTATAAAGATTTCAATTTAATTAACTTACAGTGTATTCCCAAGGACTTATTAAAAATAAAAATATGCATTACATACTTATACTTTTGCTTGTCTTTCATAGTGCTTAAATTTCAACTAATTCTGTTGACGATATCTTTTTGATTTTTCAGAATGTTTGCATGAGTTCTATACATTTCACTAAATAATACCCAAAATTTTTTTTTCGTTAAATCTTGTGCATGCGCAGATAAATATCTTTTAGTAAAAATGTTCATTTTTTTGCATAAATTTAATGTTCTTAATCTCAGATTACAGAATGTTGTGTCTAATGTACTATGTCAAGTTTTCTAAAATGACTTATAATAAATTAAAAACCGTGCTTATTATAAATAAAAAACACTTGAAAGTCTTTAATTTCGTTAAAGAAATTTTCTGTGATGGTGAATTATAAATGATAATTAAAAAGAGCGCCATAAAAACATGCTAAAACTACAATAAATTTCAAGCATTATTAATTACAAGATGGTGCCAAATATGTAAAAATATAATTTTATTAGTGGTTCTTTTCTTATCTTTGGGGTATTTTTTTTAAACATATGTGATATAACATGTTATTTACACCCACAAAGTATCCATCAAATGTTTCTCAAAATTTCCGACAAAATGTTTAAATTCGAAAGTATCGCTTTTTTTCTTATTTGGTCCCCCATCATCTGTATACGTATATAAAGATGCACAATAATTATTCTGTGGATTACATATGTGCTTACACTTGTGTGTATTCAGACTAGCTTTATCTGAATTACTATTTGATTATTAATCATAAAATTGACAGATTCATTAATTACATACAGTACAATATACTCTTAATAAATATACGGCATTGTAGTTCTAAGATACTGTACAACGTATGTCTACTATGTACATATTTAATATTTATGAGTTTTGTACGTTATACACCAAAAATGATAAATTCGGAACAACAGTTTAAATTTTTCAAAAATATATATCTTAATAATGCGAAATGCATACGAAAATAAAACTTTAAAAGATTAAATTAAAACAATATTGTGCATTGTGATTTTACATAATGCCCAATGTTACATAATGTTTTTACGCAACCAGATACCAAAAAAAAAAAAAGGATTATATTAACCAGAGTATTGTTTGTAACATTAATGTTCAGGTTCACTTAATTATATTTTTGTAGATCTCTATATAATTCAGATGAAAGAAAAATATAAAGCTACGCAGACTTATACATTTTTATTTATTTAAATTCGTTTAACCCTTTCAAAGGCTTTGGAATACATTATATCAAACCTAATTTTAATTCCCAACTGTAAAAACTTGTCCAAGAATTTTTTTTACAAAGTTTTACTTTAATAATATAGAAGAAAAACTTCATTTTTCTTTTTAATCACTTATATTTGTTTGTACGTACTGGTGGCAGATAATTTTAAATGATCAAAATTATCTTGTCCCTCAAAGGGTTAAGTGAGAATAACTTTTACACATTTAACATAAATATATTTGGTTACAAGAAGAAATATTTTTAGAAATTTCTTTATTAGCTATATATTGAAGAATGTTAAATATTGAATATAGCAGACATATTTTCGTAATCAATTAATTAAAGAGGTATAATAAAAACGCTTTAAAGATTAAATTGAAATACATGTATGCAAACATTCAGATGCATTAAACTTGTCTATCAGAGTTGACTTAAGCAAATTATTACAGTAAAATTCACGTCTGAAAAAGATGCATTAAATCTGAAAATGGAATATGAGAAAAATAAAGGGAAAAAAATATGAAACTCTATTCCATATTTTGTGTTGTGATTTTATTCCAAACTTTATAACAATACTCTGTACTTTGAGAGTTTAAATTTGTAAATTTTTTACTTTTTTTTTCTGATACAATATATATATATATATATATATAGTCGAATCTAATTAACGTAAACCGCTTATCGTGAATAGTTTCCACAATCCCCGCTAAAACAAAGGTCAGTTTCTCAGTTACTGACAATATAAACTACTGATAACATGAACAATTTTTTTTTATTCCCCATGAGATTCCCGTAAACGAGGTTCGACTGATATATATATATATATATATATTATATATAATGTATGTTGCTTGGTAAAAAATCAGTAAGTAAGCTAAAAAAAAAAAAAAAAAAAAAAAATTCATCTAAATATCTCATGATAAAATGAGTATTTATCAACAACAGGTGGATCTGTTATTATTTAAGAACTACAATGTTAAAGTCAACTGTACCTCTTTAGATTTTGAAGCATGTATTTTATAGCCCCTGCTCTTTCCATTATATTACCATTTGATTTCGATGAATATAATAAAACGAAAAAGTACATTTTCCTTTAAAAAGAAATGAATGAATAAAAAAAAACAAATTAATTTTAATTAAATTTTAATTTTAATAAGTTTAATCTTTTCAGCTATATACTACCATTGTTTCCAATAAATACTACAAATAAATAAATAAATAAATAATAAAGATTTCTCTTTTAAAGAAATTATTTAAAATAAACAAAAGTAAAAAGCTGTTATACTATGAAATTTATACATTATGCATAAACATAACGGTTATAAATAAGATTTTATTTAAATTTTAATGCACTTTTTTTTTCTTTTACTTCATTACCATTTGATATGAAGGTGACAAATAGGTTATAAATTGAAAATAAAAGAAACGCAATAGCTGTTTCAGGTCAAATTATCAGTCCGACTCTTCTTCAAGTGAAAAAAGAAAGCACCGAAATATTATTAAAGCAACTACGCATTCGTAAATTTTAAGTGAATTTCGGAGTAGTGCTGCTATCTATTAGTATTTTACAAGAAAGATATCTTACGAACTGCTATATAGTAAAACGCAACTCACAAATTATCTTAATTTCAAACTCTCTCTCTCTATATATATATGTATATTTTGTCAAAAATATAAAAACATGAAACTTAATACAATATTTTAAATATCTAAATGTAAAATAAACTTTTTTACTTTAAAAAATATACGAATTTAAAATGAATGTTGGATAAGAAATTAATAATCTCAAGAAATTCTGCCATAAAACGGAAATTTTAGAAACTGTTGTTATAAAAATTTCTTGTAAAATTTCTGTTTTTATTTCTTAATAAATTTCTGTTTTTAAACATGTTCTCTTAATATTAACCGTAACTGACTGTAAACATTTACAACATTAAATTAAATTAGCATTTTTATAAGCAGGCTTTTACTCACATGTCTTGAGAAAATCGATGTTATTGAATTTAAGAAAACTAATACATAATCTCTTTTTTAGCATTTATTACATGGATATTGAAACTGAAATATAATTTTCTGTCTGACCAGTAGAATCACACGTACATGGTCATAAACGGTTATAAAAATTAAAAGAATAAAATTCATAATATAAAAAAAAAAAAAAAATTATCTACGTTATTTAATTTTTGAAAATTCTCCTTGATTTTGCACTAATATTGTTTATTAGTATAATCTGAATACATTTGTGCTTTACTTTGTGGATCGATTGATGAGTTAATTTTTATTTTTGTAATATTTTTAACTGTGGAATTTTCATGCAATTATTTTTTTTCTAATTCAAAAATTATATATATATATATATATATATATATATATATATATATATTTATAAATAAATCCACAAAATAAATGTACAGATGCATTTAGAGTATATTTATAAACTATAATAATATAAGATCGAAGTAAAAACTTAAGACTAAAGCATTTTAAACAATTTAAAAAAAGATTAAAATTTGTAATTTTAATTTTTTAAACTTTGGTAGTATTCAGGAAATTTTAATATATTTAATATTCATACATTTCAATGCATATACAGACACTGTGAAACATACGCTGTGAAACCGGTGTAAACTCCATATTTTTTAAATATGAATATTTTTGCTTAATTTTACCACATTTAGTTACATCTTTCATTATAAAAGTGAAAAACCTCTAATTATTGCATTAAAATCCCATAAAAGGCCTTACATTGTTTTTTCAGAAAACTAAAACTTCTAAATAATTATAAAAATGAAACTTCTAAGTTATTTTTCTTATAATTTATAAATTCTTACTACTCTGATTTGTTTTAAACGCTAAAAATAGGTAATGCTTACAAAATCTTAAATTGTTTTCCTACATATAAATTTGCAAAAAGTTCGTTATTTCAAAATCTATTTAGAAGGAAACAATTCACTTTACATTGAACGACCCATTATATGCAATACAAACAATTGTAAGAAAATAATTTCAAAGAAAGATTTTCAACGTCCACCATACCCTTATTAAGACTGACAAAATGACACAAGCACACATACCTTAAAATTAGATTTATAAGAAATTAATATATGTTTTTTTCTCTTGATGAGAAATTTAAATTATGTTTATTTTTTACACAAAAATCCCGCTTATTTATAACAGAAAAAATATTTGATGTCATAATACTATTATGTGACAAGTTTTGCTTGTAAAATTTATTCATTGGTAATACTAATATTCAAATGCTGTTAGAAAACAAATTAGTAGTTAGATTTACATTAACAGCATTTTTCAATTTCTCGAGATAAAAAAAAAAAAAAAAAAACTTAAAAATAACAAGTCAAACTTTTTAGCATCTGATTAATAATTATATACAAACTTTTATTATAAGTATGAATAAAGTATTAATAATGTATCAAAATATATGTATGTAAGATATATAAAGTAAATTCACTCTTACGTCTCTCTTTGATAATCAGAAAGTCATCAACATGAGAAAATTGATATGAAATCATTTGGTTTTCGCGGCTGAAAATTATGGAACTGGCAACCCTTGTTGGTAATTTGGCGGTCTAGTCAAATTTGGCAGCTTTCTATTTTGAGATAAAACAACACAAGTAGTCCTTTTCATTTTGTGGCATAGTCATTATTTAATTATTAGGGGTTAAAAAAACTATTTTTGTTTTATGTAGTTACTTTAATGAAAAATGCAGAACTCAACAATTGTATTAAAAAAATGTTATTTAAATATTATGTTACAGAGTTTGTATTTAACAATATTTTGTTAAATAGTTTATTTTTATGATGAGGCAAGATATAAAAATTCGTGGTGTATTTAAAATGTTGCATGCTTGTTTTATTGAATTACATAAAATGCCACTTCAAGGAAAGCTTATCTAACTAAACAGGATGATAATTACAAAATCAAGCTAGTACGTCGTGGCCATTACAAAACTGTATTTTATATTTTCTTAAACAAATCCACGTTGTTCAATTAAAAGTAGTTATTTCTGCATTTTACATTTATGAAAAAAATGAGAGAAAGGAAAAAAACCAATAATGGAAAAAAATATTATTTATTTATTTGTTTATATATATATATATATATATATATATATATATATATATAAATTCAATTATTTCAAATTATTACAGAAGCTTGATTCAACTATTCATTTTAAAAATTGTGAGCTATTTCAAAAAATATTAAAATCATTTTGCCGGCACGAAAGAGCGGTTGTGAATGATGCTACTCCATATACTGTCGGCAGAAATATTATTGAAGCTCTAGTAAATCAAAATATTTGCACCTAAACTGTTTTGTTGAGTAAATATTTATCGAGTCATAATCTTAGTCTTAAGCTGTTTATAAAAAAGTAGATTGATGATAAAAATTAGTGATCAAACTAATATCTATATAATATTTCTCTAACGTGGACCAATTTCAATTAATATTTTTTGAAATGATACGACAGTGGTAAAATTAATAAAATACGTGAGGATAAAAAATAGTATTTAAAAATGAACAATATTTAAGCACGCGGATTCAGTTCAATGATCTAATAAAGAAAACATGACGATATTTGTTTGAGGACATTATTTTATGAGAAATGTATTTTTGAAAGTTATTTCTGCAAAATCTTTGCAAGAGTCAGTATAAACCTAGCAATATTTCAAAGATATAAACAGAACGTGATATATTATCATAAATTGGCTACAAAACGCAATCATAAAAAAATATTATCAATTTAAGTCTAGGATTTTTTTTTTCTTTTTTACAAAAAATTACGCTAAAATAAATAAAATGCCATTGCATACATTAAAATTTAAAAGGCGTCACAGGGGTCCTTTACTAAAACCGTACTGCCTGCGGAAGTATGAAAACTGAGTCATAAACCATGAATTTTATTTTGAAGCTTTTCTTTGAATAATTCTGGTTTCACTATTGCACAATATTTATTTGTATCTAATAATAATTTGGCTTCTGGTAAATTAAAATTTTAATTAAGGGGTGAAATTGATATAATATTTATAAGTTTCAAATTTTAAAGGTAAATAAGAAAAGAAATAAAGTGCGAAAATGCCGCACGTGTTTGCTAGTATATATGAAACGTGGATGTGTGCTTCAGTAATTTTTCTGCCGAATGTACAAAAAGTTTTTTTGAATAATTATCAGTATTGTGTATATATATATATATATATATATATAATCATTTCACAACCATTAGTTAAAAATAATCTGTGTATTTTTATACTAAACGTTATTCTAGATGACTGCACGGATCGAAATTTTATCCTTTAAACCTTTAATTTAATCCTTTGCCGGTCCTATTGAATTTCCCTCTCCTTTTTTGAATGTTGCCAAATTTCAGGATTTTTTTTGTTCAATATCCACCAATAAATTTCTACTGCATCGGTTGTCTAATCACTTCGAAGTTTATTCGTCCATTATGTATATCAAATATCACTCCTCAAAATTATTGGTGTTCGTTAAATAAAAGAGTCCCTCAATTTGGCAATACTATGTATAGCGGTTTAGAGCACTAGGGCCGGCAAAGGGTTAATATAGGAGAAAATAAATAAATTAATAAATAAATAAAACATTTTTTTTTAGCTGTTTTTAATTATTTCAACCTCAAGATTGGATCAAGCGTATGATTACCGTTTATTATTATTATTATTATTTTACTTACATCTGTCAAGAAGAAAGTATTGGATTCGTGAAAATTTTCGACTTTCGATTTTGGAATATGATTCGACTATTGTTAGAAAATGTCTTTGTATGTGTGTCAGAAAGAAAATTTTGGACTCTGTTTCTCACGAGCCAGTGGACAGCATTTAACCAAACTTAATATTTGGCTAGACTTAAATTACTGCTAATTAGATTTTAATATGTGGCTTTCATAACATGTTGCTTCTATATTGCAATTCTACTGGACAGGCTCCATCTAATCATCTATAGTTATAAATACACTAAGCTTGTACATGTGATGGAAATCATGTAAATCTGTACTGATTTTATTTGGGTACAAAAAGTTAACAGACGACAATTTAATTTCGTTTCTGATAAGGTAAAACCTTGCTTCTCAGAGTAGGTAGTTCTTCTAAGGTATATATATTTCGTATGTTATTTATTGTTATTTAAATCCACCAAAATTGGTATATGATATTTATATTATTAAAATGTATGCTGATTCAATTCGGATGTAATCTATCCACAATGTGGCGTTGCTGTTAGTGTCTGGGATTTCCAGTTGCCTATACAGCAGCACCTATTGGTGAAAATTGTACGAAATTATATGTATAGAAAGTTAATTGTGAGAAGCTAAGTTTCTTGAAATTTTGTGCGAATAAATCGTTGGTGACGCTATTATATAGAATGGAATAAAAAAAAAACTTTTAAAGCCGTCACAGTATAACTATTTTTTTTTTTTTTTTTTTTTTACTAATGCGCAAGATATTTATATTTTTATTGAAATATTACAGAAATTGCTACATTTTTACTATATTTAGTAATAAACAAAAAAGAAAAATCATGCGGACCACTTAGTTTATAAAACACCTGCACCCTACACCTAAACATACACTTTTGTACGTTTAAAATTTTAGTGAGTCCCCATATCAAACCGCTTACGGTATACACATACTTTCAATAAAAAATGAGCACGGTTACGATGTAACTGAGGAATTATAAAATATATTTTTGAAATTAGAGAACGAATAGACAGACAATGGTGTTGACAAACTTAAATTTTAAGCATATTTTTAACTCGTTGGAAAGTTGAAAACGTTTAACAAAATTTAAAACACACTTCGATCAATTTTCGCTTATTATCCTCTAATATATCTAAATATTTCTATATGGCCTTATGAATCATAAGCTAACAATAAAATATTTTATAGGAAACATGTTTTATGTGCATACGAACAGTATTTCATAATTTTATTACGTTTCGTGTAGCATATCTAAGTATGCTTTAAATAAACATTAGCAGGCTTTGCCCGCTTTGCTGCATAGTATATTTAAATAAATTCTCAAAATTCCATGTCATTATTAACAAAATCTCAAAAGAAAAAAAAAATCGCTGAAATCAATCGAAACTTAAGTTGATGTTCCAGCTGCGTTTGGTAATGGTTCTTCCGCTCGCAACATGATTAGTCTGGGTTTCCATTGCTTTCGGCAGCGTCTTACCCACTTTTTACTCTCCCTCTTCGGCGGGTAAGTTAGAAGTTTCGCGAAATACCACCGAAGTGCCTATTACATACACTCAATCAATACCCACCAACCAAAATTCGCCATTCCAAGATAATTTGAAGCAAAATTTTGGATTTTATAATGTGTGAAATTTGAAGGTATCGCTATTTTTTTTAATAACGACCGTCATCATGAATGTAGACCATCAATTAAATCTCTTCTTTCATTTGACAGACTCATCACTTCTCAACCCAAATAAATAAATAGATAAAAATAAAATAAAAATTACTACTTAATTATGCATTATCAGTATTTAAAAAAGACTGTTTTTATTTAAATATTAATAATAATTTCGTGGGACACTCACATGGCTGTCTCTTACTCTTACCTAGCATTTGAATACTATAAATGCAGATTGCAGATTAAAGTGTAAGATAACAAATACTATATATAAATCTACGTTTTAAAAATTTCAAACTAGTTTTAGGAACAGATATTATTTGACGAATAACTCTCTCAATGAGGAGGGGGGGGGGGACCCCGTTTAAATATATTGCATAATGCCTACTATAAAAAATTCTTGGCTATTATTAAATTTAAAAGTTCATTCCAAATTTTTCAGTCAACTTTCTTTCTCACCACTCTTTCAAGCTTATTAATCTTGAACAAACATTTTTAGCAACCTCAAAATAAACTTCAAAATACAAAATTTGAATTAGCTGCAAATATTTGTTTTAAAATTAGCTGATAACAGGCATACACAAAGATTAACCATTAAAAATTTGATTTTAGTATTCAAGGAACCTCAAAACGTGTAATTATAGGGAAAAAAAAGCGTTAAAATTTCCACTTAAAAAATTTCTTTGTTTACTCTGTAGGTTTGAAGTATTAATTATCATTCCTAGGTAGCCCTGTAGATGAATGGGGAATGATTTTCATGCCATATTTTACACTAAACATACTTTTATGCATATAAAAAAATATATGTTAACTTATTTTTGTTTAGTACAGGCTACAGATATTAAACTGTAAATAGCAAAAAAATTTCGCTCACATACCTAATGTATTTGAATTATCTTGGACGTCCCTGTACACGAAGCATTTGCTTGATCTCAAGGAAAAGCTAAGTGCAGCATCCCCTTACATGATTCAAATGTAGAATACTAAGTTTTCATATTCTGGAATTATTTGTTTTTGAAATGTGCTGATAACTGGCATACACGTACAGGCATACACAAAGACACACACACACACACACAGATCAAATACAAAAACCTGATTTTTGGATTCAGGGGACCTCAAAATGTGCAAAAATATTGCAAAAAATCAGTTTCAAAATTTGACCCAAAAACAATACTTTCGGGTCAAATTTTGGATTTTTCTTATCCATATCTGTGGATGAGAGAAAGAAAAGAAAGAAAAATATAAGCAATAATTAAAGAGAGGAAAAAAATAGCCAAATTAGCGATAAAACTGCCAAACCGTTTGACTTCCTGTAATAGCAGATGCTTGCTTATCGTTAAGTTAAAGCGCGAAAATTTTTGTCACATTCTTCAATTATGTTGATGCTATGCAGACCGAACCTTGTGCAGTTTGCTGATCAAGCAGTAGATTATTTATTCAATAACATCCTTGATTAGCAGATTTTCATGACAGAATACAATCATTTTTATGCTATGTAGAAGATCTTAGAAAATTTATTTTTCTAAGGGTTTATTATTATTATGACAAATGAAAAAAAAAAAAAAAAAAACGGTAAATTTGTTTTAAATCATCAGAAAACGATGGTTCAATTATTCGTTTTAAAGGTGATATCGAATTCTTTTGAAAGATAATCATTGTGAAAATTTTTATCCACCCCTCCCCCATCCCCGTATACTTATTCCTAGGGGAAAAAACAATGTCCTATGAATAATAATAATTAAAAAAAAACTGTTTGACTATTACTCGTTATACAGCCAAATTGAATCAATAATGTATATCAAATGTATGTCACACAGAAGGTTTGGTGAGTATATATATTACAGAAGCTGATAGATAGCCTTTCTGTGAATGGAAAATATTGGAACGTGGCAGTGCCACCTGTCGTCCAATATGCACCCAAAGGCAATCTGTAGAGTTTTACGTAATATTAATTTCACGTACCAAATTTACAACATTTATAAATCACAGAAGTTGAGATTTTTCGTTTCCGTTATGAGATTACATTGCAACATAGCACCTGTTGGCCGATGTGCATCCAAAATGGACCAGTAAAGCTTTACATAAAATCGATTTCACTTATAACTTCAGTGTATCACAAAATTTAAGTGTTAAATCACAAGAGTTAAAATATTGCCTTTCCGTTAAAATGATTAAATTGCAGATTACAACGCCACCTGTTGGACAATGTATACATCCAAATTGTATTAGCAGAGGTTATCATGATATATACCAATATATTAAGTTTAATGCATTTATACACTATAGAAGCTGAGATATAGCCGTCCCATAAATGGAGGATTTCATTACATAGCACCGCAATCTATCGGACGATATATCCTAAATGAAATTTAAATAACCTCCAATTTAGGGCAAGATCTAATTATGTAACAAGTTTGGTTGAATTCCATACATTGATTCATGAAATACAAAATTCACAAAATTTTTCCATGAGTTTAAAATTTTGTAATTTTTTTTCACCTCACCGCTACTGATTCTTGAAAAGCATTCTTTACTGACGTGCTAACAAAACGTTAAACTGAAAATGTAAAAAATGCTCTATTCTCTATCAAGCTAAAAATTATAAATTTCGAATAACTTACGAAGTTTTTAAATTAGAATGTTACAAATCTCTCAATAGGATTCTTATCAATATCATAAGCGATATTTTAAAACTGGTCCGATCTCTCTGCAATCATTTGTTCTTGAGATATCGTGTACATGGACTAACGGGCTATCACGCTAATAGGTGCCGATACCATACCAACCTTTTGACTTCCGGATTCCTCACGCCAGAAAACGTGTAAAAAAATCAAAAACTGAAGTCAAAAATTTTCATGATTAACCTAGTTTCTCAACCAATAGTACTAAAAAGTCATTTTGTCATATTCGTTATAATTACACTGTTACAGAACGTGTTATGACGGTGTTACACTTGAACGTTCTATATAGAACTAGAATTGTACGTTTTATAGATGGTACAAATCAAACATTTTCAGAACGTTCTAAATAATACCATTTCTGAACGTGTTTTAGAACGTTCTTTTGACACGAAACACGGTGTTTGAACTATTGAAACCGTTATTAGACGTTCACAGAACGTTCCTGTGCTACTTGGGTATGTTGAAGTTAAAAATATTATGTTTGCATTGTAATTATAAATAGAAGAAAAAATCTGGAGTGACTCCACTCGACTTTCCGAACATTGAATAATTAACAGTTTTGTAGATAAAGTAAAGAAAGATGAGTTGTTAAACAAACAAAAGAGAGAATACCATAATAGAGTGTTTGAGTATTTTTCTCTATATATTACACGATGTTTTATTGAACGCTACTGAACTTTGAGCCCATAGATCATAATGATAAAGGATTTTTCGTTGTGCCCCTGTAAAAACCTATAAATGCTAGATTTACCAAAATGCTTATAGTTAGTGCAACAGTGACTTATAATATTCATATAAATTTTCAGCTCAATTGAATAAGGCGTTTAGGACCCATAGGCCATAATGATAAAGGATTTTTCTTTGTGTACCTGTAAAAAAACTGTAAGTGCTAGATTCACCAAACTCTATACAGTTGGTGCAACTGTGCCCTATAACATGTGTACAAATTTTTTGCTCAGATTAATAAGGCGTTTAGACGCTATCACACTTTTAAAAATTTGGCCTCATAGTCCGTAATGATAAAGAATTCTTCTTTGTGTCCCTGTAAAAAAACTATAAGTGCTAGATTCTCCAAAATCTATACAGTTTGAGTATCTGTGACCTATAATATGTGTATAAATTTTTTGCCCAATTGAATAAGGCGTTTAGATGTTATCGCACTTTTAAGATTTTGGTCCCATAGGCCATAATGATAAAGAATTTTTCTTTGTGTCCCTGTAAAAAAACTATAAGTGCTAGATTCACCAAAATCTATAGGGTTCGTACTATGGTGACTTACAATATACGTACCAACTTTCAGCTTATTCGAGCGAAGCGTTTAGACGCTAGCGTGTTCACTCACAGACATACACACATACATACACACATACATACACACATACATACATCATCGCAAAAATAGTGAAAACGAACTCATTGGACCTTGAAACGTATAGAAACATCAAAATCTCAAATTCGGATTTTTGACATGATTACAATACTTTCCTCACTATAGTGTTCGGAAAGTAAAAAGCAAATGATCAAATAAAAGAAAATTATGAACATTTTAATTAAAAGCAAATTGTCACATAAAATTTGATATCATTATTTTTAAGACCCATATTTCGAAAATTCTTATAGCCATAAAGTAGCTGCGTCACAAACTTTTAACCCGTTAAGGGTTTTTGTATTGATATCATTACTTTTTAAGGGTTATTGATTAAAAAGATCACAGAAATGAGTTAATAGCACTATATAAAAAGTATTTTTGTATTAAATTTAACTTGAAAGTAAATTTTAAAATTATACAGCAAGTGATAAAACTTTAAAGAAAAACAGAACAATACAAAAACATACTACTTGGGGGTGGGGGAAGCTATTACATACAATAAAATTGCATAACATGTAACTATTAGAAATAAACTTTATAAACTTTTGAAAACATTTTCACAAGAAAAATAATTTTTTTTTACTCATACTGAAAATGTAATTATTGAAATAAAAAAAGATTTTAACAGTATAATTTTTTTTTCCACTGGCAACTCCATATTTCTATAGAAATATATGAAACTTGTAACATTTTTTTTTTTATATATAATGAACATCTGAACATTCAATTGGTAATGTGGGTCCCCGGGAGAAGAAAAATATTTAAAAACAATTACTCCCTATTATCCACAGAACAAGGTGGGGGTATCACCGTTACAAATGGAACGGCTCATTGTTGCCCACTTTTGTTCAGGCATTATGAATATAAATATTTAAAAAAAAGAAAGCTTTATAAAAATTAAAACTTATACAACAGATGACAAATTTTTAATGAAAACTCCTGTGTAGTAATTCTTAATGGTTACCTCATGTATAACAATAGGTTTTCTAAACTAAAAAGATTATTCTGTTTTTTCAAAAAATAAAATGTAAATATTTTTGCTGTTTCTTGGCCATGAACACTTAGAAATTATACTATCATCTGCTTTGTACAAATGTTTGTTTTTTCGAACTATAGCTGTATAATGGCCGCTTGATGCACTTTTACCATGATGAAATATTTCACCTTTTAATATGTAATTTTTATCACAAAATTTTATTTTACTCTCTAACTCCTGACAGTAACAAGTTTGTATTTTTCTGCATGCTTGAATTTATTAATTGCAATGAAAAAAATGAAACAGTTTGTGTATTTTCAATGTTAGTTTAGTAATTAAAACATTAAGGTTATTACAATTAGGGCATTTTGCTTTCTTACATAAATTGTAATTCCAGGCATTAAAATTATAGTCAAGTAACTCCTGAAATTTAAATTTGTTTTTTGTTATTGGTATTATTAATTTTCCTATTTGAGTTTCGATCGCTTCTTGGTTTTAATATTCACAATTTTGACATCTATAATAATTTTTAGTATCAAATGACATGACAAATTTTTAAATATCTATATTTATCAAGAAGTAACTATAAAAATTTTGTGCTATTCTGCTACTGTTTAATATCAAACATATCATCATGAAACTCTAATTGTAATTAATGTGAATCTAAAGCAGTACTGGATATGGGACTAGAAAAATCTAAACATAGCTTTTTTAAATTCTGAATGAGGGGATAACATTATTGCAGAGTTTATACACTCTATATTAAAAAGACATTGTAAGACAGAGATAACGTAACAAGAAACATGGATTATTAAAACCATGAAAATTACTTAATGATTCTATTATGTCTTCTCCGTGTTTTTTTATTTGTGCATTTTCTATATCAATTAATGGAGGTATATACAAGTGTGTTAAGTAATTGTTTTTATCAGGCACGTTCTTATTAACAGTTTTCTTTAATGAGAACAGTTTTATGTCGGGTTTAAATGTAGATTTCAATCTATTATATTTTAAAATTGCACTAGTCTGAGCTTGAATTTTATTTGGATTTAAATTAATTATGTGTAGGCCATCTAAGCATTTACCTCTGGATAAAGCAACATACACCTGACCAGATGAAAATATCGAGCTACCTATATCTACTACAGAAGTGTCTAAAGTTAAGCCTTGGCTTTTATGGATATTTATTCCATATGCTAAACAAATCGGAAACTGCTTTCGAAAAACAAATATGTTTGTAAATAACTGAAATTTTGAGGTTACAGGTTCCATGTCAAATTCTCCGGTTTCAAATTTTATTCTAAGTTTACTAATATTTTCGCTTGCAAAATTATCTTTATAAATTTTAGTTATAAAACCTATTGCTCCATTTAATAAGCCATTAGTTATATCTATATTTCTTAATAACATAAAATTTTCTCGTTATATAATTTCTATTTCATCTTCTAACCATGCAGTTCAACTATTATCTTCGTTATTCTTATTTAAGGATTTCCGTGCTTTATCTTTTTGTGCATTAGTTTTTGCTTCAATTGTATCAATA
This sequence comes from Salticus scenicus, assembly GCA_963930645.1. Taxonomy (NCBI): domain Eukaryota; kingdom Metazoa; phylum Arthropoda; class Arachnida; order Araneae; family Salticidae; genus Salticus; species Salticus scenicus. Next base: position 235,948,668 of record OZ005652.1, read on the forward strand.
ACTTTGAAAATAACTTTCGGTTCATTTGAATATTCTAACATTGCTGCATTAAAAAGATTACACTGCTTCTTTGTTGGGTATAAACAAATAGTTTAATATTCTAATTTTTTTACATATTCAACTAGTTCTTTCATGCAGTCCGATGGATTATTGAATTTTAAAACAATTTCTCTTTCAGGTAAAATTAACTCATCAGCATCAGTTAATATACCTACACGGATTGAATCTAAAATGGATGTATATACTTTATATGTCTGTTGATTCATGTTAATGGACAACTCATCATAAGTAAGCAACTCTTGCCAAATATTTGTAAAATGTAATCCAGAAAAATGTGTAGCACTAACTTCTTTAGAAATATTCACAAATGGAGAATGTCCCATTACAGGTGGAAGTTGCAATAAATCACCAAAATACAAAATGCTTATTCGCTCGAACCAACCATCATTTTCATCTATAGTTTTAAAAATTTCCGATAACCTCATGTTTATATGCATTAACATTACATTAGAAACCATGGAAACTTCATCTAAAATAAGGAAAACCAGATTATTTAATTCAGCACGAATAGAATTTAATTTATCATCAGATAATTTACTGTATTTTGGTATATTCCCATGTTCAACTAGTAATTACAATAAGCAATGAATAGTTAAGCCATTTATATTAAAAGCAGCGATATCAGTTGGTGCTATTACAGCGACTTTATTAAATTTATTTGAAATGTAACATCGGATAGCTTTAATTAAATATGATTTTCGTGTTCCTCCTATTCCAGATGCAAATTTTCTCAAAATTGAATTTGGAATCAATCTTTTGTTAAGATTACTTGATGTACAAACATTCATTTCTTTAACATATTGTTCTAAACAAACTAAAACTTCATTGAAAACACGTTTTTGATCTACATTTAAATGTTCAGTCATACTATCAAGCCAATATTTATATATCCTTAGACAATAATTTTTCAAAGTCTTCTATTTCATTCCCTATTGGTTCAACAAAATTAATAATATTAAAGTTATCACCACCATCATGGTTATTTGAAAACATTTGTTTTTCTATATTTTCTATGTCTGAATTCAAATCACTTTTAGCCTGCTGTATTTCCTTTAAACGCTCATGATACTTCATTGCCTCCAGTAAATTTTCCTTGCAATCAGCAAAAGACTCACTATATGTATTAAAATCACCTCTTGGTTCTCTCCATGGCTTAAACAAGATTAATAAACATAAATAATAATTTTCTGGTTCCTGTATACAATTGAAATTATAATGGATAATTAAATATGGAATTTTTCTTTTACGTAAATGTTTTTCTTCATACTCATAAAAAATTACTTTTTTAGAAGGATTTTTATCTACAATATCATACTATTTGGAAAAATCAAACAAAGAAAGATTCTCAAGTTGGATTGACCTACGTGGGTAATGGGTATCAATCCAACATGAACAGTATATATCAGTTGCATCGCCACTTAATTTCTGTAGCTCATTCTGTTTTTTTAACCCTTTAAGCGTGTTTGACGAACTCACCTCGTCATCGGGATGTTACGCTATACCCGGGTTTGACGAGTCCAACTCGTTATCTAATTTTAACGACAGTATTTCAACGTGTTTGACGGAAATATCTCGTCATATCCTTATAGGAAAACACTTTGTTTTCAAAATTTGCAACTAGATGGCAATAGTAGTTCCGTAAAGTGAAATATAATTTCTTGAGAAAACTGGTGTGTTTGATTTTTGCATTCTGGTGAAATTGGCGAGCGGTGTTTCTAGACACTTTTGTGAGAAAAGACAGTTATTATCGAACGATTCCAGTGATTCAGAAGATGACATTTTGGATCATTCTGACTTTGTAAGTAGATCTGATTCTGATACAAGTATTTATAGTTATGAGTCAGATGAGGAAGTAAATAATTTGGATTCTGTGCAAGAGTGGTGTAAAGTTTCAAGTGCAACTCCAGCTCCACCGCATTTTCAATTTCATGGAAAGCCTGGAATAAATTTTCAGGTAAAAGATATTGATAATTCCTTAGATTTTTTCCATCTATTCATAACTAAGAAATTGGTGGAAACTATAGTAGAGGAAACAAATATATATGCAGAACAATTTTTGCGAAAGAACATAAGTGTACTGAAAGTTAGATCTCGAGTGCATAAGTGGAAACCGGTAATTGCATCTGAAATATGGATTTATTTAGCTCTTCTTTTATTCCAGGGTATTGTTTTGAAGCCTGTGACAGCCTGGTATTAGTGAAAGCAGAAAATGTTGAGCACTCCTTTTTTTTTTGCTGAAGTTATAACAGAGCAAAGATTTTCTTTGATAAGCAAGTTTCTGCATTTTTCAAATAATGAAACTACGGATGAAGAAACTCATCCTTGCTGGAAACTTCGAAAAATATGGCCCATTTACAGTTTCCGTTTGGAAAAAATTCGATCTCTGTATACTCCTGAGCGTGACATTATCATCGATGAAAGCTTGATGTTACATAAAGGGGGGTTTCCTTGGAAACAATACATACCCTTGTAGAGAGCTAGATTTGGATTGAAATTCTCTATGCTCTGTGAATAAGACACAGGTTACATATGGAATTACATTTTATATACAGGAAAGGGGATGATTCTAAGCCCAGACTTCAACAAGGAAAGCCTTACATCGCAAATTGTGCTAAGTTTGATCCAACCTTTGCTCTACAAGGATACTGCCTTACAGCCGATAATTTTTATATGTAACCAGATCTTTGTAATAAACATATATCATTCAAAACTGACTCGTACGGGACAGATCGAGTGAACCGCAAAGATGTTCCAAAAGAAATGTAATCATCAAAACTTAGAAAGGGTGACATTATTGCTTTTCAACGCAGAAAACTAATTGCAATGAAATGGAAAGATAAAAAAGATGTTCATTTATTGAGTAGAATCCACAATATTGAAATGACTAAAGCTTCTTGTAATGGGAAAAGAGGTTGAAAAGCCAAAGGTTGTAATAGATTACAATTTATAAATGGGAGGTGTGGACAGAGCGGACCAAAATCTATCCTATTATGAGACAGTGTGGAAAAGAATGAAAGTATACTCCAAAAAAAAAAAAAAAAAAATTCAGGCTTAGGCTTGATCAATGTCTTTTCAATGCCTCTATTCTACAGAGCAAGGTAACTAACAAAAATATAAAACTGTTGTATTTTCGAGTTACAGTCATTGAAGAAATATTACGTAAATATCAAGTGTCTACAGCCATGCCGGGAAATACGGGAAGAAAAAGTGATGCAAATGATCCATTGCGTCTTACATGAAGACACATCGCAGACTATATACCTGCCACACCCTGCAAACGAGAACCAACAAGACGATGTGTTGTTTGCTATGCGTCTCATGAAAACGGTAAGAAAATTAGAAAGAAGACAAGGATATGGTGTCCAGACTGTGGGGTTGCTCTTTGTAACATTCCATGCTTTAAAATTTATCACACCAAAAGAAACTACTAGAAAATGTATGTTTAAATATATATTTCTGTCTTTACTTAGTTATTACTTTCTTTTTTTAGATTTTATTTATTGTAGCATGCGAGAGAATATATGTCCAATGCAGCGCTCCTTCTTACTATCGTGAGAAACACTCCCCACTGCACTGCACACACGGGAGCAAACGCTACACGCTTAAAGGGTTAATTTACGAGATCTATGAATTTTTACGTCTAACCACCTGATAACCGTACCAGAATCTGTTCCAAATGAGTGTGATAATAAAGTGTAAGCGGCTTCTAAAGCCCCACATTCCCGATTTGATAATGTTCGTAAACTGAAATTCCATAAACTATTATATAAAGGTTTTGTGGAATAAAAATCATTGAAATCATCAGATGCAAATGATCATTGAAATCATCAGCATAAGTTTGATATTTTGTTATGTATGTAGTTAAAGACGCTGACTTTTCACCAATAAACCGAATATCTACATTACCACACCAGGCTAGCATTATAATCATTAATGTATAACTCATCTTTATTTCGTGGCTAATTATACAAACGAGTTTGTCATTTTTTTTCGACTTATTTCTGCATCAGCAATTCATTAATGTGTATATATTCAGAAATTTCCCGTGGAAAGCTAAACCTACAAACGCTAATTGTTTTATTCTTAACCTTTTTAGCCCGCATACAATATGAATTATGTTTATGGTTTTGATATTTCTTAATACGATCATGAGGTAGTGGAAAATTACTTTTACTGGAAATTCTGAAGGTTATATATTTATTCATAAATTCAGCAATGGAATGTAAACTAGCTTTTCCTAATATTGGGGCGTCCTTGATCCATAGCAATAAATGAAAATGTTGTAATCCACGTGACTGATACTCACGGCGCCAAGCATAATGTTCAACTACACCTAAAAGGTCCATTACTAGAAGTTATAAAATCTAACATAGCTCGAAATTTATTTTCTATAAAGCGTGATGTATTTACTGGGTCTAAAGCTATTAAATGTGATAAAGGTTTATCTTTGTATTTTGCATTTGTTTGTCCTAGATACATATGCAGATCTTTCCAATGATACTCACTTGGTTTCAAAGTTAAAAAGAAAGTAGCAGAACCATAGTTCTTCACCATACTGTTTAAATCATTGCGTGGTTTTGACGAAAACTGTTCTGTATTTCGTAATCTACTAAAAATTGTGGATAAATTACCCTCTAATTCTTTGCTTGCAATCATATCTAAGCATTTTTTTTGCAGTAAGATTTGATGTAGAATTTGTAATATTATATATGAAAAATTCCAGCTTTTAACTGTCTGATATTAGCATTGTTTAATAAATAAAACAAATATTGTAAATTTAGTCGAAACTGTGAATGAGAAGATTTTAATAAACATTTAATAAATTCGGCTACTGGCAAATTAATCGGTCGTATTTCAGAATTACCATTTTCATCATAACAAAATAAGTCTGGAAAGCATTTTAAATCTAACTGTACATCACGGTCATCCAAATGTTTTTCCATAATTTGTAAAAATTGATATATTGTGCTAGAATCCGTGTTAATTCTTTTTTCAAATAATGGATGTATTGTCATGTTGTTATAATAACCATCTGTCACATCTTTTTGCGTCAACATTGCACCCCTTATATTCGGATTTCTATTATCACAATCTAACTCAATATCACAATCTTTTATATTTTTTAACAATTTATCAGCTGAAGTAGGTATAATAATGTGGTGATACAAGGAATTTATTATTTTTTTTTAACCAATGTAATGCTTCAAAAATTTTACTGATGTTAGTTAATGATTGCCAAATGTGATTTTGTTTAGATGGTACACTACGAGCTAACACATAAAATTCCTGATCTGCCATTAGTGCATCGGATAGATTGGGTAATTTTTTTTAAGTGTCTGTTCTAATGGCTTCTCAAAATTCTCATAATTAAACATTCTTTACTTTCAGACAAATTAAACAAATTTTTAATTGCAGTAAATTCATTATTTAGGTGATTACTTTGATTTGTTCCTGCTGAAGAATTTTTTTTCCGAATTTTGTTTTCTGTCAATCTGGTTTGATGCTGAATTGGTGTTTCTAAACTAATTGTTTGTTTCTTTTGAATTTTTCTTTAGAAGTATATTTTATGTTGGGCTTGTGTCTGCGAATCTCTAAATTCCTCTACGCATTCTAAGCGGGAATTTTTCTTATTTTCCTTACGAATAATTTATATATATATATTACCTGAAAGTGTTTTTATTAGAATATAAAGAAGTCTAAACTTTTAAATGGTTTGTAGATTCAAAACGAATGTCCGAACAACTGGATTAAAAAAAAATATATTATCTAGAATAACCCGTGTCATATTAAATGTAATTACTTTAGTAAATACAATTCCATTAAATATAAATACTTTAAAAATAAAGTTATTGGAGTTGAAAACTTTTAATGAATAATACGCGTTTTTCTAATTTTAAAAAACTGTGTTTTCAATTATCAAGCCTCTTTCAAAAGAACGCAACAAACATACTGTTCTTTTTAGAAGAAGTCAAAAATAGAAAACATTTATCAATTAAAAGATCAGTATTCAGTTAAAATCTTTAGATCATTAATACTAAATTTTTGAAACAGGCGAGATTATATATATATTAGAATTTATAAAGTTACTGAAGAAGCATCCAGTTTTATTTAAATATTTTGTTGCAGAATTCTTTTTTTAATCCCGAAATTACAAAATCATTGAATTAGTAATGAATTTTTTTCATTTTTCTACGAGACAAATATGAAACACCCGATTTATTATTCTACACAAAACATCATTTTAATATTATCGTTTCATTTAGTTTGTGTATAAAACAACAAAAATTTTCATGATTCCACTCCATTTCTTTTGAGCAACAAAAGCAAAATATATATAATGATTTTTTTTTTCAATTTACTTTAATATAAATATTTATAATACCGTGTAATTCTTACCTTTATTCCATGATATGCGCTTATTTCTCATACTTCTGTTTGTTCTGCCACATTTTAAAACCATCTTTGTAAATCACGAGCCATTCACAAAATTTATCCATTTGCATTAACATTAAAATTAAAAATATAGAAAAAAAAAAGGAGGACATTTCCAAAAACCTAATTTATTTAAGTTCTTTTTTTTTTTCTTTCTTTCTTTCTTTTTTTTTTTTTTTTTTGCTTAATTTTTTATAGATATTCTTTTTACAAAATGATTGATTTCTTTTTTTTCATCGGGTGAACTTTATTATTTGTCATATGCAAAGTGGTAATAAGTTTAATTATTTTGCGTAACATGATAGAACAATTTATTTTTTGAAATATTTTTTAATCAAACCTTTATTTAAAAATTATCGAATTATTTGCTTTCTGCATAAAAATAAAAAAAGAAAATAAAAATAAAGAAAATACATGATTTTTTTTTCTTTTATGTGTGTATGTTAATGTAATAAATGATATCGAGGCTTATTATTTATGTTTAGTTCTCAAACAATAACTTCTCCACGTGATTTAAAAATAACTTTTAATCGTCCAAAGATGCAATCTCTTGCATTATTAAATATCATTCCATTACCAATCTTCATACCTAAATTTGTAAATACAATTTTTAAAAGAGCATAAACAATTTTGATCCGGTTCTCAAATTTCCGAAAATTTTAGTAATCTGACCTCTTTAAAGAGAAGAAGTTAGAAAAAATTCAAGAAGGAGAAATCATTTGTCAATTATAGTATTTACGAATATACTTTTCATTTTCATGATAAAAAAACTTTGTATGTGTATACACATTTTAGGATTAACATTTAATTTCCTAAAAAGTCGAAATTAGAAAATTCACATATTTTATAAAATACACGCTAATTTTATCCAAATTCTAGAAGCAAAATGCCATTATAAAATTATTTCAACAATAATCTTACAAATTAAACTTCATTCACAATAATAATAAAAAATATTTTAAGTAAAGAAAGCAATATATATAAATTAAATTTTGTTTAATTTAAATTAATGTTTATAAACCCGCTAAATTTCATCATTGTTTTAATGTATACATACGCTTATTGCTCATACTCCTACAAGTTTTGCTGTATTTTACAATCATGTAATTCACGACCTATTCACAAAGCTGATGGATTTGCATTTCTGTCAAAAAACAAGTTTGACATTTCAACAATTTTATTTCACTTATTTTTTAAATGCTATTATTTATGTATATATTCCTTTTACAAACGGGTTGTTTTACTGAGTGAATTTCGTTATTTGTTATCTATAATAATAAAAGGTTAACTATACAATATAGTAATTGATTTAACAATTTTACGTAGCGTGAAAAAGTAATTTATGTTATGTAATATTTTTTAATGAAATGTTTATTTAAATATTATAAAATTAAATACCTGAACATAAAAAAGCCAAAACGCATACTTCTTTTTTTGTATGTGAGATTATGTAACAAATGAATTTGAGACTTGTGATTTATTTTTAGTTCCGAGACAATAATCTTTCCACGTTTTTATAAAATAACTATTTAATCGTCTAAAAACACATGTTCTTGCATTATTACATGTAATTACATTACGTAACTTCGTACATAAATCCTTAAATATAATTTAAAAAGAGAGGTGAACAAAGTTTGATCTTGTTCACGAAATTTCAACAATTTTAATAACATCGCCTTTTAAAAGAGAAGTTAGAAGAAGTGAAGAACAGAAAATACTTTTATAATTATACAATATAGAAATATTCTTTCAAACTTAAAGCTGAAAAGCTTTATAAATATCATAATTGCGATTTGTTTTTTTACAGAAGCGAAATTAAAAAAATCGTAATGTTTATATAATAAACTGGATAATATATCCGTTTTCTGGAAAAAAAGTTCTTATAAAAATATTTCGACAACATTCCTACAAATTAAATTTAATAGATAAGTAAAAAGCTCTTTTTTTAATTTATTTTTTTAAGCAAAAAAAAGCAAAATATAGTTAATAATTAAATTTTGTTCAATTTTAATTAATATAAATATTTATAGTATCGCGTAATACTTACCATTGTATCAATGTATACTCTTACTTCTACTCCTGTTTGTTTTGCCATATTTTAAAATTATCTTTGCTTAAATTTTTCGAATGGCTCCTAAATTACATTTTCATTAATATATATATTAAAAAAAAAAAAAAACAGGTTGGTCATAGATATTCATTTATGAAATGATTAAAAAGAATTTTTTAGTGGATAAACTTTATTTTTGCCATATGCAAAATAGTAATTAGTTTAATTATTTTTCGTAGCCTAGTTTATGTTCAACTTTTTTTTTTTTTTTTTTTTAATCTAACATTTATTTAAATATTATCAAATTATGTACATGGTCATAAAAACATCGAAAATATATATTTCTTTTCTTTTTTTTTTTTTGTATCCGTTATTAATGTAAAAAATGAAATCGAGGCTTATTATTTATTTTTAGTTCAGAGACAATAAACTGTCCATGTGTTTGAAAAACAGTAACTATTTAATCGTCCAAAGACACATGCTTTTGTACTGTTTAATATAATTACATTACTAAACTTCATACCTAAATTTTGAAATGTAATTTAAAAAGAAAGTAAACAAAATTTGGTCTTGTTCATAAAATTCCTACAATTTTAATAATCTCATCTCTCTAAAGTGAAGTTAGGAGATGTCAAGAACAGAAAGTAATTTGTTAATTATAAGTATATATATTCGTAAACTTTATATATATCATAACTGATACTTATTTTTTTTTAAAGAGGTGAGATTATAAAAAATCATAAGATTTATAATGAACTGGATAATACATCCATTTTCTTGAAATAAAAAAAGTTGTTAAAATATTTTTATCAGAAAATAAAAGTTAAACTACATTCTTACAATTTAAAAATTTTTTTTTTTTTTTTTTTTTTTTTTTTGAGCAACAAAAGCAAAATATAGTTAATTAAATTTTGTTCAATTTAAATTAATATAAATATTTATAATACCGCGTAATTTTTACATTTATTTCAATGTATACACGTATTTCTCCTACTACTACTTGTTTTGCCGTAATTTAAAATCTTGTAATTCAGGAGCCATTCTGAAAATGTATGGATTTGCATTGATATAAAAGTAAGAGGCATATATATTCTTTTTAATAATTAATTAATTTTTTTTTTTTTTTATCAAGTAATAGTATAGTAGTCTGTATAACTATTTTACGTACCCTCATAGCATATTTTATGTTAAATAACATTTGTTTGACAAAACCTTCATTTAAATATTTTAAAATAATGTATTTTGTGCATTTTTTTTTTTTTTTTTTTTTTTTTTTTTTTTTTTTTGTGTTTGTGTGTGTGTGTGTGTGTGTGTGTGTGTGTGTGTGTGTGTGTGTGTGTGTGTGTGTGTGTGTGTTTATGTGCGTATTACTGTAAGAAATAAATTCAAAGCGTGTTGTTTATTTTTAGTTCTCAGGCAATAACATGCCCTATCGTTTAAAAAAATACCTATTTTTTTTCCAAAGAAGCATGTATATGTATACTTGCTCTGTTAAATGCAACTTCAGTAATAATCTTCATACCTAATTCCTAAATATAATTTTAAGAAAAAGCGAACAAATTTTGGTCATGTTCACAAAAAATGTTGATAATCGCGACTTTTTAAAGCGAAGTTAGAAGAATTCAAGAACAGGGGAAAAAAATTGTTTAATTGTATAATTTACAATTATTCTTTTAATTTTAATGCAGAAAATATTTATAAATATAAAAACTAATACTTAATTTCTTAAAGAGGTGAGATTAAAAAAAAAAAATCGCAAATTTTATAACATATTGAATAACATTCGTATATCCATATTCTATAAACATAATGCCATTATGAAAATATTTTAAATACATTCTTACAAATTAAATTTAATTATAAAAAATTCATTCCTTTAGAACAACAAAGGTCAAATATAGATAATTAAATTCTCAGTTTCAATTAATTTTAATGTTTAAAATCCTTTGTAAATTCTACCTTTGTTTTAATGTATGAAAATATTTATTTCTACTACTCATGTTTGTTTTGACCGACTTTAAAATCATCTTTGTAAATCACGAGGTATTAAAAAAATGTATGGATTTGCATTGATATTAAAAATTATAATAATTATAATAAATAACAAATTGGACATTTTAACAAACTAAAACATAAGATTTTTTTTTCAATGCTTAAATTTTTTTATATTCTTTTTACGAAAGGTTTATTTTATCGAGTGAACTTAATTATTTGTCATATACAGGATTATAAGTAGTTTAATTATTTTGCATAGTTTATATTCTGTAATATTTTTTTTAATCAATCCTTCTTTTAAATATTACCGTATTATTTAGTTTATGCATAAATAGCTAAAATATTTACAAGACTTGTTTCTTTCTTCATTTCTTTCTTTATTATTATTTTGCCTGTGTAAAGCCAAACATATTTAATATATACACACACATATATATATGTGTGTGTGTGTGTGTGTGTTTATAATCCCGTGTAATTTTTACCTTTTTCTTAATGTATACAAAAACTTATTTCACCTACTCCTGTTACTTCTGACCCATTTTAAAAATCATCTTTGTAAATCACGAGCCCTTCAAACAAATTATAGAATTACATTGATATTATATATATATATATATATATATATATATATATATATATACACTAAGCGACAAAAAAAAAACCGCACTGCAGAAAAAATGACTTATACCTTTTTTATTTGTAATAACTTTAAAATTAATGTTTAAAACAAACAAAACTGTCTTTTTTGCATAATACCAAAGGTATGAAATGATACCTATGTATGTTTTCGACTTAAGAATTCGCTTTATTGCACTTTACGAAGTACTTTTTAAAAATATGCATGAAACTTTCTTTTTGAACATAATGCAATAGCTATACATTTTGCATTCTATTGTGATTTATTATACGAAATAAACAAGTTATATTTTAATATATGAAATAAAACTATTTATTTGTTAGATCTAAGCAATTTTTTGTTAAAAATATGTATTCTGCATTGGGTTAATTCCATCTTTATATGGAATTACTGCATTAATGCACAATGGCATAGTTTTATACAGTGTTTTAATATAAATCTCAGAAATTTCAATGTGCCAAATATCACAAATAATTTTTTCTAGTTCTGGCAGAGTTATAGGCTGCAAATTTCAAATCCTCTCCCCTCTCCCCTGCCTTTTTATAGACGAAACATTTTTGAGCGGATCGCGATTTTGACCATTTCCATGACTGGTAAAGAAGAAATTCTACTATATCCTTTGTGCTATTTAACTTAAAGTGAAAAAAGGTATGATTACTTACAGAATTATAGGTTCTCATGGGAATGTATAAGAAATTTTGACAATTTGAAGTGAATAAACCTCCCACAGACGTCGTGTAGTAAGGTGCCTTATTATCTTCAAATGCTGTTTTCGTAAATGTCTAAGATACCTTCAAAATAGTCAGTCAGGCACCACTTTTATGCAGATTGTGTTTTATATCGAGTTATTTGATCCCTTGAGCATAAAAATTTCCCCGAGTGTTTGAAAAGTTATGCACCTCCGTACCATAATGTACGGAGAATGTGTCACTCTTTTAAAAGTGCAATTTTCATTAAGTCGGTCACATTTTCTTCTTCATTCTAGCTTTTTTCAACTGATCGAAATAAAGAAAACTTGATTCATCAGAGAAAACCAGTTCAGCCTAATAATTAACTGATAATGTTTTTAAATTTTGGTCAACTAAAGTATTGTTTTTTCTAATTCTTTTCCTTAATAATGGCTTTTTTCGCAGATCTTCTGTTCTTTAACCCGCTTTGTTTAGTTGTTCACGCATTGTTTTTGAAGAAAGTAATTTACTATATACTTTTTAAAAATATTTTTTAAGTTCTGAACATGATACAAATCGATTTTTTAAACATTCGCATTTTAACTTGCGGTTATCTTGCTTGGATGAGCAACATGACCGCCTAAAGCCAAATTCCCAGTTTAAACGGCCAAAAAAATTTATATTTTGCTAAAATTCATTTTACCAATATTTCGTTAACATTTAATTATTTTGCCATCTCACGTATTAAAATATTTTTTGATTTTCATTCAAAAATTAATACTTTGTGGCATCGTTAACTGCCTTATTCTTATCTTTTTTGAAATAAATTTTAAAATTACAATTTTCTTGACAATTGCATTTTGTTTTTAACACTAGACTCAAAGCTAAAGTGTATGTGGAGGACAACATAGTAAAATCTGCTCGAAAATTTGCTTTTTAAACGATAAAATTGGCGGTTGTAGAAGGCGAAAAGGAAAACATCCAGGTGCGGCTTTATTTTTGTCGCTTAGTGTATAAACCGGTTCGGCATTTCAACAAGCTGAATTTATTTACTTATTTATTTTAATGCTTAAATATTTATATTCATTGTTTTTAAGAAATGATTTTTTTATCGAGATAAAAATTATATCGAGATAAACAATAGTTTAACTTCTTTGCGTAAGATGATAGGAAATTTTTTTTTCAATATTATTATTCTAATCAAATTCTCATTTAAATTATACTATCGTATTATTTACTTTTTTTGACAAATGAAATAAATTTTCACTTTAACAATGACTGTCATGTCATTTCTTTAATTTTATATGTTGAGATAAAAATATTTAATCTTAATCAATGTTTAATTCTTTCTTCTATATTCAATAGAAGAAAGTATTGGATTCGTAAAAATTTTCGACCTCAGTTTTTTTTTACGGATTTACACGTTTTGAGAGCTGTAAAACACGATTTGACCGTTTTTAGAAAATGTCAGTCAGTCTGTCTGTCTGTGTGTGTGTGTGTGTTTGTGTGACAAATTTTTGTGTCAACTGTATCTCAGGAACAACTGCACAGATTTTCATACAAATTGGTATGTACCCATATAGCACATTTTGCACCAGGAATGTTCTAGGAACGTTGCACTGCGACATTGGTTACATTCCAGAGATGTCGCGTTACATCTTAAGAACATCCCAGCAATGTTGTATGCACGGCAAAATGTCCGTGCCTAGCGACATCACATTGCAACATCCATAGGTCATCGCATGAAACATCTATAGATCGTTACATGCGATATTCATAGGAGATTACAAACCATCATCTATGCGATGGTATTTATTAACATCCCAGCAATATTCTATGCACGGAGAAATGTCTGCGCCTGGCGACATCGCATTGCAACATCCATAGAACATTGCATGAAATGTCTATAGATTATTACATGCAATATTTATAAGAGATTACAAAGCAATGTCTATGCGTAGGTGTTTATTAACAACCCAGCAATGTTCTATGCATGGTGAAATGTCCATGCTCAGCGATATTCCAGTGCAATATCTATAAGGTTAACACATGAGAAGTCTACAGATTAGAATTTCTTATAAATATTGCAATAGACAATCTAAATAGATTTCTCATGTATAAACCTATGATATTCAAATGGAATGTTACTGAGCATGGATATTCCATTGTGAATAGAACACTGGAATGTTCATAAATACCTAAACTAAGAATTTACTTTGCAATCTCCTATAAATATTGCATGTCACAAAATGTCAATGCATAGACAGTTATAGACAAGTCATCAATGTTTTGTGGATAGCAAAAACAGCAGCAATGAGCCCAGCGATATTCTCTATAGAATGCTGTTTAGCTTTGTTCTTTTAGCACACGCGGAAGCATAGAGCCTTATTATATAATAATGCATTTGGACCACACATGAATTGTTCATAGATTGTTAATATAATTCATAAATCAAGGATTTACCAAAAAATATATGCTTTTCATATATTTAAGTAGAAAAGCATAAAAGCAAAACACATATATACAATTTATTAAATTCTATATATTGTTAATTTTTCAAATAGCCCTTTGACCTTTATGAACGCGAATGGGCTAGAGTAACTTCGAAAAAAAAAAGTGTAAATAAAATGTAGGTCTTAATCATGTGGTTATTATGGATGTTGCAGCAGTTTTTTACTGACTGGCATACGCAATTATGCCAACCGTGTTCTTAAGGGTTGACTGAACCTACACAATTATGTGGGTTAGATACTGAAATATTTCTACTTCCTGAGTAAACATCCTGAGATTTCTACTACTTTATCCAATAAACATCGTAATATGTAAATTGTGCAAGGCTCCTGAAGCTCAGTACTCTCTATTTCCATACGAGTTGCCAGTAAGATCAAACCTATGAAATAAAAATTTAATACAAAAGTGTCTTCAGTCTTAGCCCTTTAAGTATTAAGCCTTTTTCCGTTAGTCATAGGTAGTCTAAATAAAAAAATGATGCAACAAAATATTGAAATAAATGTTGCATTTTTCAGGTAAATAAGATTAAAAAAAAATTCTTTTGACAGAATTTAATTTAGTACAACAGGACTAATTAATACATTTCAATCACGTAGCTAAAAAAAAAAAAGTTATTAGTCATTCATCCCAATAACAAGCATGACATTTCTCGTATAATAATCGTTGCAAGGTCATATCTGCAAATTCAGATGTAACGGTTATTGTGTGAAAAATGTCGAACTAGTCATATCAGACAGGTTGGCTCAGTGGAAGAGCATCAGCATGTTAAGCAAAGGGCCTGAGTTCAATTCCCACCTCTGGTATTTTTCACATAGTTGGTTTAACAGAAATCAAACTTACACTCAAAACTACTTAAAATTAATTTTCACATATGATGAGTTTATCAATAAAATTTCTAAATATTTTAAGATAGTTTAAGAAATAAATAGTAAAACTAGTTTCTTGGCAAACATCCAGGCATATTAGAAATGTGACAAAAAAAAAAAAAAAAAAAAAAAAAAAAAAAAACGTAATTTTCTGTGCACTAAGTCATGTTTTTAGATTATTTATTTATTCTTTTTAACATTTTTTTTTTTTTTTTTTAATGTTAAGAAAATAAAAACAACCCATGTTTCACTTTAATAACCATGTTTGTTCAGAGATCTCAGTTTGTAATTTTGTATCATTTATTTTACAGTATTTAAATATAATTAATTACTGTATCAACTATTATAATGGATCTTAAATATTCAATTTAGTTGAATAAGTAGTAAAAATTTGTGTGAAATAGGCTTGTAAATTAAACATTTCAGTTTTAAGAATTATGACCACATCTAAAGGAATAATTTGAAGTTATACTCACAGAAAAATTATGTTTTTTTTTTTATTTTTTTTATCTTTTTTTTTTCAATGTGTCACCAAAAAATAAATTAATTAATAAAATAAAACATTGAAAAATCATTCACTGAATTTAATTCATAATTTTAGATTTGTTACACAGACATTTCTCAAAAATCGATCCAGGTGAAAATTGGGTCCCTTTTGCTGCCTCTTCACAAAATTCCAGATCATAAAAAGTGACCCTGCACAAAATTCAAATTCATAAAATGAAACCTTCATAAGAATTTATTTTAAAATGATCCTTTTCGAAAATATTTCCTTGTTTTCAGCATTTTTATTTAGTTTAACCAAACTGCTAACGTGATATTAAACACTATATAGAATGACAAAAAAAAAAAAAAAAAAAGAATATTTTTTCCCCACAAAAATATTTTGTTTTTCACAAAAAATGGGGTCCAAATATTAAAACCTGGATCAACACCTGCTTCTCATAATTTAAAGATCAAATTATGTGCTTTAAATCGGAAGAACTCACTGTGTAAGATTTCCTCTCATCATCATACTTTTTTTTTTTTTTTCCAGCTCACTCTCTAAAATCTCATTTAAACTTTTTTTCTTCTTTAGCATTTTAATTAAAATTTTATAATTGTATTTGAATTATTTTAAATTACTTTTGTGGATAAAAATATTAAGTCAAACAAGAAATGCTGATATGTAACGAATATAAGATAAAAAAAAAAAAAAAAAGGCAATTGCTCTCTATAAGAAAAAGTCTCACTCTAGCAAGTTCTAGAGTGACAAGAGGTTAGCAAGTTCTATCAGGTTAAATTCTTTTCTAAAAAGAAGTTTTAGACATCAAACTGTTTTATTAGATTTATTTCTTTACTAAATTTGCGGTTAAACATCAAAAGACATATATTTATTAAAATATAATAACAGTAATTCATAGCAGCAAGGAGATTATTCTTCTGCAATTGAAGTTTTCTTGCCTAAACAAAAAATAATAATAAATAAATAAATAAATAAATAAAATCTCTTTTCATAATAAATAAATCTTTATACTGGTTAAAATGAAATTGATTTCTTTAATAAACTGAGTATTTTGGTATGTGATACGGTCTTCGCTAAAAATCTCATGTAATTATTAATTCAGCATACATAATTAACCATTTGAGTCCCAAGCAGTACGATTGCGCTATTGAGATTTTATGTCGAGAAAACCCAGTACATTTAGAACATTGTGGACAACTGACTGTGTGTTACCAATTGTTGAAGTTGCGCGCTCAGATTTACTGAAGCAACTACCTCACACAGCTCCTTTTAAGGCAGATAGTATATTTTACGAGAATCGCTATCGCTCCGATTGGGATTCATTGATGTAAAATAAATAAAGCGCTGTCGCGCCGCTTAGTATTTCTGGACATAAAATAAAACAAGCGCTATCTCGCTGCTTGGGATCCTTCGACAATGTTTTTTCAACACCGCCTGGCACTCAAACGATTAATAAATAAATTTTATAAGTGCAATTAAATTCACCTAAGGTTATTAATTTGAAAAATGCAGTAATTACAATTTATATAATAATTTTAACGAAAAACAGTTTCTTTCATTTCTTCTGGCCAGGTTTTTCCTGCGATTTTTTCTACCGTGGAAGAAACTTGCCAACCCTGATAAAAATATTTGTTACATTAAATTAAGTCATTAATATGGAGAAAAAATGCATAATTGTTTAAAAAATATTTAAATTTTCAGTGTTTTCTTTTAACAACATCATTAAATAAGAAAAGGAAAAAGAGAGAGAGAGAGAGAGAGAGATTATTTTACAAACTGAATAAAGAACTGCACTCCAGTAATTATAATAAACAATTTTTTTTTTCCTTTATTTATTTATTTTATTTTAATATTTTGAATAAATATAGTAAGAAATTTAAATCCATAAAATAAAACTGGAGTTATTCCCCTCGTCTTTCTGAACAATTATATATATCAGGCATGAAAGTGTGAATTCGTATAAAAGTCTAAACTTGCTCACAATACAGATTTATCACAATAAAATGCAAAAATATGTATTTTTGGAACTAAGAAACAAAAATGTACATATGTTAACTTACAGTAAATTAATCCGTTATTTAGTAAATTCATTAAAGGCATAAAAATGGGAAAAAAAAAAAAAAAAAATCAGCAATTTTTGCATATTTGTTAATCATAAATTTAAAAAAAGCATACATATTAATGAAAAAATTATATATTTCAGACACACACATAGAAAAACAAAAAATGTTTTATACCAGATAGTGCCAAAATATTCATTTTGGAAATTGGCAGTAAAAATTAACCTAATTTCAACATTTAGCTGTAAATAAATTTCTTTTCCTTTTCTCTTTTTAACAGTAGTGAAATAAACTATTAATTCCCAATCTCAACTGGGAAAATATTGTATGTTTCAGAAATTTGCTACCGAAAAAAAAAAAAAAAAAAAAAAAAAAAGCAAAAACTTTATTTTACACTAAATTAATCTTTTGTTTCTGGAATCAACTTTGAAAATAGTACAAAATTCTGTTACAATTAGCAGCAAAACAATCTTGTTATAGGAATTTGCAGCAAAATAAAAAATAAAAATAAAAGCAGTAATTTTGTTGATTTTCGACAAAATAATCACATACTTTGGCAAGTTAACATAATTTGCTGCCCCCCATCCCCCACATCATAAAATTTGGTTATGGTTTCTCTTTGGATTTACATTGATCTCAGAAACAGCCAACATGACCTTCAAAAGGGAGGATTTCAGGCTAAAGTCATGCATAACTTTCATGTATATATACATACCATTTTACGCTCTTTCTTCATTGTTCAGCACGTTGCAGTCAACTGGCGATTAACGTTCCTACTTCATCTTCCGTCACAGTAGTGAAATTGACAATTAAGATGAACAGTTTCTAAAAGTTAAAAGAAAAAGTAAATTAAGCGACCAGTTTTATTTCTTCAGTTATTAAATATGATTATTTAAAAAAAAGTTTATTTCTCAGGAATTGGCAAGTATAATGAATATAGTAAAGAGCCATAGAAAACATTCACTCAGGTTGCTACACTTTGGCAATCTAGTGCACTAATGAAATATCCAAATATAAGAGCCTACCTAAACTAAAACTTATCCAACAAAGCACAGATTTTTAAAATGCCACAAACACTGGTTATAAGCTTTGTAAAAGCATCCGTTACTATTTTTTAAAAACACAAAAATATGCTATAGAAACTAGCTAGCAGTGGCGGATCTGGGGAGGGGGGGGGAGTACAGACATTCACAATTGTATTAAACTTTTCATTGATCTGGAATAACAGTTCGAAAAATCTTAACCCCCCAACCCCCCCCCCCCAAAAAAAAAAAAAAAGTTAAGTTCTGGATCCGCCGTTGCTGGGTAGTATTTTTGTCATGGCAAGGGTATAATACTAGTTTAAACTGTCAAAACCCCATGAGAAACCTCTCCTGTCAAAAACCTATATCGTTAAAACTCAAAATCGGTAGATTAGCTAAAATCTGTTTAGTAATAGAAATGAATAATATTTCCCATATATAAGTTGACATCTAAATATTGTACTGTTTATAAATTAACAGGCCTTAAAGCAATTTTTAGGTGATAATTAATAAAAATTTAAGTAAATATACTGGTTTCAAACCTAAGAAATATATACAAAGACTGCGTAGACATATATATATATTTATGCTTAAATTTATGTTAGTATTTATGAAATTCTACATTTCCAAATGTTAATTATGAATTTTAATATCATATATAAACTTAAAAGCCAGGTGTAAAACACAGGAATACTACTTTTTTTAAAGAAAAAAAAAGTTAAACATAATACACGCAAGTAAATTATAAATTTGAAAATAAATATATTCATAATCTATATTTACTATATTATATTACACATATTTATTTTTTTTATGCATTTATTATTATTACTGATTGTATATAAATATTTGTGTGTTTACAGCTTTAAATAATAAATTTAAAAGACACCTATAGTACGAGTAAATATTAAATAATTATACATTCTAGAAAGCATTTAAATTTCTCTTGTCTCACGGTAATTATCTGAGTTTAAGAAACAGTTCAGTGTTGTTCAACATTCTGAATTACTGTTTTTTGTAAAAACTTGCGATTTCAGCAAAAGATGGGGGAAAAAAAAAGAAAGAAAGAAAGAAAAATAAAATAAAGAAATATTGTATTAAAGTGTCAGAATCATATAACAATGTGTTTTTCAAAAAACATGAGTCTATTTACTTTTCAAATCTCAAAACATCTTTATAAACTATATTTTGTTAAACAAAATTTTTATATAACAATTATATTATAAATATCCGTTTTTAACAAGACAGTTTAAAAACCGTCAAGAACTGTCACATGTTAAAAACTTGCAACCCTGGATCATTTTTTACTCTTCTCAAATCCTAATTTAAAGCACACAAATTATAAAAAAAAAAATTAAAAACACCAATATAAACAGCTTTTTATAAATACCAAATCCATAAAACAATTGAATCCCTCTAAATCATAATTCGAAGAAACATTTATTTCAATGTTAATTTCACATTGTGTATAATCTTACGCTTCCAAAATAGCCCCATTTAGCCTAACATAACATAATAGCCTAACATAACATAAAATTTAATCTTTGTGATAAATATATACTACACAATATTTACTTACACATAACTCACTAAAATATTAATAAATAGAATATCAACAAATTCATATAACTTACCTCTAAACCACTGAATAAAAAACAGTTAAAATATCTTGCGTCTTAGGAGCCAGAAAAATTTTTTAGGAGTCAGAGACAGTGAACTAGAAAAAAGAAAAGAAAATGAATAACTGCAATATTTTTCTTCACAGTGGAAAACTAAAATTTTATGCAAATAAATTGTCAAATTTTTAGATAATTAATGGATTTACTTGGATAAATGGATTAATAATCTGCATAGAAGTGTTGATTTTTTCTTTTATTTATTTCTTTTAAACTGATATATTGTTTTGTTAAGATGACAGATCATGTTTATTTATTCATTTATTATAACTTAAAAAAATAAATCAAAATTATTTTTGCATTTTATTTCAATTAAGAATCAATCTTTAATTCTCAACAAACACAACACATAAAAATAACAAAATTGTGCCTAAATGTAAGAATTTGGCAGTCGCAATTGCAAAGTTCTAAAATGATACTTTTCGATGAAATATTAAAGTTTAAATTAAATTTTCTCTAAAGGCATATTTTTTTAATAATTTATTCATGAAAATTTGAAACACAAAAAAATAAAGACATTTAATTTTAAATGCATTTTCTAAATAAATTTCTGTAAACAATCAAAAATTAAGAAATTTAATTTAAATTATCTAAAATGAAGCTCAAAGTGAGAAACATTGTATTTTTCTGATATGTATTCACATTACATTGCTCCTGACTTTCTAAATTTCAATTTACCTTCTGACAAATTTGTTAAAGCTTGTCTTATTATTTTTTTTTTCTAAGTTAAAAAACATGAACACAACATTTAAAATTTCTATTATTAAAATATTTAGAGATATAATTTGCACAAGTCAAAAAATATTACATGTACATGTAGAGTGTAGAAAATTGAGTTTAAATTTTAATGGTGTGTAGTTACTTAAAGAGGGTCCTTTATCTGTACTCTCCCATGGGATTCTTTTTAAATTATACCTAGCTCGTATTTATGCGAGTTTCGGAGAAAACCTTGCAAAATTCCAAATGCAGATCCCGAGGAAAGTGACCTGGTATAGAACTCAGCAATTCCTGTCTGTTAAAACCCGAATAAACTACTACGTTAGAAACGCCAAAGAAAAATATTGCAAATGCATACAGCTGTTTCGGTAGCCTAAAGCGTACCGTCTTCCGTGCAAAAAGGATCCTTTTGCACTGATCATCTTTTTTGCACTGAAGACGGTACGCTTTAGGCTACTGAAACAGCTGTATGCATTTGCAATATTTTTCTTTAGCGTTTCTAACGTAGTAGTTTATTCGGCTTTTAATATTCCAACGCCAAGTCTCCTGTTATTAATTCCTGTCTGTGTCTACTAGCTTCCAGATATTTAAATTTTGATATTCCATTGATCAGAATATTGCAGAATTTTGCATTAAAGTCGTAAAACAATTTTCGAGATAAATTTATGTGACTTTTTCTATAATATAAAATTTAAGATTCGTCATCAAAAAATATTTTTTTTCTAAAGACTTACGTTTTACATACCTCCTTAATGTTTGTTTTTATGCTTGACAATGAATATTATTAATGTTAAACGACGCACCATACGACGGGTTGGGCCCTACCTGTGAAAATTTGCATGAGCCACCACTGCATAGAACTCAGCCTTACCAGTACATTACAAACATAGAAAGTGACTAAATGGAAATGAAAAAATAGAAAATGTTCTCTTGCTGTCTTATAATTTTGGAAAACTAGCTTGCACAAACACAAAATATTCCAAATGGAAGAAGCACATTCGACTGAATCTCACCCAAAATTTTGTTGCACTTGTTTTATAAATTGTTTCAAACAATTGTTAAACATTTATATTTATAGCACACCCATCCTCCCCCCTCCCAAAAAATAGACTATTTTTCTGCATACAATTATTATTATTATTATTATTATTTTTTTTTTTTTTTTTTTTTTTTAGGAAAATCCTGATTTTTTACAATCAAAATACTATTTATTTTCAAAATACATTTCTTTTGAATTAAAAACTAAATAATTTATATACAAATATAAAGATCGTGAATCTTATACAGTAAAATATTCACTGGACTATTTTGCCTAGAAGTATTTCGCCGGACAGAAGAAATTTTAGCAATTAACCCAACTAGTTGAACTGCAAGAATTACATAATGAAAATGAAAAATTTCTAATTTTTAAAAACATGGAGAAAATAGGAATTACTTTTCTCTTTATGTAGCAATAAACTTATGTTACTATTTGTAAATTTAAATATATGGTAACTTACGTTTAGGTTTATTTTCCAATATTAAAATTATATAATACTAGTTATTTTCAAAAGAGAGTAAAGCATTTTCCCTATAAATCATTACTTAATTAAAATTACTTCTTTATTTTTTTCAGTGAACATTAAATTATGTAAATAAATAATTTTCATAATTGGGGAAAAAGGTGAAAAAAATAATAAGATACATATCACAATGCACAAAATTTATATATATTATAATTTTGATACTTAAAAAGCCCACGACAAAAAAATAGATAAATAGATAAAAAAGCATGTATGAATTGTGAGTTTGTTTCTGCTGATCCCAATTTCTTTTTTTTCTTATTAAAATTACACAAAAATGTATAATGTTTAAGATTTATTTAAACTTTTGAAAAATTATAAATTTGATACTTTTAATTAATTTAAAAAATACATAGTTAATTAATGTTGCAAATATTTTCAATGGCATTTCTCGATCATATAATAATTTAATTTAGGGTTTAAATATCAAGAATGATTTAAAATCTTTAGGATAATTAAATCACTTCATTACTTTTAATGATTAATTAATAAAACCGTTCATATACTTTTTCTGTTATTTACTTTTTTTTTTTTTTTTTTTAATTCTTCTTAAAATTATACAAAAAACTATGTGGTATTTAAAGATTGTATAAGGTTTTGTAAAAATTAAAAATAATACACTTAATTATTTATAATGAAAAATAGCAAAACTTAAAGAAAAAAAAAATAAATAGAAGAAAGAAAGAAAATTTTCAATGTTATTTCAAGATTCGTAAAGTAATTTATAATTTTCATGGGCTAAATTTTCATGTTTTAACACATAATTTGCGTTTTAATAAAAATAACGCATTTTTTTCTTTCTTTCTAAAAATGAAAATTTTAATCTTTAATATAATTTAATAATTTCATTGCCATCAATTATTGGCGCATTCAAAATTTCTTATATATATATATATATATATATATATTTATATATATAATATATATATATATATTTTTTTATTTTTTTTTTTTTTTTATTGAAATATTTTTACTTACTTTATAGTAGAGCATTTTATATACTTAATTTATTTTAGAAAATACTGTTTTGGAAAATTCTGATTCAAATTTTATGTTAATATGTAAATTCTAAACCAAGTTATGTTAAGGAAATAACATTGATTTTTTGCTTTCAAATTATCCTACTTTTTTTTTTTTTAATTAATAATATTAGTTTTAAAAACTTTAAACGCTAAAATAGACTTTCCACATGGAATAATTATTTCTGTGATTTTAGCTAGCAGACAGATAAAAATTTAAAAATCAAAATGCAAATTTAAAAAAAAAAGCGAAAAAATTAATGAGTAAATCATCAAAAATAATTCAGTTAATTAAATATTTTTAATATTTTAATTTATTTTTAACAAGTAAAATTTAATTTATCTTACGAGTCGTGAAAAATTATTGAACTATTTTCTACATTAATAATTGTGCAGACTTTTTGTAATTGATTAATCTTAAATTAATAATTTTTCAAAAAAGCTGAAATAAGTCTTAAACACCGCATAGATTTTTGTGTAGTTTTATTAGGAAGTTTAAGAACTTGTGATTAACAGAAGCAAACTCATATTTCATACGTGCTATGACATTTTAAAAGGTATGAAATCCAATGAATATACATGAGATTTTGATTAAAACATTTACAAATAACATCGCTAAGTAAACCACACGATATCATATAACGACGAAATAAATATGATATTGCAGGATAATCCGCATGACATCATATAACGTCAATAAATAATCGGTAGGCAACCATTTGGTTAAAAATAAGGAAGAAAAATACATTGTAAAACACTAGAAATGGTATCGTAAGATAATCCACATGACATCATATAACGTCGATAAGTAATCACTAGATAATCATATGGTCGAAAAGAGGGAGAAAAGTCATCAGGATTGTTTTAAAAATGCTCAGTGTCCGATGATCGATCGGTGGTTTACCGGGCGGACATATAGCACTTCCTGCCGACGTCATGAAATGAGGTCGTTTGAACGAAAAATAGTCAAACGTGGACATTCGGCCGAAGCTCGGCCAATAATTATTTGCTGTTTGGGTAATTTGTATTCTTCGTAAGAAACTTTGAAGAGAAGAGAACGGAGTTTGTGTTGTGAAGAAAAGTGTGTGTTCGGCGACCGCAGAACGTGGCGTCGAAAAATAAATTATGAGTAATTAAGTGTATTCGTGTTTTAAATAAGCATAAATTGCCTTAACATGGCCCGTCGAGCCACAGGACCTGTTAAAAAGAAAGAGTAATTACGAGTTTGTTTATTTAATTTCATTGTGAGAAAAATAAGTTTTTGTTTCGTAATCGATCGATGAAACAAAAAGTTTTGTTTTAATCATAGGAGAAAAAAAAATGTTTATATCGACGGATGGATTTTTTTTTTAAGTGAAACATAAAATATAAAAGTGAACGGAAAAAAAAAAAAAAAAACAAGTGAAGTGATAGTTTATTTAAGAGGAACAAGATTAATAGTGTTTTTTGTTCTCAAGTGGAATACAGCGATCTGAGGTAAGAGCATCTTCATAAAATTTAAATTTGTTTTGAATTTATTACTTGTTAAACTGAATAATGTCAATTATCGATAAATTAAGAAAAGATGAGCTTAAGCTTGTCGCAGAGGAATTGGGTTTAAGTGTAGGAGAGGGTGCTAAACTTGTTGAGTCAAAAGATATTATTGAGAAATGTGAAAATTTTTCAAATAGTGAGTTAATGAAAAATGTAGTTGTTTGCGCGGTTGAGGAAATTAAATCGAAAAAAGAAGAAAAATCAAAAAGGAGTTGGAAAAAATTAAACTAGCACAATTAGAGAAAGAGTTAGAGATAGCAAATATTCGTAAGGAATCTTTACAAAATTCTGATTTCGAAAAAATTAAATTAGCGCAGTTAGAGAAAGAGTTAGAATTAGCGAATATTAAAAGGGATTCATCCCAAAATAATTCGCTTTCAACTGTGCATTCGGAACCAGAACTTCTAAATAATAATAATCTGGAAAGTTTTATTAAGAGTATTAAAACGCTTACAATTCCATTACCATCTAAAGCAGAATCATTCAATTTTTCATTCGCTGGAAAATGCATTTAAGAATAAAAATGTTCCAGATGGGTTTAAAGCGGAAATTCTTTTAAACATTCTCGGTGAAAAAGCCAGTAATTTAATGGTATATGTGTCTGAGGAAGACATGTGTAATTACGAAAAATTAAAAACAGTTGTTTTGAAGGAGTTTCAGCCGACGGCTAATGAGTGTTTAAATAACTTCCGGAAAGCACAAAAATTACCGTCAGAGAGTTATGTGCAGTATGCGTCGCGATTAGCGGCATCTTTTGAGTATTATTGTGAATTGCGTAAAGTGAATGATTTTAAATCATTATGTGAATTAATTGTATCTGACAAAATTTTTCATTCATTAGATCGTGAATTAATGACACACATTGGGGTTAAGCAGGGTGAATCATTTTTTAAACCACAAGAACTGGGTCGTGAATGTGATATTTATTTATCTGCAAGGGGCAGAGGTAAAAATGAGTTGAATGTGTTTGCAAAGACTAGTGTAAATGAAGCGAAGCGGT
Organism: Salticus scenicus; assembly: GCA_963930645.1. Taxonomy (NCBI): domain Eukaryota; kingdom Metazoa; phylum Arthropoda; class Arachnida; order Araneae; family Salticidae; genus Salticus; species Salticus scenicus. The sequence goes on from OZ005652.1 coordinate 235,974,981, forward strand.
TTGTCGGGAACAAATCTCATAATTCACGATTTCAAAAAGTTGCTTCAAATGTGTTCTTATCAGAAATAAAAAATGTAAAATGTGTTCTTTGTAAAAATAATGAATATCATGCTTTATATATGTGTCCGCAGTTCAAAAAACTTTCTGTACAAGAAAGAGTTAATGTTATTAAGGCAAATAAGTTATGTTTTAAGTGTTTTTTACCGAATTGTAATGTAAGAAAATGCAATACGAGAAACTGTTTTTGTGGAAAACCACATAATAAATTGATTCACTTTCCTAGAGAAGGAAAATTTAGCGATTCTTGTAAGGAAATAAAGGATAATTCGGAAGTTGCAGCTGCCGCTGATTCCGAAACATTGAATAGAGAACAGCACGGTGAATTCAATTCCTTTTTTCCTCCTAATTTTCCTAGTGACAGACAGCAAATTGTATCCACTAGTTTTGCAAAAAACAAAACAAAAAATGTCTTATTGAGTACAGTGCGTGTTTTAGTTTAAGATAAATATTCTCAATGGCAGGAAGTAAGGTGCCTTCTAGACAGCGGCTCTCAAGCGTGTTTGATAACAAAAGATTGTGCAAATCGATTACAACTCAAAATAGAAAAAGTAAATACTTTACTCTTGTTTGAATGATGCATCGATGACCATTAACGGTTGCGTAACAGCAACTATTGCCAAAAAAGAGAAAAACTTTGAGAAATCCCTAAATATGTTTGTTGTAAGGAAAATTACGGATTTTGTTCCGAATAAAGTAATTAATGTACATACCCAGATAGCAAAGGACATCGAAATCACATTGGCCGCTCATCAGAATCGTTGGGAAATGATTGGTAATCATTTGAGGACATTCTCAAGATCTTGTTTCGATCTTTTGGAGCGGTTTCTTATACTGGCCTCGAAAGCAATCATCGATAGAATATCCAAATAATGTGCCATATCAATTAGTCGGTAAATAATTCATGCGTGATATCGGGCCATACTCCACAGAGAGCGAAATTCTAACCATTTTTTCCCGCTTTAAACACCCCGCTTACTCATGGAATTACCCCCCGTGTTGCTACACTTCCGGACAAATGTCACCCTCGCTTTCACTTCGGCGATAATTTACATGTCTTGGCAAAATAGCAAAATAGTCTGTTACTGCAACAATAGCTATTGCAGTAACAGATTATTGGAAACATCGCAAGAAATTAGAGGCTATTAAGGTTATAGGGAAAGATATAATTGCTGTTTGCTTTTAGCCATTTGAAACTCCTATTGGGGGTTAACAATAGTCTACAGCAATTTAAAAATAGTTCGAGGCTTCAATTACGATTAATATATTTACATGATTTATTTCGAATGAAATCTCTGTGAAAATAATTATTTTTATATCTTTTTCTTTATGTTTTATTACTATTATAAAGAAATATTTATAGGGTCAAATATTTGCAATAAGAAATGTAATATAAGTTTGATATTACGTCTGATCATATGGATCTTTAAAGCTGAATAAGCATATAAATATTTATCTAACCCCTTTTTTATTGATATATATTTACAATAAAATATTTAAAAAAAAAAAGATTATATTAAATTATGTATTTATTTTTAATAAATCATCGTATATATATATTGAAAACCTTTTCAAACATTGAATAGATGAAACCAAGAAACATTGAATAAGATCAAACAGAAAAAAAAAAAAGGATTATGTATATATATATATATATATATATATATATATATATATATATATATATATATATATATATATGTGTGTGTGTGTTTCCATTTGCAAACATTTATTACTTATTTATTTTACAATATTTACTAAACATTATGCGATTACACATGTTAAAATTTGTATTTGTACACACATATACAACCTAATGAGTGAGATAAATTTAAAAACGAAAAATCTATTCATACAATGTACGCACAACATTATTTTATTTTCTAATATTCAATTTAAAATCCCAAGAGTATACAAAGGTATAAATACAAACAAAAGATTTATCTTCAAAGGAAGCAATTTGGCATTATTTTATAAACAGTGGCCGAGATGCTATGCTCTCCAAACTGATAGAAGGGAGATCCTGAGTTCCATCCAAAGTCGTGCTCGTCGGCCTACCGGAGTTTTTTTTATTTTCTTTGAAACTTGCGTGAATGAAAACTAGGATTCCTTAGAAAGACTCCCACTTATGGCTTTTTATACAGGGCTACGTCCTTCTCATACATAATCTGCATGAATCTTAAGTACCTACACCCTAACTCAAAAAATCCATTAAAATATAGGATATTTTTTTCTCCGTAGAATTTTCCACAAAATGTCTGAATTATGTCAGTGCAGGAAATCTTAGCAGGAAATCTTAATCAATATATTAAAAGCAATAAATATGTAAAGGGTTAAGACGCCTTAGAAAGACCTCCTCCTCAGACATTCCTCTTAATCTAGATCCCTATCGTAGAAAATCGATCTTTCATATTATTTCAGGAAATCCTTTTGGTTTAAAATAATAATATGATTAATCGTTGTCTTATTCTAAAACAGAACATTACCAAATACTCTATACATCTGGCAATGAAAGCGAATTCTGAACATAACATTTGTTATTGCAGTCAAAATTTATTTCCTTGACGAAAATTATTGCTTACTTTTTTTTATTCTTAAGCTATTACTTAATGGTGAATGTGTGGTTTATTCCTCCCATTCATTATACGATATTTATATATATAAAACTGAAAATTTATCAGTCTGTACCGATTTTTAGTTTGCTATACAAAGCTATATCATTCAAATAATAACTATGAAAAGTGGTACATTTAATTAATAAGGACAAAAATCGAGCTAAAATCGTATTTTTTAGTTCAATCAGATAATTAGTTGGAAAGATATTAAATAAAAACTCCATTTTAACTTTAAAATTATTAAAAAGAAAAATAAATTGATGCCAAAAATAAATAAATAAGTGAATATATTATGTCGGCTTTGTATGTCGAAAAAAAAAAAAAAAAAAAAAATGAACGTGCAATCATTTTTTGTATTTTTATTTAAATTAATTGTTTATGTGTAATTTTTTCTTTTCTTTCTTTCTTTTCTTTTTTTTTTTTTTTTTTTTTTTCCACAATGAATTCGAATTGTTACAATTATCATTTTATTGAGATAGTACATGTAGGAATTCATTCTACTGCTTTTATTTTATTCCATTAAATATTTCTCTCAATTTTAACGTTTAAGTAATTTTGATGCTAAAACTCAACGGCAATAGAAATAACCAAGTTCGTGATGTTATAAAGCTAAAAGGTTTTAATTTAATTTCCTCTGATACTTTCTTTGCTTTATTATTTCTTTAATTCAAAAATTTTTTAAGCATTACTTCAACCCGAGCAGCGCTATATGTGTATACTAAATATATATATACTAGACCTGCTAGTATTCATATATGGCATTCATTTCAGTATTCATATATTGCATTCATTTCAGTTTTCACATATTGTATTCATTCATATATTGCATTCATTTCCTTGCATTTTACAACTTATTACTTTCTATATTACATAGCTATTTGCTATGCGAATGTTTAAAGCGCCATGTTCCGGGTTCAAACCCCGTTCAAGCATGAATATTTGTAGTGTCTTTTAATGGCTTTTCATCTGATGAGAATAATAATAATATAAAAAGAACAGCTGAACGAGAGACAATTGCTTTATTTCTTTATGCGAAAGTATAATAACGTGAATTTCAGCACCTAAAACACATAGAAATATATCAATTTTTGTCAAGAATCTTTTGTAGTCCTTATTCAACTAAAACTAAATAAATTAGGATAAAGTAGTGTACAAGTTTTATTTGAAATAACTAGACATAGTAGGAATCAGTAATAATTTCGCTTTAAAACAGAGTAATAAGATTTTTATTTTCATTATCAATATGATAACATAATAAAAGACATATATATATATACATATATATATATATATCTTTTATTATGTATAATAATAATAATAATAATAAATATATATATATATATATATATATATATATATATATATATATATATATATATATATATATATATATATATATATATATATATATATATATTTAATGTCCAAATTATTTATTAACTTTATGTAATAATGTATTTCGGAATAAAATATATATTAATAATATGGTTGTGAATATATTGCAGTAATAAAATGTTATCTATAATAATAAAAGAAGATGTCTGTCTGTCTGTCTGTCTGTCTGAGCATCTATACGTTCAGCTCCTACTGAACGCAGAACTACAAAATTTGACATACGGGTGCTCAGAAGTCTGCCCGAAGGGATAGTCAAAACAGAATTTAAAAATTTTAATTAGTTGCGGAGATATTAATTAAAATGTAGACCTATGTCTTAATCAAAAAGCGATCTCAATGACTCAGAATTCCAGCAGGCAGACGATTTTCTAAGCGGTCTCGATCGGAAACAAAACACATACGAGACAACTGTCTGTGATGTCTGATGAAAACGGAAATGGTTGTAATCAATTAAGATATCATGTGTTTTATACTGGGGGGGGGGGGAAATTGCAATTTTAAATTTTTTTCAAATTTTCATTCACGTTACATTTGAATTAATATTCGGCCTAGACAGCATATTATAAAGCTACTGTTCAATTTTCATGAAAATATATGAATAATTAAAAAAATGACATATTTATCGGAAAAAGATTGTCTTCTTTTATTTTTTTGCAGTATTTGCAGTAGTCGAAATTTCGTAATATGTAGTTTTAATGCCCGATAATTCGATTGTGAATATTTTTCAAAGAGTACGATTATTAGGGAGGGCTTGAGGAACAGGGAAAAAAGGCAAAAAGAAAAAAAAAAGAGTTGCAGCGTAGGCAAGGTATTTGGTTTTCTTTTAGTTCTTTTATATTATCGAAAGTATTATTCGAGATTTTACCCGATTTACACGTTTTAAGGTTTCCTTTTTAGGTTTTCTTTTGTATCTCAGCTACTAATTAAAATATTTTCATAAGTAATACATCATTTGAAAGCTTTGTTGATTTGGAATTGAACAATATATTACAGAAATTTCTACCGCCAGATGGCGCTGCTATATTTTAAAATTTCAACAGTTCAAATGAGCCGATTCAAATGACACCTTCAATAGTTCCAATGAGCGAGGAAGGTGATGTAAGTTCTAAAACGGGGATAAGGCGCCGCAGGCGCCACCGAGCGGGACTTAGCTAAAGTTAGAAATTTGAATTATCAGCGCCGAAGGCGCTACCGCACGGGAGTTTACTGCGATTTAGATAAGCTATTTTCACGATATATCAATAAGCTGTTATTAGACCTGATACGGGAAAAAGGCGCCGCAGGCGCCACCGAGCGGGAATTTCGTAAAGTCGGATTTTTCAGGGATCGCGAACCAGCTGGTCGCCGAAGGCGGCTAGTTCGAAATAAGGAAAAAAAACTAGTTTTCATGCACATTCTTATACTAATTTCCACAGAAACACTGATAGAATCGTAATGATGACCCCTGTCTGGAACATCAAACAGGAAATGGATAGTCTTGAATGAATTTGGCTTACTATTATCGTGCCAAGGTCATTATTTTTTTCACACTCCTCTTTAACTTGACATTGAAATTTGAATCTCATTCTCAGTCCCCTACAAACCATCTAGCTATGCACATGCAGCAATATTTTGTTTATTCCCTTTAGAAAATAAGAAATTCTAAAATAATGGTTTATGACTTTTTTTTTTTTTTTTTTTTTTTTTTTTCCCTTTTTAAAAGGTTTAATATGGGAGGTACATATATTATTTTAAATTGGATACTATTGGAGATTTATTGGATATGAATATAATTAAGGTATAAAACCTTTTGTTTTCAATTCATTGTGATTTTTCATTTCTTTTAAAATATCATAGCATGTATGAATTGTGAGTTTGTTTCTGTTGATCCCAATTTCTTTTTATTCTTATTAAAATTACACAAAAAATGTATAATGTTTAAGTTTTATTTAAGCTTTTAAAAAATTATAAATTTGATACTTTTAATTAATTTAAAAAATACATAGTTAATTAATGTTGCAAAAATATTTTCAATGCCATTTCTCGATCATATGATAATTTAATTTAGGGTTTAAATATTAAGAATGAATTAAAATCTTTAGGATAATTAAATCACTTCATTACTTTTAATGGTTAATTAATAAAAACTTTCATATACTTTTTTGCGCTATTTACATTTTTTTTTTTTTTTTTTTTTTTTTTTTTAATTCTTCTTAAAATTATACAAAAATCTATGCGGTATTTAAAGATTGTATAAGGTTTTGTAAAAATTAAAAATAATACACTTAATTAATTATAATGAAAAATAGCAAAATTTAAAGAAAAAAAAGAGAAAATTTTTCAATGTTATTTCAAGATTCGTAAAGTAATTTATAATTTTCATGTGCTAAATTTTCATGTTTTAACACATAATTTGCATTTTAATAAAAATAACGCATTTTTTTCTTTCCTTTCTTTCTTTCTAAAGATGAACATTTTAGTATTTAAGATAATTTAATAATTTCATTGCTTTCAATTATTGACGAATTCAAAATTTCTTATATATATATATATTTTTTTTTTTCTTTAATTTTTTTATTGAAATATTTTTACTTACTTTATAGTAGAGAATTTTATATACTTAATTTATTTTAGAAAATACTGTTTTGGAAAATTCTGATTTAAATTTTATGTTAACATGTAAATTCTAAACAAAGTTATCTTAAGGAAATAACATTGATTTTTTGCTTTTTAATTATCCTACTTTTTTTTTTTTAAATTAATAATATTACTTTTAAAAATTTTAAACGCTAAAACAGACTTTCCACATGAAATAATTTTTTCTGTGATTTTAGTTAGCAGACAGATAAAAATTTTTAAATCAAAATGCAAATTTAAAAAAAAAAAAAAACGAAAAAATTAATGAGTAAATTATGAAAAATAATTAAGTTAATTAATTATTTTTAATATTTTAATTTATTTTTAATAAGTAAAATTTAATTTATCTTACGAGTCGTGAAAAATTATTGAACTTTTTTCTACATTAATAATTGTGCAGGTTTTTTGTAATTGATTAAGAATCTTAAATTATTAATTTTTCAAAAAAGCTGAAATAAGTCTTAAACACCGCATAGATTTTTGTGTAATTTTATTAGGAAATTTAATAACTTGTGATAAACAGAAGCAAACTCATATTTTATACGTGCTACGACATTTTAAAAGGTATGAAAGCCAATGAATATACAGGAAAATTTGATTAAAACATTTACAAATAATATCTTTAAGTAAACCACACGATATCATATAACGTCGAAACAAATATGATATTGCAGGATAATCCTTATGACATCATATAACGTCAATAAATAATCGGCAGGCAACCATTTGGTTAAAAATAAGGAAGAAAAATACATTGTAAAACACTAGAAATGATATCGTAAGATAATCCACATGACATCATATAACGTCGATAAGTAATCAGTAGACAATCATATGGTCGAAAAGAAGGAGAAAAAGCATCAGGGTTGTTTCAAAAATGCTCAGAGTCCGATGATCGATCGGTGGTTTACCGGGCGGACATATCGTACTTCCTGCCGACGTCATCACATGAGGTCGTTTGAACGAAAAATAGTCAAACGTGGACATTCGGCCGAAGTTCGGCCAATAATTATTTGCTGTTTGGGTATCGATGTCAATTCAATAACGTTAGCAGATTATAGTTTTAACATTCCTGGAAAAATAGACATGCTCCTTGGCGCTGAAATTTTTTATAAATTATTGAGACCGGGGCAAATATATTCTCAGAACCCTCAGCTACTCCTTCAAAATTCTTGTTTTGGTTACATTGCAACGGGGAATTTAGATCAAAGGGATGAGGTTAAAATTCATTGTGGATTAATACGTGGAGAGGATTTAAATGTAACATTAAGAAAATTTTGGGAGATTGAGGATGTAAATATAGAATTCACCAAAAGTAAAGAACAGGCTATATGTGAGGAACATTTTACGCGTACACATAAGAGAAATGAGAAAGGTAAATATATTGTAACAATGCCTTTAAGAGATGACCCGTCATGTTTAGGTCAGTGTAGAGAAACTGCTCTTAGAAAACTCAGATCGCTGTGGAAACGTCTATCTGGAGACGAGAAATATTTGTCGTTATATGAAGACTTTTTAGAGGAATATAAAAAACCTTGGTCACATGAGAGAAGTAACAGAGGAAAAAACTCCTAATGTTGCTTATTACGCACCTCATCACGGAGTGTACAGGCCAGATAAAAATACGACCAAATTACGTGTAGTTTTCAATTGTTCTTCACCAACAACAAATGGTACTTCTCTTAATTCCTTGCAATTCAATGGCGGAGTAATACAAAGTGATTTATTTACCATAATGGTGGGTTTCCGCCTGCATATTTCCGCCTTAACTGCTGACATCAAAATGATGTATAGAATGATTCTTATTGACCCGAGTCAGTACCCACTGCAGCGAATTCTCTGGAACAATACCATTTAGGAACCCCCCAAAACATTTGAATTAACAACAGTGACATATGGAACAGTCTCGGCGCCTTACTTAGCTATGAGAACCTTATATCAGCTTTCACTTGATGAGGAAAAAAAATTCCCGAAAGCATCCCCAATCCTTCGTGATAATTTTTATATGAATGACGTATTATTTGGAGCAAGTACATTAGAAGAGGCGAAAGAGTTACAACAGGAGTTAAAGGAAGTTATACAGTCCGCAGGGATGGAGCTACATAAGTGGTGTGCTAATAATGATGAACTTTCTCCAAGTATGACAGAGAGTTACATTTTTTATAACAAAGATGAAATTAAAACTTTAGGCGTGTCTTGGAAGCCAAAGGATGATTGTTTTGTTTTCCGAGTTAAAGTAGATCTGAAATATTCCTATACAAAAAGAAAGGTGTTGTCGACGTTAGCTAGGATCTTTGATCCTCTAGGCTTATTAGGCCCAATAATTGCTAAGGCCAAAATATTTATGCAAAAGCTTTGGCGTCTAAAAATTAATTGGAGTGATGCACTCCCAGCACCAGAATACAGAGTGGTATCATTTTCTCATTGCATTAGAACGAATAAATGACATAAAAATTGAAAGGTGCATTGTGATTCCCAGGGTTCAAATATAGAGATACATGGATTTGCAGACGCTTCAGAACTGTGTTATGGAGCGGCCGTCTATTGTAAGTGCAATGATTCACGTGGCCGGACATTAATAAGATTAATCTCAAGCAACTCAAGGGTTGCCCCGGTTAAAAGCTTAACAATCCCTCGATTAGAGTTGTGTGCAGCTGTTCTGCTGACAAAGCTAATGAATAAGGTGTTGGCTGCTTTAAAGGTGATGATCAACGAAGTCTATTTTTGGACAGACTCTAGAATTGTTCTGGCGTGGTTACAGAAGGAACCTATGGATTTGAAACCGTTTGTGCAACATAGAGTAGCAACTATCTAAGACCTTTCACCAATCGAACAGTGGCATCGTATCGCTTCAGATTAAAATCCTTCTGATGTGTTATCAAGAGGCATTGATCCAGATAAACCGTTCGATCACGAACTATGGCTAAGCGGACCCAGCTTTTTACTAGAAAGAGACTATCCGAGTCAAATAACTGTTAACCCAAAAAACTTTGACGATTTTAGAGTAGAGCTAAAAAAGTCGAACACAAACTGTGATGATAATTTTAATGTTTTTAATTTGGTAACTGATAGTGACTTTGTGTGTAATCTTCTGAATTTAAGTAATAATTATTTAACTGTTCTGCGTATTATAAGTTTTATTTTCCGGTTCATAAATAACAGCAGAAACCCTCTTTACAAAACAAGTGGACCACTTATATCTTCAGAAATTGTTGAAGCAGAGAAATTTTTATTAAAGTGCATACAAAGTGAGGAATTTTCCGAAGACATTAAAGACTTACAGGTAAAAAAGGCTATAAAGCCTAACAGTAAGTTGAAGATGTTGAATCCATTTATTGACAAAGAAGGCCTGCTAAGAGTAGGAGGAAGACTTCGAAATAGTGATTTAAATTATGATAAGAAATTTCCAATTCTTCTTCCATCTAAACATAAATTAACTGAATTAATTGTTGTCTTATCATAAAAAATTTTTGCATGATGGGTTTAATTCTCTATTGTATTATTTGAGGGGAAAATTTTGGGTTACAAATGGTAGAAATTTATGTAGAAAAGTTGTGCATAAATGTGTTAAATGTTTTAGGGTTAATCCAAATTCAGCACAACAAATATTAGGTAATTTTCCAAAAGATAGAATTGTTCAAAACTATCCATTTAATATCACTGGGATAGATTTCACTGGTCCTTTCTATATTAAGTATAAAAATCAACGAAAAGGTATTTATAATAAAATATATGTTGCAATTTTTATTTGCTTTGTGACCAAGGCTATACATTTAGAGTTAGTCACGGATTTAACGTCCGCAGCCTTTATAGCTGCTCTTAAGAGATTCATATCGAGGAGAGGAAAATGCAATAAGCTGTATACAGATAATGCGGGGAATTTTGTGGGAGCAAATGCAGAGCTCAAAAAATTGTATAAAATGGTAAATGGACCAGATGATCAAATTTCGGGGTATATGAGTTCAGAAAACATTGATTGGCAGTACTCGCCTCCTAGAGCACCAAACTTTGGAGGATTGTGGGAAGCAGGAGCCAAATCCTTTAAATATTATTTGAAAAGAGCTGCGGGAAATTTAAAATTTACCTATGAGGAATTTTTGACTTTAATTATACAAATTGAAGGGATGCTAAATTCTAGGCCTTTAGTCCCCTTAACTGCTAACGTAGAGGATTTAAATGTGTTGACTCCTGCTTACTTCCTCTTAGGAAGGTCAATTACGTCTATAACTGAGCCAGATTTATCAGAGATTACAGAAAACAGGCATAGCCAATGGCAAAAAATAACAAAGTTATTTCAAAGCATTTGGCGTAAGTGGCACTTAGATTATCTATGCCACTTACAACAGAGATCGCGATGGAAATTTGAGAAACAAAACATGTGTTGGAGACATTGTTATTCTAAAAGAGGATAACTTACATCCATGTGAGTGGCCACTGGCCAGAATAAGCAAAATTTTTCCCGGAGCGGACAAAAAAGTAAGGGTAGTGGAGATTAGTACTGCCTCTGGAAAATTTAAAAGGTCCATTTCTAAAGTTTGCCCGCTTCCAATAAATGATTAACATTCTTATTAATTATGAATGTTGTAAATTATGTAATATTTTGATTTTTTTTTTTTTTTTTTTGCATTACTTTTTATTTAACATATATAATATTTACTGTGTAATATTGTGTAATATTAAGTGTATCAGAATTTTTATGTTAAAAAAAAAAAAAAAAAAAAAAAAAAATGGACTGTTAGATTTATTGAATGTTTAATAAACATTGCAATGGGGGCCGGTATGTTACGCTTGCATGCGTTAACACCGCGCCACCTATAATTTGTATTCTTCGTAAGAAACTTTGAAGTGAAGAGAACGGAGTTTGTGTTGTGAAGAAAAATGTGTGTTCGGCGACCGCAGAACGTGGCGTCGAAAAATAAATAAATTATGAGTAATTAAGTGTATTTATGTTTTAAATAAGCATAAAATGCCTTAACACCCTCAATTTTGTAAAAAAATTAAACAGACATTGGTAAAAAGTTGTGAATCTTAGATTTTTTTTTAAGATAACGAATTTCAATATGCTTTAAAAAATATATATGGGTAACTTCGTAAAGCAGAATTTACAAAGAAAATAGTATATATTATTCAAATGCATAAATGCATGTATTTTATAGTATATAACATCTATGTTTCGCTGAGCATTGAGTTTCACATGTCAGTATAAGCGTTTTCAAAATGTACATGTTATTTTGTTTGAGAATTTATAGTAAGCTTTAATATATATATATAATCATTTTTAATTCTTTGTAATAAATAAAAATTGTTTGTTGCTGGCTGAGTTAGGAGAAATGCAATTTATTACATTAAGTAAGAGTGGGGAGTTAATGGAATAGAAACAAAAATTGTAATCATTGCAATATATATATATTGCAATGGTTGCAATATACATATATATTTTTAACTTTATGTTTTTTATATGGGTAGAGGAGGTGCTGGTTTTCAGTGCTGTACTACCACAACTAAATTTTTGATAAAATTCCAAATTTTATGGTCACTTTACATAGCATTGATGTTATTTATCAATGATCTACAAGTATATGTGTGTATGTGACGAAATTTAGTTTAATTAAAAAATACATTTTAGCAGAATCTTTATCTTTGGTAAATATATAGCATAATTTTGAAAATTATTCTTCCAGATTTTTTTAGGGCAATCATTCTTTTATTTATTTAGAGAGTTTTTGATAAGGAGTAATTTGAACATTTCAAAGAAATCAATTGGTATCCTAACTGCGGAGATTTGTCACTTACCACAGTAATAATATTGTTAATATTATATGTAGAACAAGTTTCACAAGTTTTTTTTTTTTTTTTTTTTTTTTTCCTTCCACACTTGACATTGTGTGTGTGTGTGTGTGTGTGTTTTTTTCCCCCATGCTATTTCTATGGGTTTTTAGTTTTTTTTCCCCTTTTTTTTCTACATTCTAAAGTGCATTCTAATTCTACATTCTAAGCAGAAATTACTTATTTATTTGAATGCATAAGTATTTATATTCACTGTTTATAAGATTTTTTTTTTCTTTTTTAAATCGAGTTAACTTATACCTCCGGTAATATGTAGATTAAGCATTAGTTTAATTTCTTTGATTAGCATGATAGTAGAACTTTTATTCAATATCATCATTCTAATCAATTTCTCATTTGAATTATAGTATCGTTTTATTTCCTTTTTTTTTTTTTTTTTTTTTTTTTTGCAAATGAAATAATTTTGCACTTTAAAATTACTCATGTCCTTTCTTTACTTTTATAAGTTGAGATAAAACTAAATAATAAAAATAATCTAAATAAATTTTTATTTTTCAAGCTCTAGCTATTTCAGGAAATTTGCCCATTCTTTATTTGAACACATCTTTTTTTAGCATTAAACTTCCATAATCTTTTGCAGCGCTTTTCCCTGATCAAGTAATATGAAAACTTTAAAGTAAAAAATAAAAATAAAAACAAAAAATGTAGTATTAAAATATGGGACAGCTTTTACCTATACGAAACTGCCCTACTATAGTATTTTCAATCAAAAATAACTCTAACTAGAGCTCTTGTCGCTACATTAGTATTTTGACATAAATGAAAAGGAATTTTTATATCTTTGTTGGATACTCGAATGAACTTGAAGATTTCTAGGCTTGTTAATATTTCATAGTTTCGAGACCATATATATATATATAAATATATTTTTTTTTTTTTTATTAATTAGGCATTACTCGATCTTCTTATAAAAATACGTGTTCTAGCATTATTAAATATAATTACTTTAAAAGTATTAATTCATGAATTCTTATGCTCGTTTAAAAAAGTGAACAAACCATGTTGTTTACTGATCATGGAAATAATTTTAAAATTATCTAGCTTATTTCAAGAAAAAAAAAGATTGTATTCCACTTAGAAAACGTCTAAAATAAGAAATAAGTCACTAAATAAAAGTTTAACAACCTTACATACTAACTTTATGTACCCAAATTTATACACTCGATCATAAACACTTCATTTTTGAAAGAGGCATGATAATATTGTAAACATATTTTACTTTAAGAAAAATTATCTAAATTTTTAGAAGAAAATGCGGGTAACAAAAAAAAAAAAAAAAAAAAAAATTAGCTACGTATTTACAAAATCCATTCAATTCGTTTAACCCATAGTTTCCCAACGTGGGCGATAACGCCCTTTCTGGGCGTTTGAGACTTTCAGGGGGGCGGTAACAGACCCAGAGAAAATTAGGGGGCGTTGATATGGTACGGAGGGGCGTTGGAAGATTAACCAAATATAGTCTAAAAAAGACTTAAAAGTCATGCTGATAATTCATTTCTATCACGTGTATGAAAATTCACATATTTCGATATGAGACTTCACTGTTGAGAGAAAGAGATACCTCTCTAGTATATACGTCTTGCCAATTGGGCGAGATACACACCTCTCAGCAACCCTGAATTCTTTGAGCTAGCCTATTTCTCTCTCGCAGAAAACTGTTGACTCATTTTCATTCTCTCTATTGTTCATCGCAGCACGTACTGCGTACGATGAAAACGGCGTTTGCCAGACCCATGTCGGAAGTAAAAAAGAGGCGGCAGTATCGTGTGGATTATATAAAATACGGATTTATTGAAAATCCCACAAATCCATCATCGCCAATGTGCCTTATTTATCAAAAAACATTTTCTAATGAAGCGATGAAACCTTCTAGGCTTCAAGATCATCTTAATAAAATGCATCTGGATAAGAAAGACAAAGTTATGACCTATTTTCAGAACATAAAAAAGAAGTTTGAAAATCAGCCAAATGTATCAAAATTATTTTCATCAGCTTCTAAACAAGACGATGACAGACTTCGAGCTTCGTACAATATCTCATTGTTGATTGCTAAAACAGGCAAGTCACATACTATTGGGGTAGATTTAATTTTACCAACAGTTAAAGAAGTAATAACCACCGTGCTCCATAAACCAGCTACAGATATTATCCGAAAAATTCCTTTGAGCAATAATTCTGTGCAAAGACGAATTGATGAGATGGCTGAAAACATTGAAGAATCGTTGTGCAATTATCTGCAGACTTGTCAATTTTCAATTCAACTGGATTTGTCCACTTTATCAATCAATGAAACATTGTTATTGCCATACGTGAGGTTTATCAAAGATAAAAAAATATGTCAAGAAATGTTGTTTTCTATGTTTTGTCTTTCCGTATTTGATACACTGGAAGAGTTTTTTGACGAAAAGGAAATTTCTTTTAATATATTTCGTCAGTTGCTACGGATGGCGCACCGGCTATGACAGGGCGTCACAAAGGCTTCATAGCATGCTTAAAAAAGAAACTTCCTGACATGCTTGCTGTGCATTGCGTAATTCATCGATAGCTTTTGTTGCGAAAAATTTGAGCGATTGCCTCCATGCATTATAGCAATATGTTATAAGAGCAGTTAATAAAATCAGAAGCAACTAGTTGAATGACAGATTATTTAGTCAGATTTGCATTGCAAATGATGAAGATTTCAACCGTCTGCTGCTTCACGCAGAGGTGCGCTGGCTTTCAAAAGGTACTTGTTTGACTCGATTTTACAATCTGTTTGAATCTGTGATAGAGTTCCTAGGAAAAAAAGACACGGAATTGCGCGACAACCTCATCGCATCAAAGAACGATATTGCGTACTTAGCAGACATGTATAAATTGTTTGATGATGTCAATCTCCAACTTCAAGGCGACGACTTAAACTTGATTAAGACTAAAAATAGCTTTGCTGCTTTCGTGTCCAAACTGCTATTATATAAAAGAAATATAGGCAGACGTGAATTCAATAACTTTCCCATGTTTATCAGCAGTAGCATTCAAGCACGACGACTTGCTTCTTTACTTTCAACACTTGGAAAACCTCTACAATGGCTTCAAGGAGCGATTTCAGGACATTTTAAACATGGACATATCAGACTGGGTTTGGATCCTTTTTCCAATGTCAACACAGCAGGATCATCTCAGTTAGAAGAAGAACTAATAGAACTGACAACAAATGAGGAATTAAAAATTAAATTCAAAAATGGCTACCAAGAATTTTGGCTGCAGAAGTCGATTTTGCAACTGTATTTAGGATTATGGTCGATTGTTACCCGATTTCTGGTAGCATTCACATCTTCATATTTTGCAGAACGTGGATTTAGTGCTGTAGCAACATTGGTAACGAAAAAGAGAAATCGGCTCCATGTTACTGAACTTACGATTGTTTTTAAGTAAAATCGAGCCTGATATTAACAAGCTCCTTAAAATGTATCAAATTCAGCCTTCTCATCAGTTAAGTTAGAAATTCGATGTCTTTAAATTTTAATAAAAATGCTTTTTAATATTGCGTTTTGATTGTTCTCTGAAACTGTCAATTTACTTATTTAGAAAGCAATAGTTTATTATGGATTACTTCATATCATCAAAACCCCTGGCTGTCCTTATACCAGGTAAGCTAAAACTTTTATTCCTCTTTTTTAAATAAAGAAGAAATTCAGTAGCGTTTCAATTCCAACAATATTCTATCTATTAGTAATTTTTTTATTTAACTCTTGTTTTCACCATGCATTATATACGCTCTTATTTCTCTGGAGTGGGATGGTGGGCGGTATTGAAATATTCACTAGAAAAGGGGGCACCAGTTCAAAAAAGGTTGGGAACCTATGGCTTTTAACCCTTCATCTGCCGATGGTACTTTAAAGTACCATTAATTAAAAATAGAAAGAAAAATATATTTATGGAAGAAATGCCAAAGTTATTTATAAGAAAATGATCTCACTTTAATCTCATTGCAAAATCCTAATTAATCAAAAATATCTAACTAGTCTTAAAGATATGTAAGGAACAAACAACAACAACAAAAAAAAAAAAAAAAAAAAAAAAAAAAAAAAAAAAAAATTCTTTACATTTTTACATTTAATTTTCAGACGAAATACTTTTTCGACCTATGCACTGATGTATACCTTCTACACAAATGTACCATCTCAAAATCTTCAAGAAAAACTATGATGAGGTGACATGCATAAATATTATTATATGTATCTTAAAAATAAATACTCCTAAGTGACTAAAAATGTATGTTTCAAATACAGTTTTCGTCTGTTTCGTAAAGTGGTAGATAGAGGGTTAAGAAAACTTGCATTCATTTCAGACATAAGTGCAAAGTTTGATTATTAATTGACTTTAAGAAAATAAAAACTTTAAAGTTCTAGGTAAAATGCATCTTATGAAAATTTCTATAAATATTTCTTTTTCATAAGTTTTCTAGTATTTCTTTGTCGATTAATCCTCATTGTTATTTTTTTTTTTTTTTAGAATTTCCTTAGATTCATGGAAGGATTTATATCACGCTACTTTATTTTAAATAAACATTTATTTAAATTTTTGTATCCTTTTCAATACTTTTTGAATAAAAGCAAAAACTGCATTTCTTTTTCTTTATATTTTTATACATTTTATTTCGTGAACTGATCTCCACAATATATCTTCATGTCCAAAAATACATCTAATAATTTGAAGTACAATTATTCATTAATTTTTAGTCATTAGTTTGTCTTTTATTTACGTGTATATATATATGATAGATGCATATTGATATGTATATTTTTTTTTTTTTTTTTTTTTTTTAACTTGAAAGTCTTATACGAAAATTACATTTTATCAGAAAATGATGTAATCAATTAATAAAAAATATTTAGAAGATATTTTTAACATATGAAATCACAAACTTTTAATAATACATTTTAATGTTGACGACATAAAATTGCAAGAATTCGTAAAGGAAAAAGTGCAATTTGATACTAGGATGCAGGATTTTTGTAAAGCACTATCATTTTATTTGAAACGAAATATTCCAAATCTATGGAAAAGAAAATTTTTTTTTTTAATTCTCATAGCTTTTACTATGTATAAAAACTCTGAATCCTTTATTTGGAAGAATAAAATAATCAAAAATATACATATTTGAAAGGGGTAACATCTTAATGAAAAGAATTATTCAAAAGCAAATTAATTTTTTTTAGTAATTATTGAACAGTATTTACAAGTTTGATATGATAAAAATAATCAAAATCTGATTATAATGTTGTGCAAATTTAACACATTTAATAACATTATTATGAAATTGCATTTTTTATGTTTTAAGAACCAAAAATAAAATTATTTAATATTTATTATGTATAAATATACGTTTCATATAATTCACATGTATATGATCATCCCGATATAAACTACATTAAATAAAATCCTACTCTCTGGTACTTTTTTTTTTTTAATGTAAGTACTAATACAGGAATTGTATTAAAAATTACATATCAAGATAATTAGAATTTAATTTCCATCTCAACATATGGATTACTACTTCATTAATATAGGTGGGTGTATATATGTGTATATCAACAGAAAAAAGTTCCTTTTAATTCTTTTTAAAACGTATATTTCGTTATATATGGAATACACAACCAAATGAGCCATTAAATTGTAAAAACTATACCCGGTCATGCATCACCAAATCCACTGATTCTCTGATATCCAAATGTTTATATAATAATAGGAAATTACATTCACATTTATTTCTTAGTAATTTTAAAGGTCATTACTTTAATTTGTGAATTTTTATTTCTGTATTTAGAGTAATATCCTTACGCTGCAGTTTTAACGAAAAATTACGATAATAATAATAAATAAGTAAAACTTACACGCGATAGTTGATAGGCCGCCTGGTACGGAACTTTTGAGTATTTGCTAAAACAAAAATTTAAGATAATTACACAAATATAGAGTAGCATCATGTCACAAACGAACATTTCATGTAAATAACACATAACGGAAATTTTAAAATAACTAACAAATTATTTACTATGCCAGTTTCTGTTGAATATTTAATTAAAAACAGAAAGGTAAAAGAAAAAAGAAACTAATTGCTCTTTTGCATTTAAAATATGTTTATACCAAGGGACGTTTCACCTGGGGAAATTTTGTGCGGGACGCTTTTTCCTACCACCTACAATAATAATTTTTCCAAAATTGTCCTTACCTAAATGGAAAATAAAAATATAAAGTTCTGAGGAAAGAAGTTTACAGTTTTTTAACTGAATAAACAACAAATATGCAAAAGTTACAAAAAAAAAAAAAAAAAAAAAATCCGAAAATTAAATATACTATTATCGTATATATTTTAGTCTATATGTTTCAGTATGCAAAATACATAACTTAACGTTTCTTAAACATTGGTAGTAACTGAAAAAAGTTCTTATTTGGACCCAAACGCAGAAGATTCTTTATCTTAATATGCTGGTTTGCCCCCCCCCCCCCTCCTAAATTAAATAAATGTACGGACGGACGTACATACATACGAACATATGTAATTATTTTTAATAATTTAAGAAATGACAGCTAAATTTACAAAATAAAATTTCTATAATATGATTTTCTAAAAAAAAAAAAAAAAAAAAAAAAAAAAAAAAAAAAAAAAGCATTTTTGTATGTTTTAAAGACAGAATATTTTAATGCAGATAACAATTATTCTGCTTTTAAATATAAATTTATTTAATTGGAAATGTAACGGTTAATTAGCATTTGATACATTTTGAGCTGCATACCTTACTGAAAAAAATAAAATAAATAAATAAAGTAAATAAATAATGTCTTCAACGAAGGATTTAAAAATAACTGATTAGTTACTTACGCAAGATGTTGTTAACGTCAATTCCCATTAAAATGCCTGGGTCCTTGCGTCTTTTTGGAGGAGGCGGAGGAGCAGGCACGTCAACGGAAGCAATAGTGGCATTCTGGCTCCATTTGGACGACCCTGAACCACCACTCGGACTGGGCGGAACATGTATGCCTATGTACCTCCTACACACCCAGTCCGAAACCCTTGCATGTGATGATCCAGAATCGCCCCAACCATCAGTCTAAATTTGAAAAAAAAATCATGTAATATTGATACGCAGATAATTATTGCATATTTAATCTAATATAAATATCATAAAAAATTTTCTTTATGTATTATTTATGTATTTACACACCGAAATACTTTAAACAGGCCCCATGACAAATATATATATATATGAAATGTAATACTTAGTAAAAGTTGAAATATTGGGACTATTGTAGAAAACACTCAAAAGGTTTCAATTTGTTGCTTTTAGATTAGTTTCTGAAACGTAGAAATGTTCCAAATCCTAACAAAAGAAGTCACATTTAGGTGTAATTAAAACTTTTTT
Source organism: Salticus scenicus (assembly GCA_963930645.1). Classification (NCBI taxonomy): domain Eukaryota; kingdom Metazoa; phylum Arthropoda; class Arachnida; order Araneae; family Salticidae; genus Salticus; species Salticus scenicus. The sequence continues at coordinate 235,994,917 of OZ005652.1, forward strand.
GCAACTAGACAGATCTTTCAGAAACACTAATCACAAGCGTTTTATATTGGTTCTGAAAATATTATTACATTAATAATAATAATAATAATAAATAGTATAAACAACAACTACAATATCATTAAATACACTTAACGTTTCACAAATGAAACAGAAAAAAAGAGGAATATAAAACTTTTAATTCAAAACGTATGCCCTCAATTTTGTAAAAAAAATAACCAGACATTGGTAAAAAGTTGTGAATCTTAGATTTTTTTTAAGATAACAAATTTCAATATGCTTTAAAAAATATATGGGTAACTTCGTAAAGCAAAATTTACAAAGAAAATAGTATTTATTATTCAAATGCATAAATGCATGTATTTTATAGTATATAACATCTATGTTTCGCTGAGCAGTGAGTTTCACATGTCAGTATAAGCGTTTTCAAAATTTACATGTTATTTTGTTTGAGAATTTATAGTAATCTTTAATATATATATATATATAATCATTTTAAATTCTTTGTAATAAATAAAAATTGTTTGTTGCTGGCTGAGTTAAGAGAAATGCAATTTATTACATTAAGTAAGAGTGGGGAGTTAATGGAATAGAAACAAAAATTGTAATCATTGCAATACATACATATATATATATTATATTTTTAACTTTATGTTTTTTATAAGGGTAGAGGAGGTGCTGGTTTTCAGTGCTGTACTACCAAAACTAAATTTTTGATAAAATTCCAAATTTTATGGTCACTTTACATAGCATTGATGTTATTTATCAATGGTCTACAAGTATATGTGTGTATGTGACTAAATTTAGTTTAATTAAAAAATAAATTTTAGCAGAATCTTTACCTTTGGTAAATATATAGCATAATTTTAAAAATTATTCTTCTAGATTTTTTTAGGGCAATCATTCTTTTATTTATTTAGAGAGTTTTTGATAAGGAGTAATTTGAACATTTAAAAGAAATCAATTGGTATCCTACATGCGGAGATTTGTCACTTACCACAGTAATAATATTGTTAATATTATATGTAGAACAAGTTTCACAAGTTTTTTTTTGTTTGTTTGTTTTTTTCCCATGCTATTTCTATGGGTTATTAGTTTTTTCTCCCCCTTTTTTTCTACATTCTAAAGTGCATTCTAATTCTACATTCTAAGCCGAAATTACTTATTTATTTGAATGCTTAAGTATTTATATTCACTGTTTATAAGATTTTTCTTCTTTTTTTTTTTTAATCGAGTTAACTTTTTTCTCCGGTAATATGTAGATTAAGCATTAGTTTAATTTCTTTGCTTAGCATGATAGTAGAATTTTTATTCAATATCATCATTCTAATCAATTTCTAATTTGAATTATAGTATCGTTTTATTTCCTTTTTTTTTTTTTTTTTTTTTTGCAAATGAAATAATTTTGCACTTTAAAATGACTCGTTATTTCTTTACTTTTATAAGTTGAGATAAAACTAAATAATAAACATAATAATCTAAATAAATTTTTATTTTTATCAAAGCTCTAGCTATTTCAGGAAATTTGCCCATTCTTTATTTCAACACTTCTTTTTTTAGCATTAAACTTCCATAATCTTTTGCAGCGCTTTTCCCTGATCAAGTAATATGAAAACTTTAAAGTAAAAAATAAAAATAAAAAATGTAGTATTAAAATATGGGACAGCTTTTACCAATACGAAACTGCCATACTATGGTATTTTCAATCAAAAATAACTCTAACTAGAGCTCTTGTCGCTACATTAGTATTTTGACGTAAATGAAAAGGAATTTTTATATCTTCGTTGGATGCTCGAATGAACTTGAAGATTTCTAGGCTTGTTAATATTTCATAGTTTCGAGACCATATATATGTATATTTTTTAATTAGGCATTACTCTATCTTCTTATAAAAATACGTGTTCTAGCATTATTAAATATAATTACTTTAAAAGTACTAATTCATGAATTCTTATGCTCGTTTAAAAAAGTGAACAAACCATGTTGTGTACTGATCATGGAAGTAATTTTAAAATTATCTAGAGTATTTCAAGAAAAAAAAAAAAAAAACAGATTGTATTCCACTTAGAAAACGTCTAAAATAAGAAATAAGTAACTAAATAAAAGTTTAAAAACCTTACATACTAACATTATGTACCCAAATTTATACAATCGATGATAAACACTTCATTTTTGAAAGAGGCATGATAATATTGTAAACATATTTTACTTTAAGAAAAAGTATCTAAATTTTTAAAAGAAAATGCGGGTAACAAAAAAAAAAAAATTTAGCTACGTATTTACAAAATCCATTCAATTCGTTTAACCCTTCATCTGCCGATGGTACTTTAAAGTACCATTAATTTAAAAAAGAAAGAAAAACATATTTATGGTAGAAATGCCAAAGTTATTTATAAGAAAATGATCTCACTTTAATCTCATTGCAAAATCCTAATTAATCAAGAATATCTAACTAGTCTTAAAATAAATGTAAGGAACAAACAACAACAACAAATATATATATATATATATATATATATATATATATATATTAAATAAATAAATAATACTTTACATTTTTTTTTCGGACGAAATACTTTTTCAATTTATGTACTTGTACTGATGTATACCTTCTACACAAATGTACTATCTCAAAATCCTCATGAAAAACTATGATGAGGTGACATGCATAAATATTATTATATGTATCTTAAAAATAAATACTCCTAAGTGACTAAAAATGTATGTTTCAAATACAGTTTTCGTCTGTTTCGTAAAGTGGTAGATAGAGGGTTAAGAAAACTTGCATTCATTTCAGACATAAGTGCAAAGTTTGATTATTAATTGACTTTAAGTAAATAAAAACTTTGAAGTTCTAGGTAAAATGCATCTTATGAAAATTTCTATAAATAATTATTTTTCATAAGTTTTCTAGTATTTCTTTGTCGATTGATCCTCATTATTATTTTTTTTTATAGAATTTCCTTAGATTCATGGAAGGATTTATATCACGCTACTTTATTTTAAATAAACATTTATTTAAATTTTTGTATCCTTTTCAATACTTTTTGAATAAAAGCAAAAACTGCATTTCTTTTTCTTTATATTTTTATACATTTTATTTCGTGAACTGATCTCCACAATATATCTTCATGTCCAAAAATACATCTAATAATTTTAAGTACAATTGTTCATTAATTTTTAGTCAATAGTTTGTCTTTTATTTACGTGTATATATATATGATAGATGCATATTGTTATGTATAATTTTTTTTAAACTTGAAAGTCTTATACGAAAATTACATTTTATCAGAAAATGCTGTAATAAATTAATAAAAAATATTTAGAAGATATTTTTAACATATGAAATCACAAACTTTTTATAATACATTTTAATGTTGACGACATAAAATTGCAAGAATTCGTAAAGGAAAAAGTGCAGTTTGATACTAAGATGCAGGATTTTTGTAAAGCACTATCATTTTATTTGAAACGAAATATTCCAAATCTATGGAAAAGAAAATTAAACATTTTTTTTTTTAAATTCTCATAGCTTTTACTATGTATAAAAACTCTGAATCCTTTATTTGGAAGAAAAAAATAATCAAAAATATACATATTTGAAAGGGGTAACATCTTAATGAAAAGAATTATTCAAAAGCAAATTAATTTTTTTTAGTAATTATTGAACAGTATTTACAAGTTTGATATGATAAAAATAATCAAAATCTAAATATAATGTTATGCAAATTTAACACATTTAATAACATTATTATGAAATTGCATTTTTTATGTTTTAAGAACCAAAAATAAAATTATTTAATATTTATTATGTATAAATATACGTTTCATATAATTCACATGTATATGATCATCCCGATATAAACTACATTAAATAAAATCCTACTCTCTGGTACTTTTTTTTTTTTAATGTAAGTACTAATACAGGAATTGTATTAAAAATTACATATCAAGATAATTAGAATTTAATTTCCATCTCAACATATGGATTACTACTTCATTAATATAGGTGGGTGTATATATGTGTATATCAACAGAAAAAAGTTCCTTTTAATTCTTTTTAAAACGTATATTTCGTTATATATGGAATACACAACCAAATGAGCCATTAAATTGTAAAAACTATACCCGGTCATGCATCACCAAATCCACTGATTCTCTGATATCCAAATGTTTATTTAATAATAGGAAATTACATTCACATTTATTTCTTAGTAATTTTAAAGGTCATTACTTTAATTTGTGAATTTTTATTTCTGTATTTATAATAATATCCTTACGCTGCAGTTTTAACGAAAAATTACGATAATAATAAATAAATAAAACTTACACGCGATAGTTGATAGGCCGCCTGGGACGGAACTTTTGAGTAGGTGCTAAAACAAAAATTTAAGATAATTACACAAATATAGAGTAGTATCATGTCACAAACGAACATTTCAGTAAATAATACATAACGGAAATTTTAAAATAACTAACAAATTATTTACTATGCCAGTTTCGTTGAATATTTAATTAGAAACAGAAAGGTAAAAGAAAAAAGAAAACTAGTTGCTCTTTTGCATTTTAAATATGTTTATACCAGGGGACGTTTCACCTGGGGAAATTTTGTGGGGGACGCTTTTTCCTAACACCTACAATATTAATTTTTCCAAAATTGTCCTTATCTAAATGGAAAATAAAATATATAAAATTCCGTGGAAAGAAGTTTACAGTTTTTTAACTAAAAAAACAACAAATATGCAAAAGTTAAAAAAAAAAAAAAAATCCGAAAATTAAATATACTATTATCGTATATATTTTAGTCTATATGTTTCAGTATGCAAATTACATAACTTAACGTTTCTTAAACATTGGTAGTAACTGAAAAAAGTTCTTATTTGGACCCAAACTCAGAAGATTCTTTATCTTTCAATATGCTGGTTTGTCCTCCCCATAAATTAAATAAATGTACGGACGGACGCACATACATACGAACATATGTAATTATTTTGAATAATTGAAGAAATGACAGCTAAATTTACAAAATAAAATTTCTATAATAAGATTTTCTAAAAAAAAAAAAAAAAAAATAAGCATTTTTGTATGTTTTAATGACAGAATATTTTAATGCAGATAACAATTATTCTGCTTTTAAATATAAATTTATTTAGTTGGAAATGTAACGGTTAATTAGCATTTGATACATTTTGAGCTGCATACCTTACTGAAAAAAATAAAAAAAATAAAGTAAATAAATAATGTCTTCAACGAAGGATTTAAAAATAACTGATTAGTTACTTACGCAAGATGTTGTTAACGTCAATTCCCATTAAAATGCCTGGGTCCTTGCGTCTTTTTGGAGGAGTCGGAGGAGCAGGCACGTCAACGGAAGCAATTGTGGCATTCTGGCTCCATTTGGACGACCCTGAACCACCACTCGGACTGGGCGGAACATGTATAGTCCAAGCGGCGGCTGCAAAAAATTGACTTGAGAAGGTACGAAGCTGATTTTTTCCCTATAGATAGAATTCATTGTTACAATGAAAATCTGATAGGGTTGCCTGGTCAAAGCCGTCAAGTTTAAGAGAAACAACCTCACTTCCGGTCACAATTTAAACGATTTTCGAACCCCAAAAGGTATGAAGATGGAACCGGTGCTAAAATGTAGAGATTAATATGTTCTTTAAAATGGCATAGGGTTGCCTGGTCAAAACCGTCAAGAAACAGAGGTTGCCATGAAAATAGGGGACGTATTTTGCGATTTATTTACCCAAGTAAAAAGTGATTTACCGTAAAGATGAAACCGGTGCTAAAATGTAGAGATTAATATGCTCTTTAAAATGGCATAGGGTTGCCTGGTCAAAACCATCAAGTTTCAGAGGTTGCCTAGATAATAGGGGTCAAATTTAAACAATTTTCGAACCCCACAAGTGTAAAAAAGAAATCGGTGCTAAAATGTAGGTATTAATATTCTCTTTAAAGTGGCACAGGGTTGAATGGTCAAAGCCGTCAAGAAACAGAGGTTGCTACGTAAATAGGGGGAAGTATTTTACGATTTATTTACCCAAGTAAAAAGTGAGTTACCCAACTGTAAAGATGAAACCGGTGCTAAAATATAGATATTAATATGCTCTTTAAAATGGCATAAGGTTGCCTGGTCAAAACCGTCAAGACTCGGAGGTTGCCTCGAAAATAGGTCAAATCTGTCAAGTAAAGCAGTCAACCACAAAAAAATAGGCGAGTTTTGAAGATTTCTTAACGAAGTGTAAAAAAATACGAATAGCATTAACAAAGAAAATGAATAAGGATGAAATTATATGAATATTTGAAAGGTGTGGCTGGTTCCAGAATGTACCGCGTAGGAGTTATTTTAAAATGGCATATGTTTGCCTGGTAAAATTCGTAAAGAAATAGCGGTCAGTCTCCAAAAACCTAACAAATATTAAAGGTGTTTAACACAAAGTGAAACACACATGAAGACTATTTTAAAAAGGTTAAACACGAAATGATTAATATTTATAAGATGAAATTGCTAGCTAAATGTAGAACATACAACACTTTTCAATTTGCTTACGATTGTGCTTCAAACCTGTCAAGGTATAGCGGTCAGGAAAAAGGAAGCGAATTTCAATATTCGTTTATTTTATTTGTTTAATAATATACTAGATTTTAAAGCATAAAGAAAATTAAATTATTGTATGTGACCATTTTTTTTCTAATCTGTATAAAACTAATTTCAGCTCACGAGCTCGTTTTTTCCCCCATTTTTCAATACTTAAAATATTCAAATTGTGTCAATGTATTGAGAAGATAATTCCCTGAAGAAATGTATGCGGCTGCTTTGTAGAATTTTATACGAAAATATTGGGTTGTGCCGATTTTGTTATATTAAAAATTTGTCAATTTTAGAAAATTTTCTCAATTTTTTAATATCTAATTAAAATAATCAATAATACCTTCTGCAAATTAATTATCGGTACAAATAAGGCGAAAACCATTTTTAAAAAATTGATAAATTTTTCGCGTTTCTTAATAACAATGAATTAATTTATGAAATTGAAATTTGTAAATCTTGCTGCAAATCTGAAATAAGAGGTTTTTTTTTTTTTTTTTCCATTTTATTTAATTATTTTGTATACTAACAGAATTTTTTATTATGAGTTTCTTGGGCATTATTATCTTCATTTCTGTTAATTTTTGCGGTCGTATTTTCTTATCTCTATCCGCATGCTACATATTTCATTTTTACTATTAATTCGTTGTTTTTATGGGAAATTTTAGAACAGTTTCATTACAGTTTATTTTTTCTTTTTTAAGTACTTTTTATATTTTTTCTTCACATTGTATAAAAAACCCTTCAAAATTAGCTTTTTTTTCTTTTCTTTTCTTTTTTTTTTTTTCGAGGCAACCATTATTTTTCGAGATTTTCACCTGGCAACCTATGATACTCTAAAGAGAATATTATTCTCTATATTTTATAAACGGTTTCATTTTTAAATATGTTAGGGTAAGAAAAACGCGAAAAATCAACCCCTCCCCCCCACACACACGCACACACTTTTCGTGGCAACCTCTTTTCTTGGCGGTTTTGACCAGGCAAACCTATTCCATTTTAAAGACCATATTATTCTCTACATTTTAGCACCGGTTTCATCTTTACACTTGGGTAAGTCATTTTTTACTTGGGTAAAGAAATCTTAAAATACGCCCCCCCTTTTTCGTGGTAACCGCTGTTTCTTGACGGCTTTGACCAGGCAACCCTATGCCATTTTAAAAAGTATATTATTCTCAACATTTTAGCACCGGTTTCTTCTTTACACTTGTGGGGTTCGAAAAAAGTTTAATTTTGACCCCTATTTTCGAGGCAACCTCCGTGTCTTGACGGTTTTGACCAGTCAACCTTATGCCATTTTAAAGAGCATATTAATCTCTACATTTTAGCACCGGTTTCATCTTTACACTTGGGTAAATCACTTTTTACTTGGATAAATAAATCATAAAATACGTCCCCTAATTTCGTGACAACCTCTGTTTCTTGACGGCTTTGACCATGCAATCCTATGCCATTTTAAAGAGCATATTAATCTGTACATTTTAGCACCGGTTTCATCTTCATACCTTTTGGGGTTCGAAAATCGTTTAAATTTGACCCCTATTATCGAGGCAACCCCCGAAACTTGACGGTTTTGACCAGGCAACCCTATGCCATTTTAAAGAGCATATTAATCTCTACATTTTAGCACCGGTTTCATCTTCATACATTTAGGGTTCGAAAATCGTTTAAATTTGACCCCTATTATCGAGGCAACCTCTATAACTTGACGGTTTTGACCAGGCAACCCTATGCTATTTTAAAGAGCATATTAATCTCTACATTTTAGCACCGGTTCCATCTTCATACCTTTTGGGGTTCGAAAATCGTTTAAATTGTGACCGGAAGTGAGGTTGTTTCTCTTAAACTTGACGGCTTTGATCAGGCAACCCTATCAGACTTTCATTGTAACAATGAATTCTATCTATAAGAAAAAAATCAGCTTCGTACCTTCTCAAGTCAATTTTTTGCAGCCGCCGCTTGGACTAGTATGCCTATGTACAGTCGGGGGAAAAAAAACGCAACACTCAACGTAACTTCGTTGCTAATCGATGTAGAAAAATGTAATAGGTATCATTCGACGGGGAATTGTGAGTAGTTTCAGAAAATTAATTTTCAGAAATTTTGAATTAGGGGTCGTCTACATATTAAAACGCGCACCAACTTTGATTTTTTCAATGGTAATGCCTCATTTTTATTTTATATTTGAATTCCTGGGATCGCGACAACGCGAAAAAGTATATTGGTTGTATATTTTACTTATTTTTTCACAGAGTTATAAGCGTTCAAAGTTTGAAGGTGCTAATGTTAAATTCATATTTCAAACTTTTATTAATATCTTCACAAAAAGTAACTTGATCATTTTTTTTTTTTTTTTTTTTTTTCGAGATACAGCGAAGAAACCCAAACGTAATCCATCATTACTTTTGATTCTGAAAAATATTAATAAATTCATATTCATAAAAATTATGAATTATGACCTATATTAATTTTTTCATAAAATGAATCCTAATCCTGAAAAATATGGGTGTTCAAATTTGCAGCTCATTCCAGTTATTTTTCGAGATATAAATAAATCTCTTTTGGAGTGGTTTAGGGGGGCCGTCTCTTATAAAGTTTTGCATGAGATAACGAATCAAATCTTTAAAAATAAAAAAGAAAATTAAACAAAATATTTTTATTTTTTATTTACGGGTCAAATTATATAGTAACAACGTCAAATGCAAAGAAATGAAACAAAAATGATGATTTTTTAGACATTAGTGTTAGCATCAAGAATTCCTGTTTTCTAAAGAAGACCAGCCCCGCCTTCATTGATTCTTCAAAACAAAACAATACAGAAAAAAAAAAAAAAAAAGTAAATGTGACATTGAGTAATCGTTGTAAACACCTTATTTTATGTTGACAAAAATACGCACAAATGATATTCACTTCATCGATTAATTGGTGATAAATTTTGAATCTTTTAAACGAACAGTAGAAGAAAAATAAATTAAATAAATAGGCGGGGTTTACTGTTTTAAAAAGAAAAATAGGTTTAATGTGAAATTGTCAAATATAAATAAAGAATGGAATTGGAATTCAAGACAGACTTGTAAACTCGTTTCTTAACTACCATCACAGTTAAAAAAAAAAGCTTAATCTTTTGCTTCATATATTGTTTTATTTTATTTTATTTATTTACTTATTTATTTATTTTATAGGGGGGAGGGATATTATTTTAAGGACACTTTAGTCTTTAAAATTTTTTAAATATATTTTAACTTTATACATTTTTAAAAACATACTTTAACTTTTATAAATATATTTTAACACTTTTTGCGACCACAGGATTTTGTCTTTTTGACAGTAAGACCCGCCTACGGACATTATACTCTCAAATATTTTAGAAAAAAAAATCCTGTATTCACGATTATGTTACAAATGGATATACATTATAATTATATTCTTTCTAATTAAAATATTTATATCCGTAGTATATTTTGTTGCAAAAATATGAACTCTGGGTATACACTTAAGAAATATGTAACACACAAATTAAGAAAGAAACGCCCACTGACAGAGTTACAGATTTTCAAATGGCGTGAACCTACGTCAGCAGTCGCGAAAGGGTTAATTAAGAAAATATATTTTCATAGAAATTATAAAACGAATCGTACAGTTCCAAAGAGTTCAACTGACCAAAAGCTGGTAAGTGCGATTAAAATTGTTTAATATTTACTTCATGAACCTTACAATAATTTATCCGAAAAGGTTTAGTTTATGCGTTGTTGTATATATATTATTTCATTTCGTCTATTATGTTACCTACGAAAGAAAATTTAAGCTTTATTGGTGATCAGTACAGCTATAACAGACACTTACTTGAAAAATATTGCATTTTTTTCAAAGAGTACTGTATGGACTAATCGTAAGTATAATGTATTTAAATAGACCTAAAATTATCTTTAAAAAGTACTGAAGTATATACAAATCTAAAAAATTGAATTCTGGATAATTAAGGAACTCGAAAAGACGGAATGTTTCATTAATTTTTATAATTATTTTTTTCCAGAAAGATTACCGGTGTGAAACTTTAAAATTTTGTCTATTTGTTATAGGATCTTAATCTTATTTTTTTTACATTTACAGATAACCCCCTAACACATTTTTGATTATAACTCTATAAATACTAAAGATAAAGTATACAAACAGTATACTTTTCCGCACTGCCAGACTCTCAGAAATTCGAAAATGAAGTTAAAATTGGGTGTTCCAAAGTTAACGCTCATTTCAATATGTAGATGACCCCTAATTCAAAATTTGACGACATATTCAGAAAGTGCTTTTAATTTTCTGTTGAATGATGTCTATTAGATGTTCCTGCGTCAATTAATACAAAATTACAGCGAGTGTTGCGGTTTTTTTCCCCGACTGTACCTCCTACACACCCAGTCCGAAACCCTTGCATGTGATGATCCAGAATCGCCCCACGCATCAGTCTAAATTTGAAAAAAAAAAAAAAAAAATCATGTAATATTGATACGCAGATAATTATTGCATATTTAATCTAATATAAATATCATAAAAGAATTTCTTTATGTATTATTTATGTATTTACACACCGAATTACATTAAACAGCCCCATGACAAATATGTATATATGAAATGTAATACTTAGTAAAAGTTGAAATATTGGGACTATTGTAGAAAACACTCAAAAGGTTTCAATTTGTTGCTTTTAGATTAGTTTCTGAAACGTAGAAATGTTCCAAATCCTAACAAAAGAAGTCACATTTAGGTGTAATTAAAACTTTTTTGCAACAAGGCAGATCTTTCAGAAACACTAATCACAAGCGTTTTATATAGGTTCTGAAAATATTATTACATTAATAATAACAATAATAATAAATAGTATAAACAACAACTACAATATCATTAAATACTCTTAACGTTTCACAAATGAAACAGAAAAGAGGAATATAAAAATTTTAATTCAAAACGTATGCCCTCAATTTTGTAAAAAATTAACCAGACATTTTTAAAAAGTTGTGAATCTTAGATTTTTTTTAAGATAACAAATTTCAATATGCTTTAAAAAATATATATGGGTAACTTCGTAAGCAGAATTTACAAAGAAAATATTATTTATTATTCAAATGCATAAATGCATGTATTTTATAGTATATAACATCTATGTTTCGCTGAGCATTGAGTTTCACATGTCAGTATAAGCGCTTTCAAAATGTACATGTTATTTTGTCTGAGAATTTATAGTAAGCTTTAATATATATATATAATCATTTTAAATTCTTTGTAATAAATAAAAATTGTTTGTCGCTGGCTGAGTTAGGAGAAATGCAATTTATTACATTAAGTAAGAGTGGGGAGTTAATGGAATAGAAACAAAAATTGTAATCATTGCAATATATATATTGCAATGGTTGCAATATATATATATATATATATATATATATATATATATATTTAACTTTATGTTTTTTATATGGGTAGAGGAGGTGCTGGTTTTCATTGCTGTACTACCGAAACTAAATTTTTGATAAAATTCCAAATTTTATGGTCACTTTGCATAGCATTGATGTTATTTATCAATGATCTACAAGTATATGTGTGTATGTCACTAAATTTAGTTAAAATAAAAAATAAATTTTAGCAGAATCTTTATCTTTGGTATGCAGAAAATATATAGCATAATTTTAAAAATTATTCTTCCAGATTTTTTTTGGGGCAATCATTCTTTTATTTATTTAGAGAGTTTTTGATAAGGAGTAATTTGAACATTTCAAAGAAATCTATTGGTATCCTAAATGCGGAGATTTGTCACTTACCACAGTAATAATATTGTTAATATTATATGTAGAACAAGTTTCATACGGAATATTGTATAGAAGTTTTCTCTTATTCGTTTATAGGAAAAGGCACTCAAAAATAAATTTTTCTCCGTTAAATTATAAAAAATCTAGATTGAAAATCACTCTCAAGATTTTAAAAGTTTATTTACGTATTTTGAATTTGCTATGCGGTACATAAGTATGTACGAGGTGATCCAAAAGTCATAGAAAAAAAATAAAAAATATATTATTCAGAAGTATTGACCATAGCATTGTGCGTGTGCAATTTTTAGTTAAATACATGGAATGAAATGGGATTTTTTTTGCGTAACAAAGTATTTATTAAAAAATATACATTAAATTTTCTTCATAAGGTGGTGGTTTAATGAAAAAAAATTTTTTCACAGTGGGGCAGTGCATTCAACAACCTAAGTCGGACTATATATGATCCATTTGTCCAGCATACTTCATCAGAATAACAGTAAGACGCTTATCATCGGAAATTTTCTTTTAAAAGTTTCAGTATTCGCAATATTTTGTCATTTGATCAGGCAGATGTGTTTAAAATAACGGAGGATATTTCGGTTACAGCGCGATATATTGGTGAAAAATGTATGTAATATTTTCTAATATATATAAAAAAATATATATCCCTCGCTTTTCAGTACAGTTCAGTAAAAACAGCATAGAGCTGAAGTCAGTACTTTACGAATATATTATATATTTTTATTGACTTTCGGATCTCCCGGTGTGATGTATATTTTGTTGTTTCTAATCTGCAACCTAATCTAGCTGAGGTAGATCAGATCTAAGAATCCGTTGGTAATCACGAAATTGACGACGAGAAAAAGAGATGAATAAATATATTTCCAAAAATGACGCATTTGGTCCAATATATGTATGTGCAGTTAAATCCTGATACTTGTGGCATTAGATATTGGCCATTAGAAAATGAAGATGGTCGCAGCGAAAACACAAGAGGACGGTACAGTATTTTCTGCTACGCGAAAGGGTTAAAGATATACCATGCTTGCTACCTTTATATAAGTGGTGAATTAATGGAGGGGGGGGGGAGTTCTCCATACAATTTTTTTTTTTTTTTTTTTTTGTAAACGAAGTGTTCTAGGCAAGTTCTGAAGAAAAAAATTGGATAACTACAGCCCTTCCTTGCAGGACTGACTACGAATTTGTAATCTGAAAGATGTTTTAGAGATGCATATAATGTTAAAAAAATGAACTTCAGTTTTGGAAATACACACACGCATGTTTTATCACTTTTCATAAAGTAATTGAGATATCACATTGAGCTGCGGCAGTAAATAAGTATCCAGAGTTCACCATAATTACATTCGTCCAGAGCAATCTCAAAACCTACTTCCATTACAAATATTTGGCTTCTGGAAAAAAAAAAAAAAAAAAAAAACCTGGGTCACATTGGCAAACGGAAATTCCAATTCGGAAAGTTTCAATGTACCAGGTGTCCCATAAGTCTGTAGACATTTTAGAAAATCATAAAAATTGAAAACATTAATAGAACTGAATGCGTATTGCAAAAAAGTTATTCTCGTTTTGAGATTATTTTTATTAGTAATAATATTAGCTAAATGTTTCGTCAATAGAGGGTGCTGCACGAGGGTGCTGCAGTAATATGCAAGTAGAAGTTTTGATAAAAAATACTCAATATGTAAATTTTGATACATTATTTGATCTAAGGTAAGATACAGATAATGCATTATATTTTCTGCTCTAAAATCTTATTAAGAGCAGTACAGTTCCCAAATATCAACTAAAATGAAGTGTGGATGTTGTGTTAGGCGTTTAACTAAATGTGCTTATATCACCTGTAATTACATAAATCCATTTAATTTTATTTTGGAATTTTAAAAATATTTTAGATCCATGTGATACTATACAAAATAATAATATATTTGAATAAAATATTCGTGATTATTTTTTCATAATATTCTAGAAGTATTCGCTGCATTATATTCCATATATTTCATATTTTGTAAACTTTAAAGTACAAAAAACACACAGATAAATTCTACTTTTCATTTACAAAAAACATACTTGAGTTATTTACATAACAAATGTTAAACAAGTTATAACTCCAATATTAAAAATAAAGGTAATTCTAGATACATACTTGATCCAGTCTGGGAGTAGAGCTCATTGAAACTTTTGTTTCATATTCATGCGACTCCTGGCCAGGACGCTTTCTTTTCATATTTGGGTCGGTACTGAGCCCGACACATTTCCAACTCATCTTCAGTTGGCTAATTTGAAGTGCCAGGTGTGTGATCTGTTTCCCGTGCCAGGAGTCGCGAACGTGAACTCGCCAGGGGTTTATTTGCTAGAATCCCCGCCTGTTCCACTACTGACAGTTACACTGGCTACTGATGGTGTGGTATCTAATTGGACCAGAAAGAAAATCTACATTAATTTTCCAAATATGCAATAAAATATTATCTATATTAAAGCTATTAATAATAAAATTTTTAAGTACCAGATTGTAACGTTAAGCATATTTTATAAAATGTGAAAACTGAGTAAAATTTCAAAAAAAATAATTAAAACAAAAAAACTGAAATAATTTCTTAAAGATGAACTATTTCCTTTAAACGAGACTTTTCCGATGCTCTAATTATGTTTCAAAAATTGTGTTAATCGAAATATCTAGAAATACATTCACGCAAAAAAAAGCGAATGGGAGAATGCTTAATATGTACAATAATGCAGTTACACGTACAACAGAAATACTGATACATGACACCGACTGGCATCTTAACGAAATGTTATATTACTCTGGTGCGGAATAGTGGCGATTATAAGTTAAAGTGTCATAAATTGTCGAAACGCTTTAGTGTGCGATTTGAAAACATTAAAAATAAATTTCTGTACGATGTGAGGTGCTGACAAATCTAAATAGCCTAAAAATCACAAATGTTTAACAAACCTAATATCAGTCACTAATTTAGCATCATCAAACAAAAAGCTGTATTATAAATCTGTATTCAACACTAAGTATCGCAATGGACATTTTCAGATAAACATTTAAAATTTACACCATCATTTATAAATCTTAACCGTGATATATGCCATTCATATACCAGTCCATCTACAGTTTGCATCTTCTTCAAATATGAGCATGAACTATTTTGTTTAAATTTAAATTTGGAACGACAACAACAGTCACTAGAAACAATGAGCTATGTGATTATTAATAAAAAAGCACCATAGAACTGGCGTTTTAAAGTATTACGTACAAAACTTTGTACAAACACACATAAAATGCAATGGACTCGCAACAATTTTTTCGGGTCGAAAAAGTACACGACCCTTCGTCTGGTGAAGAAAGTAGGCACGAGTGTTGCAGTTAAAGTGGCAACGCAGTCAAGTTATCGCAATATAATTCTACCTTATTTCTTGTAATATAAAAGTAGCATTGCAGCAGAAAAATTCTTAAACGACATCTTTTCAAACCTGCTCATTTAACAACAGTTTGTTAATTTCATTCTACTGAGTTCGACAGAGATTTTCGTCCATGTCTGCAAAAATCTGTTAGAAATTCTTTCTTTGGTTCAGTTTTTCTCCAATGTTTTCCCCAAGAAACAAGTATTTTTTAAATGTTTAAAAATATCAGTATTTTCAATACAGTTATGTTACTGTTTGCGAACTCTACATTTAGCCTGAAATTAATTTTACCTTTTTCAAAACTATCATTAACAATCCAAATCAATATTACAAACATGATAATTCAAAAAGGTAACTGATTAGGTAGGTCTCATGTTTGCCTATTGATAAAAAATTGCTTTTTAACCGTAAACCATAGTTAAAATAAAATATGGTTTTTTAAAATTATTTTCCGGCGATTTATTTAATAGAGGTAAGAATAAAATATTTTTAAATTTATTTAAAAATAAACAGTCATTTAAGAGTTTTAATTTATGATATATGTATATATATATATGTATGTGTGTGTGTGTGTGTGCGTGCGTATTCCATTTGAAAGTTAAATATTTATTTAAAACTTGTGTAAATCGTAAATATACATAAAATATCATAAATACTGCTTTCAGTATTTTTTAAGATTGAATAAATATCTATCGCTCACCATGTCCAATTATAACAATGGAATGAACTGATCGACTGTACGATCTAAAATGAACGTGGTATATCCCAATGGCTGGTAAAGTGTAACACTATACGCACCATTGGTGACCTCGTGCACTAGATCGCACCTCCGACCAGTCTGCAAGCTTTCAATTTAAAAAGACACCTGCCCATAATGTGCAGGGTTACAGATGTTGGCGTAAAAATGGCGTTGAACACCTATAAAATATAATAAATAATGAATAAAAATAATTATTTAAATGAATATATTATTTACTATATAATATACTTATATACAGTGCTGCCAGATTTGAGGGAAATTTTTATTCAACAGCCACCGTTAAATTTTACTCGTAACGGTTAACTAATTACATAAACGATTTCTGTGAAAGATGTTACGAATTAATAACCAAACCGTTTCAATTAAAATTTAGTGGTGGGAGTTAAATAAAAAATTCCCTCAATCTGGCATCACTGCTTATATATATCATGTATTTACAATTTTCTTCGCATAAATATAGAAAACCAATATTTATCATTTTTACATAAAGAATTTAGTGAATTGACATTTAATATTATAATTAAATGTTTTAATATAAATCGATAGTGTTAAGTAAATTTGAAAAATTCAATTAACATTTCAGTCCCATTTCAAATTTATTCAGGTGATATGTATTAAATAAAATTTCTTAAGCACTCAAATATGCCGACTAGCATATTTTCTTTGACAAAAGATATAGTGTAAAAACTGTAGGAAATGTAAAATCATTAAGAAATTTATAATATGCCAATTAGGCAGAGAATTGATATAAATTTTTATTAAAATATAAATTAATATAAACGTAATTCATGTTATTTAAATTTTATAGAGATACTTAATATACATTCATGCACATGCACAGATCTAAAGTCACAGTTTGAAATTTATAAATTTTTCGGTAAATATCAGGATTCCATTATATATGTTACTAGCAGGCAACGCCCGCTTCGCTGGTCCCTATTTTTAAATGAATCACTCTAATTACTGAATTCTCAAAATTGCATTCAGTTTTAACACGTGAAAAAAAAAAGAAACAAAATCTGATTAGGAAAAATGTCGCACTTGGGTTCTCACTGCATTCGGAAAAAATTCTCAAAATGCTCTAACACTTATTTCTATTATTTTCCCCTTTCGCCCTCCCCCTCCCGTCTATCCTAATAATTTTACAAATTCGAAAATATCCGCAATCGATTTGTAAGTATCAAAAACCTCTATGCACCAGTTTTGAATTATCTATCTATTTTTTTTTGCCCCTCCGTTCCCCCCCTTACCGCGCCTCCGAATAATTTTAAAAATTCGAAAATATCCGCAATCTATTTGTAGGTATCGAAAACCTCTATGTATTAATTTTGAATGATCTAACTCCTATTTTATTTTTTTTGCCCCTCCGCCCCCCCCCACACCTTCCCGGCCCTCCTAATAACTTTACACTTTCGAAAATATCCCCATTCGACTTGCAGGCCTCTAAAACCTATCTGTACCAATTTTGAACAGCCTAACTGCATTTCTATTTGTTTTTGCCCATAGCTCCCCACCCCTACTTCCTACCCCTCCTAATAATTTTATAAATTCGAAAATATCCGCAATCGATTTGTAAGTATCGAAAACCTCTATATACCAATCTTGAACGATCTAACTCTATTTTTATTTTTTGCCCCTTTCTCCCCTCCCCCTTCTAGCTACTCCTAATAACTTTACACTTTCGAAAATATCCCCATGCGACTTGCAGGCATTTAAAATCTATATGTACCAATTTTGAACGGCCTAACAGTATTTCTATTTGTTTTTGCCCCATAGCCCCCCCCCCCTTGCTACCCCACCTGGGTGCTGAATTTCTAAAATTCCAGAAATCGGTTTTTAGATATTTGTATTAGCTATATTTTAGAGCAAAAATTTCACGTATATCTATTTTTTTGTTTGAGATATATAGGATTATGTGAAATCACGTTTTCCGCATATGAAATCACGTTTTGCACCCCCCCCCCCCGCCTCTTTTGGGGACTGAATTTTGAAAATTCCAGAAATTGGTTTTTAGACATTTGTATTAGTTATATTTTAAAGCAAAAATTTTACGTATATCTGTTTTTTGTTTGAGATATGAAGGCTTTTATGAAATCACGTTTTGCCCCCCTCCCCCCTCCCTTGGGAGGCGAATTTTGTAAAATCGCTTCTTAGTGGATGCCTACGTCATAGAACATTGTCACAAAATTTCATGCTTCTAGGTCCAGGGGTTTGGTCTGGGAAATGATGAATCACCCCCTCACCCACTCAGGAAGAACGATTTTATATACATAGATTGGAAATGCAAGAACAGAAAAAACATGCTATTAGTCATATAATCCAATGAAAGATAATTTCTGAAGTCATAAAAGGTTTCCGTGGAAAAAAAATTATATATATATATATATACACTATATCGTTTATTAGTGCTAAAGTGTGAATTTTAAGTTTGCGCCGTCGCATCTATTTTTTTTTTTTTTTTTTTTTTTTTTAAATAAATGTTGAAATGATGAATTGAAAATCTCTGAATAGAAATTAATTCACCACATCAGTACTGAGCAGATAAAAAATAATGTTAAATTAAAAAAAATATTCAGATAATTTCAAGTGTTGTTAAAGGAGCTTTATTCCCACTATACTAATTCATAAAAAATATAAATCAAGGTGAGAGGATAAGGGAAAATAAAAACTCAATTTTTATACTGACGAATCATTTATTTAGCATCTAACAAATATAAGTTCTATGCCATTATAATAAGGAAGACAAATAGTGAATATTATCCGCTTTAATAATATCGCCCTCGTCATTACTATTGGATTACATTATGAATGTAAAATATCAAGCGAATTGTATTGATTGTTGAAAACCAGCGGAAAAATGAGCTCGAGAGGAAAACGACGGTTTACAAGGGGGATAGGTTTATCCCATTTTAAATTTCGCTGTGTCAATAACTTCGGAAGCCAAGCATTGCCGTATGAAAAGTATGCGTGCTGACGTACTAAACTTAATGAAAATGGAATTTAAAAAGCAAAAGAAATTATTAAATAGAGGATATTGGAATTTAAATAGTATTTTTCCCCAATGAAGAAATGAAAGAAAAAACTACACATTTTAAATTACTGACTCTGGAATTTAAAACACAAGCCCAAAATTTACATTGAAAAATAAGAAATCAGAAAATAATTCGAAAAGGCATGCTTTAAAATTGATTGACAGGTGTACGTTGGATGTTGTAAAATTAGATTCCCTTAATAAATATTACAAGATTAAATAATAAGAAATTTTTAATTATTATAATAATATATATATGTGCAAGAAGAAAAATATTGTAAAGTCAGAAGAAATGGCAAAATAGTTTAAATTATTCTTTTCCATTACAATTTACTTTTATAAAGGATCTTTAAATCTTGATATAGAATTAAAATATTTCTCTTATTTATTTTTTAATATAAAAAATGGATTTTATATATTATATTATATTTATGTTAAAAAGATATTTGATAGTAAAATACACAGATAAACATATGAATAAGAAATAAGTACAGAAGGTCATTCACACTATAATAAAACGATTTTAGAATTTATTTTCCTCTTTCGCAGCTTCAGATAAAATTTTAGCAACTTTAGAATAATCATCTGCAACTTTTATTTTTTGACTATAATGTAAAAATACAAAATTTATTTTGAAATTTACTCCTGAAATTGTTAGATGACTCGAAGGTATTTCAAATGCTCTTAAAAAAAAAAAAAAAAAAAAAAAAAAAAATATCGTATCACCAAATTATAAAGCGGTGTAGGAATCGTATTTGCTGCATTTCTAAAAAAAAAGTATTTATAATGTAGGAAATCTGAAAGGGAAAAGCATCTAAGTGAATGTAAAGAT